>CM040121.1:27512077-27881250 GCA_022559845.1 Amorphophallus konjac
CATGTTCTTCATATTCTTTGCATCTCATGCATTCTGTTGCATCCATGCATTCATCACATCTGTTGCATTGCATTCGCATACATTCGCACTTCTTCTTTCCCGGGTTTCCGGACCTATATCTTCCCCGCCTTCCGGAACCTCCGGATCTTTCGCATTTCCCATCTTATTCATCTTCATCCTCAGGATCTTCGGGCCCCCTTACGCTTACCGGGCATTGTGCCCCCTCCAATCTTCCCTCAGGGCATCGCGCCCTTTTCCAGCTCTTGCATCCGCACTCCCCGGATTTCTCTCCCGTCCTCCTTGGGCATCGCGTCCCATGGTATCTTCCCCCTCCGGAACCTCCGGATCGTGCTCTTTGGGCATCACGCCCCTGCACACCCTCAAGTCCGGATCTTCTGGGCTTCTTACTGATTCTCCCAGGGCATCACGTCCCTCGGTCTTTGCTTCCTCCGGAACCTCTGGATCCTTCACCCCTCTCTTTATTCCTTGGGCATCGCGCCCCTTTCCATCTTCTTCCTCCGGAACCTCCGGATCTTTCTCTTCTCCTTGGGCATCGCGCTCTTTTCTATCTTCCTCCTCCGGAACCTCCGGATTCTCCATCTTATTCTTTCTATATTCTTTCGGGGCATCCCGACCCTTCTAATTCCATCCCTCCGGAACCTCCGGATTCTCCATCTTATTCTTTCTATCTTCTTTCGGGGCATCCCGACCCTTCTAATTACATTCCTCCGGAACACCCGGATCTTTCTCTTCTCCTTGGGCATCGCGTCCCATGGTTGTAGACACGCCATTCTTGACGCCTCCTGAGAAAGTCTCATATTACTATACAACGCCCCGCAACGGCTTACGCATTCTGAATCACTCGAGTGCTTCCTTTTCTCGGATCTTCTTCTGCCTTTTTCGGCATCCGAAATCGTCTCGTCACGGCATTCGGACGGCATCAACACCAGTCAGACGCATCAAGAGGTTCCGGAATCAAGAAGGGGGTCTGCCGGGCGGCCGCCGACGCCTGATTTGAGGACCCGGGTGGGTCTTAATGGGGGCGTCCAGGCCCCTGGACGCCCCCATTATTTTAATTTGTTTTATTCTTTTCTCAGGGCCCAAAACCAAATATAAAAATATAAAAAATATATATATTTATGGAGGCGTCCAGGACCCTGGACGCCTCCATAAAAACAAAAATAAAAAAATAAGTGTAAAATGCCAGTTGGCATACAAAAACAAATAAAATAAATAAAAAAATACATATTAATGGAGGCGTCCAGGCCCCTGGACGCCTCCATAAAAACAAATAAAAAATATAAAATGCCAGCCCTAGCATAAAAAGACAAAGAAACAATAAAAAATAATAAACTTTTGGAGGCGTCCAGGCCCCTGGACGCCTCCATCAACTCACTCACGGGCGCCGGCCACCGAACGACGGTTTGTCGTGTGTGAAAAAAGCCAAATTTAGAGACGTCCAGCTGACTGGACGCGCCCATTTCTGAATCACGAGGCGCCGCTCACAAAACCACGCGTTGTGCCAAACCGCGTGCGGCCGTCGTCGGTTTTCGGTGGACCTGTTAGAGGCGTCCGGGACCCTGGACGCCCCCATAAAAGTATTCTAAAAAAATCAATAAAAATAGAATAAAATATTATTTCGGCCCTGATGGAGGTGTCCAGGGTCCTGGACGCCTCCACCTTCCGGAGCTCTATAAATAGAGACCCACCCCCTCAGTTCTGGGGAGCTAAGCAGTGATCCGATAGGCTGCCGGAGCCCAGAGGCTACGGAGTCATTTTTCTAACCCGTGGGGTCTTTTGTAGGTGGAGGTTCTGCCGGCTTCTCGGGTGCCTACGCTCGCGAGAGGAAGGTCGTCTTCATCCACCGCGCTTCCCCGTCGTCCCCACGCTGCCGGAGCTCCGCCGGATTTCACCCTCGGCTCATCCAATAAGCTTTTTCTTCCCCTTTTTCTCCATAGTTCTTTACATTCATCATATTGCATCCTCTATCCCCCTTCACAAGGGCGCCTCTTCTCTTATACTTCTTGCATCCATCATCTCATTTTCCTCCTACTCGAGTCCGAGAGGGGTTTAAAAGATAACACCAACCAGGTGTGTGTCTTGCCATCATTTCGTTATTTTTACCGCGAGGATTTGAATACTACACCTCCATCTTTCTAATCCACTTGTCATTTATTTGTCGTTGTTTTGCAAGGGTACCCGAGGAAAGCCCTCTCCGTCGGCCGGCCGGAAGGAGAGGAAGAAGCAACCCGCCATGTCCCGCTCTTGAGGTAGGCGCGATCACTTTCTTATTTTGGGGTCTTTCGGCCCCTGGCGATCACATCTTTTCATCGAGGCCGCGGCGAGTCACTTCCCCAATGGCCGTTTAAATTTCTGTTTCCTATATTCTCTTTATATTTTGTTAAATTCTGCTTATATCATCGAGGCCGCGGCGAGTCACTTCCCCAATGGCCGTTTAAATTTTCGTTCCTATATTCTTTCTATATTATATTATATTTTGCTCATATCATCGAGGCCGCGGCGAGTCACTTCCCCAATGGCCGTTTAAATTTCCGTTCCTATATTCTTTCTATATTATATTATATTCTGCTCATATCATCGAGGCCGCGGCGAGTCACTTCCCCAATGGCCGTTTAAATTTCCGTTCTTATATTCTCTCTATAATCTGTTATATTCTGCTCATATCATCGAGGCCGCGGCGAGTCACTTCCCCAATGGCCGTTTAAATCTCTGTTCTTATATTCTCTTTTATATTCTGCTATATTCTGCTCATATTCTCGAGGCCGCGGCGAGTCACTTCCCCAATGGCCGTTTCAATTCTTGTTATTTAATTTCTGCACCATTCCCGTCCCCCCGAGGCCGCGGCGAGTCACTTCCCGCTATGGCCGTTTGAACCCCATATCTTGCCATATTATACTTGTCCCGCTCGCCCCACCGGAGCAATCTCCCGTGGTGGCCCCTTCTCTCTTCTCTATCATTTCTGTGTTGCAGCAAACAGCAAAACAAACAAAAAGAGGAGCCCGCGCGCTCTCCGCATCCTCTTCCCCGCACCATCGAACTCCGAACCGCGTGACGTCGCTCACAGATTGGCGATCACGGTGGGACGTCTACTGCTTCCTCTCGGCTACCCTTGCAAGTTCGGCACCACCCGTGCCTCTCCACCTTGGCGCCCACGCGCGCCCCCGTTGTGCTCACGGCAGCACCGTCAGTTCTGATTGGTTCTTTGTTTATTACATGTTTGTTATTTCTGTTGTTTTCCCACTCCATATATCTGTCAGCATTCCATTGCATACATCCATTCCTCTTTTCTATCCTTTTTTTCATTTTTTTGAGGATCACCCTTTCCCGGTGAAGGAAGGACTCTCCGTTTGGGAATTCCTCTCAACGGACTAGAATCTCCTACACTGGGACCTCCGTAAGTCCCCGACATCGAAGAATCTCCTCTTCGTTCACTGGGCTGGTTGTACCATTGAAGTTCCCCGAAGTTAGTCATTTCATTCGTGGTGAGACGAGAGACCCTAGCTGACACGGCGGTGAAACAAAAATAAACTAGGGTCCCTATCTTGTGTGAACTTCGGATCTCGCTAAAAACACACAAAAAAATCATCAAAATCAAAACAAAAAAAAGGGCGTAAAGGCATCCACTTGTTTGATAATCTCTGCTACCTACTTGCTAGTGTATGTTTTTGCGTTCTGGGAGAACTGTGAGCATGTCTCACGAGTCTTCTGAGGAGAACCACCCTAGCCGTGGTTTGACAGCCGACCCGCGAGTCTATGCTATGGACTCGGGTCCTTCTCATGACCCCTCGCATGAGGTGCAGGTTATTGCCGGGGACACGTCCCCGCCACAGGATATCACTTCCTTACTGGGCGTCCTCGCCAACACGGAGCTTACCTCTGAACAGCTCCGGGCCTTCCAGGCCATTCTAAAGGGGAAATCTGTTTCCCCCACGCCCCAGGAGTCAACTCCGGCTATCGCACCTCTCCACGAGTCCGTGCAGGCCATTCCATCTCCTTCATTGGCGCAAGCCATCCAGTCTCCCTCGCTTCAAGGACAAGCGAGCCAACAACCTCCCTCATTCCAATTCCCGTCACAATCTCAAACTCCCGGTGTTCCTCACACACCGTTTCAGCCAGGGCCAACTGTCGGTGGTCCGACAGTTCCCTCTCATTCCGGGTTTCCCCCTCAAGTCTCCGGGAGACAGTTTCTCCCCCAATGGCAAGTGCCACCTTCACCCCCAGAGGAGCTCGCCCAATCGCTCCTCAATAGGTTCAATCGCATGGACGAGCAGTTTCAAAATCTGAGAAGAATGGTGGACGTGAAAGCCACCCCGGAGGTTGCTTTGCCAATCCTCCCCGTCATTCATCTCCCTCCCTCCGAAATGCCCACGTACCGCAGATACAATGGTACCGGCAACCCCTTCATTCACCTCAAGGACTTCATGTATGAGTCCTCCTATTGGCAAAACGATCAGAGGTCCCTGGCATACCTCTTTCGGAGATCATTGGATGGTCCCGCGCTTGAGTGGTTCTATTCTCTGGAGCCCCGCGAGGCCGAGAATTTTGAAATAGTGCAGAGAAGGTTCTTGCAGAAATATAGGGATAGGGTCGGTCCCTCACTCTCCATTACCGACCTAGTGGCCGAAAAGATGAAACCCGACGAGGATTTTGTCCGATATGCTGATAGATGGAGGTCTCTGGCGGAAAGAATAAGGGATACCCTCTCCGAGCCCGAACAAGTGAAAATGATTGTGTCTAATGCAACCCCGCAGTTCAGACACGTCCTCGCCATGAATAAACTTACTACAATGGAGGAACTCTATGAAAGGGCCCGATACATCCAAACCCAGCTAAAAGACTCCCCCATCATGAACATGTTTGAGTCGCCGAAGCCCAAAGTGGTCAGAAAGACAGGCGCTGGTGTCCCGGGCGGAGCCACAGAAGGGGTCGTGACAAATGAGCAAGTCAGTGCGGTCAACAATGCCAACTATGCAGTCAACCCAAGGCCTCCACAAATGCCCCGACTACCCCTTCAACCAGGTCCTTTCCCTCTCCGTCCTCCACCCCAAAATAATCCACCCCAGGATAATATGCCTCCATTACGCCAACCCCAGCAACAACAACCACAACCTCAACAACAACAACCACCGCTTCAGTACAACCAAGTTCCACCCCCGGGGAACTATGGTCCCCAACAGCAACAAAGGAGGCCGCTCGGTCCTAAGAGAGCCTACTATCCACCATTGCCAGAAACCTTAGCAGATATTTTTAATGCCCTCATGGCATCGAACCAACTCGCCCTACCCAGAGAAAGGCCCGCCTGGCCCCCAAATGTTGATACCTCCAAATACTGCGTCTACCACAGGCAGCCGGGACACACAGTGGATTACTGCTTCCATTTCAAAGATTACATCCATGATATGAATGATGAACATCAAATAGATTGGGATGAGATGAGACGGTACGTCGCGGCTCTCAAGGCTAGGAGACCTCCTCAGAGGCCACAGCAGCAGTTACAACAGCAGCAGCAGCAGCAACCACAACAACAACAGCAGCCTCAGCAGGCCCCACAACAACAGCCCGACATGGGCATAATCCAGAATCCACTACCGGAGCACCAACAGCCCAATCATCAGGTTAACCCCATCTCCTCCTTCCCGGAAGTCGGGAGAGAGCAGGTGTGGCACCAGGAAAGTACCTCCATTCTTTATACCTCCAACCCTATCGTCATGCAACCCCCTCACCTTGCCCGGGTAGCACCTCTCTCTCATCAACCCGCATCGGTATCGCCTTCACCATTTCCACTACCATTACGCCCTCTCATCCGCACCCCGACCTCCTATCAACCGACACTTTCTACTACGCCTTCACACCCTCTCACCTTCTCCCACTCCCCCACTTTACCATCCACCTCTACCACATTTACCCCTACGCCTTCTAAACCCCTTATCATCCGTCCACCATACATAACCCCGTCTTTCTCCACCACATCACCACTAATGCCTTCAAAACCACTCATCACCCACCATCCGCCTCAAAACCTTTACCCGTTTCAAACCTTACCTCCACCTCCACCTTCCAAACCCCTTATCCTTCATAATCCGCGCGATATCCCCTCTACCTCCGCCATGCCTCCACCTAACAAACCCCTCATCAGAATCCCTGCTCCCGTCATCACCCCTGCTTCATCAACCATTCCTCCACTACTACCCCTCAAACCCCTGTTAAAACCCACTGCTACCCCCACAGAGGTACAAAAGCCGCAGGCAATGGTGCTCCGGAGTGGAAGGATTTTCCACAGGGTTTTCCCCCACAACAGTCAGAATCCCGAGCAATCTCAGCCAGAGAAGGATGATGCAGAACAACCAGAAAGAGCTATCCCTGGAACACAGTATGATCTACTGAAACACTTGGACAAGACGCCTGCCCGGATCTCCATCCTAGAGCTACTTCAAAGATCCACATCCCACCAGGCGGCCTTGATGGAATATCTTCAAAAGGTCATGGTTAATGAAGACCTCCCCGTGGAGAAGATTTCGACCGTCCTAACCCCAACAGACACACAACCAGTCATCATGTTCACAACTACGAGCTCGCTCCCAAGGAATCTCGGAAATATGCATTGTGCATTTCAATAAAAATTAATGGGGTATCCATAAACCCGTGTCTTGTCGACACGGGTGCGTCCATAAATGTGATCTCCATGAGCACTCTTCAGTTGTGTGGGGTTGACGAGGAACAAATAAGACCTTCCTCGATCACGGTCACGGCCTATGACAATAGCAAAAGGCCGCCGCAGGGGATGATTATTCTGAAGGCAGAACTAGGCCCCATGGCAATTCCCACGGAATTCCATGTCCTCGACATGGACCCCACATTCAAGGCTATACTGGGTCGTCCTTACATTGAAGCCATGGACGCTGTGCCTTCCACCAACCATCAGTGCCTGAAGTTTCCTTACAACGGGAGAATTATTAAAGTGGTCAGTACACCTGTCCTTCACACAGTGGATGCTATCAACACCTCTCTGCCCTCTGTTTGGCCGTCTCATCGGCCCATATTGTCACTGCTGGACGTGCGTGATCCATCTCGCATGCCACTAGCACCAAAAGAGCCGGTCAGGGCAACCACAACATCGTGTCTCCCTTTTCACTCCAAAGGTTGGGAGATTATGAGGAACATCGGCTATCAACAAGGAAAAGGGCTGGGCGCACAGTTACAGGGAATGCTCAAACCGCCAAAGGAAATTAGGCCGAACCGCAGGTTTGGCCTAGGCTTCAAAGGACCGTTCAAGGCAGATTGGAAGCCCCTCACGTGGACTCTATCAAACCACTTCAACAGAGGGCCCGTTGTTCAGATGGGAGATCACCCACGAGAAGCATATGGGGAATCACATGCTGTATATTTTGCTGAAAAATGTCCGAGGATCACCAAAAGAGGCAAGATCAAAGATCCGGAATGCGAGTGGGACAAATGGTTCGACATATGGGACATTTCCGTTGCACTGGAAAGGATGTTCTCATCTCCACAGCTTGAAGGACCACCATTGATCTCCGAAATACCAGAGAATATTACCACTCTTGCCAAGGTTCCAAACTATCCTCGTCCTCGCCAGAAGGACTCTGTCATCGACGGATCTTCATCCGTCCTCAACATTGCCGTCGACGGCTCATTAGCCGCCATCCTCTCCATCCACTCGTCTCAGCCTTTGCTGATATCTTCTTCCTGGGCCAGACAATTGTCTGATGATCTTCCCAGGTCCCCTTCTTTGCTTACATACCTACGCGGGCTTTTCAACCCGCGCCAGGTCTTCAACCATGATCTGCTCTACGAGCCCCACAATCCTCTAGCCATAACCACTTTCCTCTCTCCTCCAATCTCTTTTCACTGCTTTGTCATTAAAAATGAAAACGAAAAAAAAACGTCAATTTTCAAACTCTCCAACAACACATCTTCGTTGAGGAAACCTCCTACATCTCCCACGGGTGCGTACCGCCTTGCGGACCACCCGTCCAAGGTCCGATGAGCGACCTTTTCTACCCCTCCTCTGAGGGGTCTTCTCCTGTACATTCTACACCATCCTCCTCATCTTCCTCTTCGTCTGTAAATATTGTCAGTCAATCTAGGAATGATAGGCCAAGGGTAGTACCTAGGAAGAAATCCAAGGGTAGGCAGATCCCTCGTCGATTCCTTCTGGATTTGGCCGCCAGGTGTCAGGCCCTTCTTGCCATCCCCCAGTTGTTAGAAAATCCCATCCAGCTACCCGAAATAGAATGCGAGGGCGACTGTGCATCTGATGAAGGGTATGGAGTCTACGAGATCACGAATGAAGAATGCCCCACTGAAGATGAGGGTGAAGAATATGAGGATGCGGCGGGCGCATACGCTAGCGGAATGAGGAGATTCGACGAGCCGTCAACCGCCGTAGAAGAATCCACCAAAGAAGTCAACTTGGGGACTGAGGAAGACCCTAGGATCATCCTCATAAGTGACAACCTACCACCCTCTGAAGAAGAGGCATTAATTGAGGTCCTCAAGGAATATAAGGACACGTTTGCATGGAGCTACGAGGATATGCCGGGTTTGGATTCAACCTTGGTCGAACACCGTTTAACCCTAAAACCAGGGTCCATCTCGGTAAAACAAAGGTTAAGGCGTTTCCACCCTCAGATGGCTTTGAAAATGAAAGAAGAGGTCGATAAGCTCCACAAAGCCAGGTTCATTAGAGTCGTTCTTTATCCTCAATGGGTGGCGAACATTGTCCCGGTCATGAAGAAAGATGGGAAAGTCAGGATTTGCATCGACTTCCGGGACCTTAACCGCGCGTGTCCAAAGGATGATTTTCCCTTACCTCACATTGATGTGTTAATTGATAACACGGCAGGTTTTGAAACCCTCTCTTTCATGGATGGATTTTCAGGATACAATCAAATTCGTTTGGCAGAAGAGGATCAGGAAAAGACGTCATTCACTACCCCTTGGGGAACATATTGTTACGTGGTCATGCCGTTTGGGTTAAAGAATGCTGGAGCTACTTACCAAAGAGCGATGATGGCCATATTTCATGACATGATGCACATATATTTGGAAGTGTATGTGGATGACTTATTGGTGAAATCAAGGACCAGGATGGAACATCCAGAAGTTTTGGCTAAGGTCTTGCAAAGGTCAAGAGAATTCCAATTGAAAATGAACCCGAAAAAGTGTGTGTTTGGTGTGTCGTCAGGTAAATTGCTGGGGTTCATTGTGAGTAAAAGAGGGATCGAGATAGATCCCGACAAAGCCAAGGCTATCAGGGATATGCCGCCTCCCAAGAATTTGAGGGAAGTCCGAGGTTTAATCGGCAGGCTGCAGTTTATTCGTCGGTTTGTGTCTCAACATTCACAAAGGTGTAGACCTCTCTACGAGTTGACCAAGCCAGGAGTAGAATTCCACTGGAATTCTAAATGTCAGAAAGCTTTTGAAGGGTTGAAGGAATATCTGGCTAGTCCACCCGTTCTCATTCCACCTAAACCAGAAAAACCTCTGATCCTTTACATCTCAGTCTTGGATGACTCCGTGGGAGCCGTCCTCGCACAAGCTGATGAAGAAGGCAAGGAGCGGGCAACCTATTACTTGTCCAAACTTCTCAATCCCTGTGAGCAGAAGTACACCGGCATGGAGAAAACCTGTGCTGCCCTCGTTTGGGTAGTGCAGAAATTGAAGCACTACTTCTTGGCTCACGAAGTCCACTTGATTGCTCGAATGAATCCTATCAAATTCCTTCTGGAGAAAGCCGTCCTTACGGATAGGCTAGCACGCTGGCAAAGTTTTCTCTCTCAGTTCGACATCACCTACATCCAGCAAAAGGCGATTAAAGGTTATGCCATAGCCGAGCATCTCGCTCACCATCCTCTTCCCAAGTTCGATCCCGTCCAATCAGAGTTTCCAGATGAGGAACTAATGTCCATCAACCAATCAGATGAGCCAATGTGGACGCTATATTTTGATGGAGCTCTGAATTCTCAAGGGAGAGGAATCGGCATCGCCCTCCTGTCGCCGGAAGGCCTCACATTCCCATTGGCATACCAGCTCAAATTTCCAGTCACCAACAATATAGCCGAATATGAAGCTCTTCTAGCTGGCCTAGGACTCGCTCATTCTTTTCGTATCACTGAGTTGCGAGTCGTAGGTGATAGTCAACTCATCCTTCGCCAGGTACTCACTAAGTATCGCACTCGCGATCCCAAACTCAAGCCATACCAAGAACTCACTGCTGCCTTTGCCAAACTGTTCACAAAACTGATCTTTGTTCATATCCCTCGTCATCAGAATATTCTCGCCGATGCCCTCGCCTCATTGGCATCATCCATAAGGTTCCCTCTAGGAAGATGGTTTAAGTCCATTTCCATCTACAAACTTCACGCCCCTGCAGTCGATGATGCTTCCTACGTAAACATCAAAGACAGGATAGCAAGGAAGATCCTGCAGGAAGATATCCTTGAGAAGAGGGAGCTCATGTTGGCAGAGGCCGAAGAAGAACTGGCTGATGAAGAGAAACCATGGTTCTATGAAATTGTCAAATATTGCCAAGATCAGTCTTATCCTGAAGGGGCCACCACAGAGGACAAGAAAGCCATAAGAAGGGTGGCTCAGAAATACACATTGATTGGAGGTCTACTCTATAGGAGGAGCCTTACTGGTATTCTGTTAAGATGTCTTGGTGACGATGAGGTTTGGAAATGTGTAGAAGAGACGCACTCGGGTGTGTGCGGTGGCCACGTGAATAGTCAGATGCTCGCCAAGAAGATCATTCGTCAAGGCTTTTATTGGCCCACTATGGAAGAGGATTGTGCTGTCTATGTCCGTAGGTGTGTCAAGTGTCAACTTCACGCCGATAAAATCCATTCACCATCTTCCTCACTTCATCCAATATCCTCCCCATGGCCTTTCTCCATGTGGGCATTCGACATCATTGGTCCCCTAGGTGATCCCAATTCCCTCACCAAGCAGAAATCTTTCATCCTTACTGCGACGGAATACTTCACCAAATGGGCCGAAGCCGAAGCTTACGCGGAAATCAAGGCGTCAACAGTCTGCAAGTTCATCATGAAGAACATTCTCGCCAGATTCGGCGTCCCAAGCACGATCGTCACCGACAATGGGCCACAATTCATTTCTCAGGACCTACAGGACCTCTGCAAAAGGTACGCAATTGCATTGCATCATTCATCGCCTTATTACCCACAAGGTAACGGCCAAGCGGAGGCCACCAATAAAACATTGCTCAAAATCATCAAAAAAACCTGCGAGTCTAGTAAGTTTTCAGACTGGCCAGAAAAGCTTATCGAAGCCCTATGGGCCTATCGCACCTCAATCCGTACCCCCACCGGGCAGACTCCATTTGCCCTCACTTATGGTATGGAAGCGGTAGTCCCGTACGAGACTCTGATCCCTTCTCTCAGGGTACAATTGGATGAGGAATTTCCCCTCGACGATCGTCGTAATTCACTCCTCGCCCAGTTGGAACTTTTGGATGAGAAGCGGCTGGCCGCCGCCGAACACGCGCGTGTGTATCAAAATAGACTCGCTCGCTTTTACCAAAAGAAAGTCGTTGAGAGAAAATTCAAAGTCGGTGAGATGGTCGTAAAAAGAATTTTTGTCAAACCTGGAGGGCCGCGTTCTAAGCTCCAACCCAATTGGGAAGGACCATTTGTAATCAAGCCGTGTACCCTGGCAACGCCTACAAGCTAGTCAACGCCGAAGGGACCGAGTTATCCCACCCTTGGAATGGGCTTTATCTTAAGAAATACTACCCTTAGCACAAAACAAAAAAAATAATGATGAAAAGATAAAAAACATCAAAAACAAGGAAATATTGAAAACCACTAAAAATATGGAAAATTCAAAATGCCGATGCCTGGCAGGCACCATGTAGTTAAGTCCCTGCATCTAACCTTCATGTTAGGATAGGGCCCATTAAGGCTTGGTAGGCACCGGGTCTTGGTTTGCCAGAACCGTGGAGACCCCTGTCCGGCCACGTCGGCCTATGCTCGCTCGAAGGAAGCTAACATGTGTTCACTTATGTATTTTATTCAAAAAAGTTGGTAGCATCACCTACGGTAGGGCCACACCTAGAAGATCTCCGGAAGCTGTAATCTTTATTCTTTTCTCCTCGACCAAATGAGACAGTCGGCGCCCTTAAAACGCTGAGCATGAGAAACCGAAACTCAAACCCCAAAGGCAAGAGTAGGACCCATTTCCTCGAGCATCGATCAGAGCACGAGAAGAGGGCAGTGTCCCCGCAGGCATACGAAGAGGGAGCCCACCAATGTCAAACGACTATATCTCCCTCACAGAAAGAAATACAAAATCAAAATCAAGAGAAAAGCCTGGTCGTGACCGTGCCTGGTACGATAAACGGAACCCCTCAAAGCAAAAGTCTGAATCCACAAAGGGGGGCCGTGGAATGTAAATGCTCGAGATTTGGTCCGAAGTTGTCCGAAAGGAAAGAGTTAATGGGCCCTTATTCGCTCGCCGGGTTAACGGCTTTGCCGGTCCTCTCAGGAGGTTTATCCCCTACGCTCTTCCTTCTCCCTCTAAAGATGAAGGTTCGATGGAGTTTCTGAAAGGTGAAAACTGCCCAGGGTCTGCGACCTTATTTTAATATACACATTTTGGTTGCCTACTTTGAAAAGCAAAAGCTATCGCTGCGAAGGAGTCTCTATGTTTCTGGCTGGTCAAGACCCCTGTTTACCACCTTGATGTTTTCTTGTTTAACCTCGGGCTTAGGCCAATGCAAGCGCGTCACCTATGGGTGCGACGGCGTCTGATTCCGGGTCAGCGTCGCGCGGTTGGTCGTTAGGGTTCCAGGGTGTTCCACCTTATACCATCTAGAGTTGTGAGGAAACAGACCCGGGTCGGGCAAATCATCTACCTCAAACACCTTTTGGGTGAATCCCTGTGGTCGGAAGCAACTGGGAGCCTAAGCATGGCATGACGGTATTGTCATCAGGGTAAGTCTTAGCCGGCGGGATCGTCATTCGAGGGGTCTAGAGGCCCAAATCAACCTAGATGTGCACTTAAGATACCTGGGAGGTTAGTAAGAAACCCCTGTCTCACGTAGGTTAGGTGCCATTTGGGTGCTTGCCGGGCGTTAGCAAAAAAAAATTGAAATGATAAAAACAAAAAAAATAGAAAAGAGAAATGTACATATTTGCAAACAAAAAAAATCTTTTTATGATAAAACAAAAAAAATGTCAAATATAAAAAAGAAAACAAATCAATTTTGCATGATTGCATTTACGTGTATCATCTCACTTTAATACCGCTTGCATTCGTGTGCTTGCCTGTCGCATTTATCATCACCGCATCTTTCCCTTGCCTTCGTTAAATAAAGGCTTGGCCCCTTGACCAGTTATCAAGGACAGTCACAGTGACCATTTGCCTATTGAGCAAGGGGCCAAGTCAGAACAGAAATTCTGATTTGTTTGTTTCAGTGATATGTGCAGGGATTCAGGTAACTGAAGCAAAGGTAAAAAAACAAACAAACCAAACCTTGTGTTTTATTCCAAAAACCAAAAAAATTACATCAAGTTCCGCCCTCTCTCTCTGCATTACTCGTCCCACTACTCTCCGGGCAAAACACTCTCAAAGGTGCTACCCAACTACGAAAAGCGGTACTCCTGCCGCTCTGTACTCCTCTTCCTATTCCCACATCCCGGCGTTGATCCGCGGAAGCAGCAGAGAAGCTACCAACACGAAAGCCACGCTCTCGTGCTCTTCGGTAGCGCTCCTCACCTTCTCTCAGCCACTGTTCAGCAAGACCAAGGCTGATTCGGAGTTCGAATAGTTGGGCCTCCATGGCCCTTCGTTCCTCCCTTTCAGTCAATCTGTTGGCTCTTTCTCTCTCTGCGTCTCTTTCTCTCTCTGTCCGTTCTCTCTCACGGTCTTCCCTCTCCAACTGGAGAGTGATCCTCAGTTCCATAGCATCCCTGGATGAGTCGTCATCAGGATGACGCCGCAGTTCCCTCTCCAGTTCTGCTATCCTAGCCTCCTTCTGCGCAGCTTGGGCAAGCGCTTCTTCCGTCTCCTTTTCCTGTCGAGTGTACCATCTCAGATACGCGATAAGGCGTAAACAAAGAGAACTCAACGCTGAAACTTTTACCTGTATACGAAGCATTCCTTCTGCCTCCGCAGCACGCTGCGTGGCGTGAGCAAGTTGCTCATGAAGCGAGTCAAGTTCTGAGGTGGGAATCCACAAGCTGGAAGAGGAACCACCTACTCCCATCGCTGGGGAGGCTGCGCCAATCTGGGCATGCTGCGACCATGTGAATTAGCAGCCAACATCTGGAATCTGGGGTTTTAACTAGGAACGTACTGTACACCTACCAAGGCGCTCGTAGCTCCGCGGGCATCACCCAACTGTTGTTCCATCTCTGCCAAGCGAGTTCGTAAATTCGCTATCATGGCATCCCGGACATCCTGCAGCCTTACAAGTCAGCATTTTTACCAAAAAAACCAAGAAAAGGAGAAAGAATAGAAGAGAAAAAGGGGAAACCTACCTCCACAAGTCCCCTGGGTTGGAACCGTTCTGCGTACTTTGTCCTATATAGACGCAAGTAGTCCTCGCTGTCCCGCGCCTGTGATTCTACAATCGTGCCACCCCGTTGCCAGTCCTCATACTGTTCGGGGAATCGCACGCGCCAGTCAATGCAAGTCGCCGGTCCCCGCGTCTTTCTCCCGACACGAGGTGGCGCAGCTGAATCCACCCATTCTTGAGCCAGTCCTAAAGTCCTCATAACTAATCGTAGCCGAAGCGGCTCGATTTCATTCAGGCAGTGCATCCATAGTTCCCGTCCGAACCGGGCACGACTTGCTAGAACCCACGGCTGGTTGGCATCGACCATGTCTGAGTAGGGTCTCCAGTTTACCATCGCCGTAGGGAACTCCTGTAGCTCCCGCCTTAACACCATCAGTTGGTAGGTTAGGGGTGCCGCACTCATGACGGGTTCCCACCGCCTGGCTAGCGGCACCATCACGGGTCGCCAATGTCGAGCTCTCCCCATAGGGAGGTAATAATAGCTCCATAACTGCTCGGCGCAGGTCATCAGCACCTTGCAAAAACACAAAAAAAATACAAAACAAGCAAAACCAAAAAAAATACCTGGATGAATGGTGTGAAACCACTCACAGTCATCTCACGATCCGTTTCTTGGAATAGGCCTGCAAACAAGTGTGCCAGCATGGCGGCTCCCCAGGCATAATACCCTACTCTTCCAAGGTCTGACAGCAGCTCCAGGAAGCAACATTGGATACCATCCCCTTTCGAGCTCAGTACCAATCTCCCCAAAAGGAAGAGGAGAAATCTCCTCAAATCTATGTCACATCTTTCCCAGTTGCCGAAATCTGTGCAGTACACGGCACGGCATCCTATTTCTATCCTTTCCATGAACTCTTCTGAGGATTCGTCGTCCCGCCGACGAGTGTCGGTGAGCCCTAATGCATCCATGAGGGACGCCCTAGCTACCGACCTGTTCTTCCGACCATCTAGGTCCAAACCCAGTAACTTCTGGGCACCTTCTCTGTAGTCCGCGTAAGTGACTCCGGTCACTGCCTCGCCTTCTACCTTCAGGCTTGTGATCCGGACCACATCCTCCAAGCTGGGCACCATGTGCCCCCAGGGCATCAGGAATGCCCGGCTCACTGGGTCCCATCTCTCACACAAGGCTTGGATCAGGACTAGGTCAAGTTGGATCGGCTCGATCCGAAGGAAGGTACCAAATCCCATCACGTCTAGCCTCGCCTTCTGAAAATCTGGGAGGCCCCTGTACGCTGCTACTACCAACTCCCATAAGATTTGTGATTTCATCACAACCTACACATACAAGGAATGGGGGTGAGGTTTGGTCAGAAGAAAGGAAGAAAAAATGAGAAAAGGGCAGGAAAATTTGGCTTACGAGTTGTGATTGGGTCCTTTCGCTGAAGTGCCCTTCGAGGTCCGAAAGCCTCCTGGAACTACTACCACTGGACCTGCTTCTCTTCGAGGAGTGGGAAGATTCGCCCTCCATTCAACTCTCGGAATTTTGAACTCCTCCTCTCCCGTGAGAACTTGTGCTCCTCGAGTTAGTCCTCGATATACCTGGGAAGATAAAAGGGACACGAATTTATAGAAATGGAAGGAGTGCGGGCCAAGATTGCCTCCATCACCTGTCGATGATAGCCCTCGCAATAAGACACCGGCCGAGCGGCCCCATGTGTCGCTTCACCGCTCGCACAGGGTGATTGACTGGACGAAGAATAGGACGAATAGCCCCTATGTTGTCTAGGGATACCCTATCATGTTTTGGAGGACGCCCGCAAAATTTGGCACAACATCCGGGAAAAGGAACTAGGGCCGTCAGTATTGACTTCGACGGCAGATTCCCGTGGAAAATGGTCACAACAAGACGTGATTCTCTGCTCGAGGCGGAGTCTCGACAGATCCGTCACATGGGAACAGTGCAAAGGAGAAGAAGTGTAGGGAAGAAGGAACGCACAAGAGGACAAACAAGCATCAGAAAATCAAATCACTCCATTCATAATTCTACATAAGCTGTCAAAAAACATCATAAACATAAAGAGGTGACGGGTCCACTAGCCCGCCAATCCTCACCATCACTCATCTCTCCGGGCACTCTCCTCCTCTCCCCCGAGGTGAGGGTCCCTCAGAAGCCTCCGGGATCCCCGTGCAGTAGCACCTGCCTCGCCTCTGGGCGCCTGCTCCGCAGCAGTGACTCGCTGCTCCTCCCCTGGCGTGGCGAAGAAGCCACTGGCGGCAAAGCGACCGGACTGGCGGAGTCGCTCCCCGAACTCTCGCGCTCTCTCGTAGCGCGTCTCCATCCCTCCTAGCCTCTGCACGACGGCCTGAAGGCCCAGCTGGAGCTCCCTCACTTGGGCCTCCAAGGCCCTCCTCTCGGTCAGATCCCGCTGTCGCTCGGACCTTCTCTCGGCCTTCTCTCTCTCTACCTCTCTCCTCATCATCTGCAGAAGAACCCTTAACTCCAGGATGTCTGGAGAAGGTCTCTCCTCACCACGGTGCCGCAGCTCCGCTACAGTCGCCACCCAGGCGTCACGCTCCTCTTCCGCCCGGGTCGCACGGGCCACCGCACCGGCAAGTTGCTCCCGGAGGGAAGCAATCTCGAGAAAAGGGGCCGAGGAGCTAGAAGATCCGCCAGCCGCTCCCACCGTCGCTGTCTGCTGGGCACGCTGGAACAAAATAAACAACGGCCGTCAGTGAAACTCCAAAATCTGAAGTTAAAAGGGCGGCACGTAACTTACCAGGAGCGACAGCTCATGTTGAGCGACGGCCAGTTGCCGCCTAGTCTCTGACAGCTGGGCGCGCGAGCCGCCGATGCCACGCGTGTCCCCAGCTTGGGGAAGCCCCGCGTAACTCTCTCTCTGCCGCCGCAGGAAGTCGGCACTGTCCTGCACCAGTACACCCCCTTGCTGTCCAGGGAGACGTACGGGCCAGTCCTCGAGCCTCGCCTTGCCGCGACTCTCCTTCCTGACGCGGCTCGGCTCGTCCGCACTCGCCCACTCATCGGCCAGGCCCAGGGTCCTTGCCATGTCCTGCACCAAGAAAGGGGTCCCATATCAGTCAAAAGGAACGCGTCCCCTGTCTAGGACGCGTCCATCATTTGAGTGCAACACTCACCGAACCCTTTCCTCCTCGCGCGGCTCGCTTCAAAACCCAAAATGAATTAAAAGAGGAAGAGATCGGAGGACCTACCGGACCGTATTCACCTCCTCCCACGCCATCGGGCCCCTCGGGTCCCTCGGGGGCCCGAAGCGGCCCTTCCTCCTCCATGGACGCCGTTCCGTGCTCGGGCGCGTCCCTCCTTGGGCGAGGAGTTCCTCGTCCCTCTCCACCTTCACTACGGTCGGGCCCACCAAACTCCATCGATCAAAAGAGGAGGAAGACGAAAAAGGGGCAAGCGCGTTTCGGCGGAAGGCGGGCTCGTTTGCGGGTAAGGCACGGGAGAAGAAAGGACCACCCGTCGCTTTAAATTTAAAATCAAGGATTAAGACGCGTCCTCGCGCCTGGACGCGCCCAAAAGGGGGGAAAGGAAACAAAATCCCCCCGTGCAAAACATAGTTCCCCGCTGTTCAGGGCAAGGTCTCGCGGAGCGTGCCTCAAGGGACAACTCAGTGCAAAAAAAAAAAAGAGAAAGTGTGGGAGAGAGAGAAGTACACACAACACAAAAGCCATTTCCATTTCATATAATAGCCGAAAGTACATCATACAGTGAGAAGGGTGACGTACAAGCAACTCTCTAACTCTCACCGTCACCCTCCTGGTCATCTCCTTCCTCCCTCCTCTGACGGAGATCCCTAGGGGGCCTCCGCGACCTCTGTGAACCCTGAGAAGCCGTGCT
Source organism: Amorphophallus konjac (assembly GCA_022559845.1). Lineage (NCBI taxonomy): Eukaryota > Viridiplantae > Streptophyta > Magnoliopsida > Alismatales > Araceae > Amorphophallus > Amorphophallus konjac. The sequence continues at coordinate 27,530,473 of CM040121.1, forward strand.
CGCCTCGCCCTGCGGTGGCACTCCAGCCTCGAAGGCGCGACGACGCTCCTCGGCCGAAGAAACCAGGTAGCTGCCCATGGAAAAAGAACCAGACTGACGAAGTCGCGCCCCGCGTTCCTTCGCCCTCTGGTACCGCTCCTCGCTCTCCCGAAGCCTCCCCTCCGCCGTGCCAAGACTCAATCGGAGCTCCAGCAGCTGGGCCTCTAGAGCCCTCCTCTCGGTCTGATCCCGCTGTCGCTCCTCCCTCTCTCTCTCCCTATCCCTCTCCCTCTCTCTCTCCACGCTCTCCCTATCCCTCTCCCTCTCCTCTCTCTCCCTCATCGCCTCTCTCCTCGACAGCTCGAGGGCGATCCGCAGATCCACTACGTCGCGAGGAAGCTCCTCAGCCTCCCGTCGCCGCTCCTCCTCTAGCTCCGCAATCCGGGCGTCACGCTCTGCCACCCGGGCATCGCGCTCCTGCTCAGCACGAACAGCACGCGCCAGGGCCTCTCGGATCTCGGCCACCTGTCAAGGCACGCATGCACCGTAAGAGAACAGTGATAGAAGGAAAGTAGCTGGAAAAGGGTCGCGGCCAAGCAAGCACTCACTCGAGCCTCGCGGTCACGCTCGGCCTCCTCAGCCCGAGCCACCGCGTACGCCAGCTGCTCCTGGAGGGCAGAAACCTCCGGAGGAGGGCCCCGCGAACTGGAACCCGCTCCACCAGCCATCGCGGCTGCCGCTGTCTGGTGGGCCCGCTGAAACACGGGGCAAACGTCAGTCAAAGGCTAAGCATCAAAAATCCAGGTCACAAAAAATGCATTGCATAAACTCACCAGGATCTCCAACTCCTGTCGGATGGCCACCAACTGTCGTCTGGCGTCCGCCAACTGGGCCCGCAGGTCGGCGATCATGGTATCACGAGCATCCTGCATTACACATAAGTTAGTATCCCATGCATATACATATAGAAAGGTGGAGCAGTTTCATTTCACTTACCCCTGCCATACCACCCAAGGAGAGGCGGTCCCCGTACGTAGCTCGGTACCGTCTCATGTAGTCTGTGCTGTCCTGTACATGGGACACCACTGGGACCCCGCCCTGCTGCCAGTCCTGGTACTGTGCTGGGAAGCGCGTACGCCAGTCCACAATCTTCGCCTTCCCCTTGGTCTTCCGCCCAATGCGGGCCGGCGCATCTACGTCTACCCACTCCTGGGCCAGCCCCAACGTCCTCATGACCAGTCTAAGCCGCAGCGGCTCAATCTCGTTCAGGCAATGGACCCACACGTCCCGCCTGAAGCGAGGAAGACCCGCTACAACCCAGGGCTGGCCAGCATCACCCATGCCCAGGTAGGGCCTCCACACCACCTGCATCACCATACATACATCATGTTAGTTACCATTCAGTCACATGCATAAACACAAAAAAATCATACGCATCATACCATGGCCTCGGGATACTCGCTCAGCTCCCGACGAAGTGATGCCAGCTGGTAGCCGTGGGGTGCTGCAACCACGACCGGCCTCCACTGCCGCGCCAGAGGCACGGCCCTCCTGTTCCCATGCCTAGCCCTCCCCATCGGGAAATAGTAATAGCTCCACACCTGCATCCATCATACATCATTAGCACAATAATTGCATTTTTAACTGTGGGAAAGCATAAATAAAATGTTTACCTGGAGGAAAGGTGCGAAGCCGCTGACTGTCGTCTCCTTCTCCGAAGTCTGGGAGAGATCAGCAATCAAATGGGCAAGCAGAGCCGCCCCCCACGCATAGTGTCCCACTCTGTCCAGATCCGCCAAGATCCCGAGGAAACGGCAGTGGATGCCATCCCCCTTCGTCCCCAGCAGAAGGCGGCCCAGGAAGAAGAAAAGAAACCTCCGAAGGTCTAGATCCACCAGCTCCCGCTCGCTCGGGTCCTGGGTGAAAGCAGCACGAGCATCCCCCTCCAGTCGAGCCAAGAACTCCGCCCCAGTCTCGCTAACCCGCTGACGCGGGTCAACGAATCCGAGCGCCTCCATGATCTCCACTCGGCCGACTACCCTGCTGTCTCTATCAGTCACGCTCGTCTCTAACCACAGCAGGTCCAGGGCACTCTCTCGGTAGTCGGGGTAGGTGACCCCGCTGACTGCCTCTCCGTCAACTCGTAGCCCGGTGATCCGAGCCACGTCCTCCAGTGACGGCACCATGTGCCCCCAGGGCATCAGAAACGTCCGGCTCGGTGCGTGCCACCGCTCCCTCAGTGCCTGGATAAGAGGAAGGTCGAGCCGGAAGGGCTCGATCCTAAGGAAAGCTCCAAAGCCCATGGCGTCCACACGCGCCCTCTGGAAATCCGGCAGCCCACGGTATGCTGCCACCACCAAGGACCAGCTGATCCGGCCCTTCATCACGCCCTGCAAACCACAAAACCAACAAAGAACACATCAGCATCATGAACAGTAATCAACAATAACACTGTATATACTATTTTATTTTATTTTTTTTAAAAAAAATACATATATATTTTTTTGGAGGCGTCCAGGCCCCTGGACGCCTCCTTCCTATTTTCTTTATTCCTTTTTCGAAAAATAATCCAAAAACCAAAAATAAAATAATATATATAAATAATATATATATTATTATGGAGGCGTCCTAGGCCTTGGACGCCTCCTTATTTTTTAAATTTATTTTATTATTTACGAAAATTAATAAATAAATAAAAAAAAGAAAAAGAAAAAGAAAACATGGAGGCGTCCAGGTCCCTGGACGCCTCCTTCTCTCACTACCCGCCTCTCTCTCACAGCCTTTCGCACACCCGTTTTAGCCTATTGAACCACAGAGTGAGGATTCCGAGGTACTTACCGGGTCGTGATCGTCCTCTCCCGCGTCACCAGCATCCGCAGCAGCCTCCGCGGCCAGGAGAGGCACCTCCATCCCCTCCTCTGCAGCAATCTCCTCTGCTGCAGCCTCCTCGGCATCATCCCTCAACCTCCTCGCACGACGAGCCAGTCGTTTTCGCTTCCCTGGACCCTGGCTCGATCCTCCTCGCTCCATGGGGACTAAGAATAGGTCGTCTGGGTGACTGGGTCGTCAGATTGAACAGTAAATGAGCAAAAAGGGGGGGGGGGCAGCCCTTAAATAGAAATTTCTTTTTTTGGGGCGTCCAGGCGCCTGGACGCCCCCATCATTTTTTTTATTTCAAAATTTAAAAAAATTTTGGGTTAAATAAAATAAAAAATAATAGTTGGGGCGTCCAGGACCCTGGACGCCCCCAAAACAAAAAATAAAATAAAAATAAAATAAAAAATAGGGGCGTCCAGGACCCTGGACGCCCCCAAAACAAAAAAATAAAATAAAAATAAAATAAAAATTAGGGGCGTCCAGACAGTTGGACGCCCCCCAAAACAAAAAAAAAATTAAATAAAATAAAAAATAATAGGGGCGCCCAGGCCCCTGGACGCCCCCCCCCCATAATAAAAATTTTTTCAAAAAAAAATATATATATATATATATAATATATTTATATAAGAATATGTATATAATCCAAACAAAATAAAAAAAACACAAAGAAAAAGAAAAATCATAAAAAAAGATAATAATTAAGGGGACGGGGGTCCGAAACATCCAAATGCCAAATTTTATTCCATCAGAAAAGCAGAGTGAACTACATCAGGGGCTTAGGCGCTTTAGGCCTTAACTTCCCCAGTTCGGTTACATAAGCCCTCCACGGCTCGCATTCTTCCACCACGTGCGCTAACGCCTTTCCCGCAACACTTGTCTTCCAGGGAACTTTAATGGCCTTCGCTTCCTTCGCATCCGCTTCAGTGCCCAACTCCCTTTTCTTCAAAGGAACAATGTCAGTCGGTGGCGGGAACGAATGGCGTGGGATGCCAATCTGGAGGCAGCACCGATGCGCGTTGTAAAGAACAAACTCGGTCGCGCCGATCAGTTGAAGATCAACTTCGGGAGAAGGCCTCATGAGGAGATCAAGCGAAAGCAAACATGCCGGTGCGCAAGTGAAGAAGCCTTGTGTCACGGTGCGGAAGTGAGACCGCCAGTCTTCGCGTTTCTTCAGCCACGGAACGCGGTTCACTACAGTACCACCAAAGCCTAACACGTCGGCTATGTGGTGAAGCGGGCTTTGTTGGAAGAGCTTCGAAACGGTTGGCATTCCCTCGCGGTGGTCGAATTTGAAATGCAAATCCAGCCAGCAATTCAAGACAAGTGCACAACCAAATGGAGGCTTACCCATGCTCGAGGCGGTAAGGCCGCTGTAAAGATAGGCAAGGACGGCGGGTCCCACCCTCTTTCCACGCCAGATCCCGCAGATAGCACTCAGCTGGTCTTCCTCCACTATGTTGTCGGTATAAGGAAACAAGAGAGCACCCGCCAGACAGATAGTGAACCCCTTCATGATTCCCTCCAAATAGTCATCGTCTGGTGACCCTCTCAGGGCGTCCATGACCCACTCCGCGAGCTTTTGGAGATCGATCCCCTTCTGAGTACGGACCTTTCTAGCTGCGTCGGGCGGCATGAAGCTTCCAAGGACGCTTTCAGAAGTACCCCGTGTCAGCATCCGCATAGCCTTCACCTTCCCGTCACTCTTGAATTTCTTCAGACCAAGCAGAAGTTCCACCTCCTCGAGGAGGATGGTCACCTCGAAGGTCGGGAAGATAAAAGTGTGGGTCTGGGGATGCCAGACCTCCACTAGCGCGCCCATAGCCGCCCAGTCCATACGAATCTTCTCGTAATGCTTGGCGTGAATAAGGAGCCCCTGCAGATGCCACTTCGAGAGTATGGCCCTCATGCCAATGGAGATGTTGGAAGTCAGCTTTGAAAGCCATGGCAGCTTGGAAAACTTCCTCGGGCCTGGGAAGAGTGGATATGGCTGGGAGAGGAAAGAAGAAGAAATGAAGGAAGTAAGAAGAAGGTTCACGTGCAGAAATTTGAAAAGAGTCGGCTTACCATATGCGACATGATCGTCCCACTCAGATGACCCTCGAGGTCGGAAAGTCGCCTAATCTCGCTGCTAGGCTTACTCCTCTTCATAACGCGGGAAGACTCTCCTTCCATCCTGAAGATCTCTAGATTCTCCTCTCCTTCCTCTCCTGAGCTTCCAAAACCCACCTTGGTGCATTTGAATGAACTAGCCTAAGGGGAGTTCTTATAGGAAGGGAAGGGTGCTACAGGACAGAACATGTCACATCAGTGGTCATTGTCAAGATTTTGTCTGGATCTCCTTTGAACTGTGGTGCGATTCTGCTACCTTTTGATGTTGCTAACCTTTGCTGGCCTGTGCAGGTTTTACTAACGGACGTCTTTGTCCTATCTCCTGTCCCACCTTTCATTGGTTGGTCCCACCAGGTCATGCATCATAGTATATGATACCTACGCTACTAGAACATGTCAAGGACCTTGCGGCCCGAACGAATCTGGGATTTGAGTTCCCCTTCAACAAAAACGGTGATGATCCCGGAAGAGTTAGGGTTGTACGGATAGGCCGTCAATTTGTGATAGAATGGGGACGACGGTTCCATTCAGTGAGTTGGTGCGCGGATAAACGGGCCCCAGCCCAGTGTCGGCTCACCGGATCGGTATCCTGACCCGTTCTTCACAAGTTGACAATATTATCCTTGGCTATTTTCTATTTTTGTTTGTTTTAAATTTTTCTTTGAACCCAGCATGCATTCATATAGGACTTTGATTTATTGCGGAAGATCATTCAAGTGATTCGATTGTGAAAGCCGTTGTGCTCCAATTCCCACAAATATGAGATATTCCACTCCGAATGAAATACTGAGTTTCCTTGAGACAGCCCTACACTGCTCTTCCAAAGGAGACCCTTGTTTGGACAGACCCTCAGATATTCCTTTACCTTTTTTGACCCACCTTGGCCGCAGCACTTCCACATTGGCTGGTAACCGCTCCCCAAAGGTGAAACCTCCGGTTTATGACCCAGGTACTTCCACACCGAGAAGTTGGTCTCCTTTTGTTTCGTGCCTGAGCGCACATCTCACCCCCCCCTTATTTGATCTCCGTCCAAGCAATCGTCAATGTTTGAAAGACCTTCTTCAAGGTCGCCTCATTGAAACTCCAGGAAAGATTCCAAACAGTAACGTCAAAAGCGTGTCTCATCACACCTTGGCATCAACTTATCAGTCCGCTCCCACTTCACTCCACTCCACTTCGATACCATTCCACTACGTGTCGCTCCCTTGCAAAGCAAACGCCAAGGCGGGGCAGCTGTAGACACGCCATTCTTGACGCCTCCTGAGAAAGTCTCATATTACTATACAACGCCCCGCAACGGCTTACGCATTCTGAATCACTCGAGTGCTTCCTTTTCTCGGATCTTCTTCTGCCTTTTTCGGCATCCGAAATCGTCTCGTCACGGCATTCGGACGGCATCAACACCAGTCAGACGCATCAAGAGATTCCGGAATCAAGAAGGGGGTCTGCCGGGCGGCCGCCGACGCCTGATTTGAGGACCCGGGTGGGTCTTAATGGGGGCGTCCAGGCCCTGGACGCCCCCATTATTTTAATTTGTTTTATTCTTTTCTCAGGGCCCAAAACCAAATATAAAAATATAAAAAATATATATATTTATGGAGGCGTCCAGGACCCTGGACGCCTCCATAAAAACAAAAATAAAAAAATAAGTGTAAAATGCCAGTTGGCATACAAAAACAAATAAAATAAATAAAAAAATACATATTAATGGAGGCGTCCAGGCCCCTGGACGCCTCCATAAAAACAAATAAAAAATATAAAATGCCAGCCCTAGCATAAAAAGACAAAGAGACAATAAAAAATAATAAACTTTTGGAGGCGTCCAGGCCCCTGGACGCCTCCATCAACTCACTCACGGGCGCCGGCCACCGAACGACGGTTTGTCGTGTGTGAAAAAAGCCAAATTTAGAGACGTCCAGCTGACTGGACGCGCCCATTTCTGAATCACGAGGCGCCGCTCACAAAACCACGCGTTGTGCCAAACCGCGTGCGGCCGTCGTCGGTTTTCGGTGGACCTGTTAGAGGCGTCCGGGACCCTGGACGCCCCCATAAAAGTATTCTAAAAAAATCAATAAAAATAGAATAAAATATTATTTCGGCCCTGATGGAGGTGTCCAGGGTCCTGGACGCCTCCACCTTCCGGAGCTCTATAAATAGAGACCCACCCCCTCAGTTCTGGGAGAGCTAAGCAGTGATCCGATAGGCTGCCGGAGCCCAGAGGCTACGGAGTCATTTTTCTAACCCGTGGGGTCTTTTGTAGGTGGAGGTTCTGCCGGCTTCTCGGGTGCCTACGCTCGCGAGAGGAAGGTCGTCTTCATCCACCGCGCTTCCCCGTCGTCCCCACGCTGCCGGAGCTCCGCCGGATTTCACCCTCGGCTCATCCAATAAGCTTTTTCTTCCCCTTTTTCTCCATAGTTCTTTACATTCATCATATTGCATCCTCTATCCCCCTTCACAAGGGCGCCTCTTCTCTTATACTTCTTGCATCCATCATCTCATTTTCCTCCTACTCGAGTCCGAGAGGGGTTTAAAAGATAACACCAACCAGGTGTGTGTCTTGCCATCATTTCGTTATTTTTACCGCGAGGATTTGAATACTACACCTCCATCTTTCTAATCCACTTGTCATTTATATGTCGTTGTTTTGCAAGGGTACCCGAGGAAAGCCCTCTCCGTCCGCCGACCGGAAGGAGAGGAAGAAGCAACCCGCCATGTCCCGCTCTTGAGGTAGGCGCGATCACTTTCTTATTTTGGGGTCTTTCGGCCCCTGGCGATCACATCTTTTCATCGAGGCCGTGGCGAGTCACTTTCCCAATGGCCGTTTAAATTTCTGTTTCCTATATTCTCTTTATATTTTGTTAAATTCTGCTTATATCATCGAGGCCGCGGCGAGTCACTTCCCCAATGGCCGTTTAAATTTTCGTTCCTATATTCTTTCTATATTATATTATATTTTGCTCATATCATCGAGGCCGCGGCGAGTCACTTCCCCAATGGCCGTTTAAATTTCCGTTCCTATATTCTTTCTATATTATATTATATTCTGCTCATATCATCGAGGCCGCGGCGAGTCACTTCCCCAATGGCCGTTTAAATTTCCGTTCTTATATTCTCTCTATAATCTGTTATATTCTGCTCATATCATCGAGGCCGCGGCGAGTCACTTCCCCAATGGCCGTTTAAATCTCTGTTCTTATATTCTCTTTTATATTCTGCTATATTCTGCTCATATTCTCGAGGCCGCGGCGAGTCACTTCCCCAATGGCCGTTTCAATTCTTGTTATTTAATTTCTGCACCATTCCCGTCCCCCCGAGGCCGCGGTGAGTCACTTCCCGCTATGGCCGTTTGAACCCCATATCTTGCCATATTATACTTGTCCCGCTCGCCCCACCGGAGCAATCTCCCGTGGTGGCCCCTTCTCTCTTCTCTATCATTTCTGTGTTGCAGCAAACAGCAAAACAAACAAAAAGAGGAGCCCGCGCGCTCTCCGCATCCTCTTCCCCGCACCATCGAACTCCGAACCGCGTGACGTCGCTCACACTGTTGAGAGCTGGACGGTACTTTGCTATTGCATCCCTGCCGGCTGGCTGAAATCTGCCTGCACCTGACTAGCACTGCCCTGCCCTCGAACCTTCTGCAAATCTCTCTCCAGTGCCGATGCTGCCTTGCACGCCGCATCCAACGTGGTCAATCCTGATGCAAGAAGATGATGCCTCAACTCTAGCCTCAAACCATCCACAAACTGATCGGTTCTGACCTCCTCATCTGCCACGATATGAGGAGCATAACGGCCCAACTCGATAAACCTGGCACGGTACTGCATCACCGTCATGTCACCCTGAGTCAACTCTATAAACTCACGCAACCTCTGCGACCTGACAAAAGACGGGCAGAAGGCACGCTCAAAAGCCGTGACGAACTCCTGCCAAGTAATCTGTCGAAGAGGACGAGATCGGAACGCTGAACCCCACTCTGACGTCCACCAAGTACGGGCCGATCCCTGAAGACGATGAGTAGCCAGCGCCACCTGCTCCTCCTCGGGACACTCCATCGCACTGAAAATCCGCTGAACATCATCCAGCCACTCTCTGGCCACCTCAGGATCTGGCTGCCCACTGAAAGAAGGAGGCTGGAACAGCAAAAACTCCTTCAGTACACGACCATGACCACCACGAGCCCGGTCCTCACCAGCATCGCCACCCTGCTGCTGATGATCTCCCTGCTGCTGACCTCCCTACTGCCGCTGAAACACATACTCAAACATGCCTCAGAAGAAGTCATCCATCCCTGGAGCTCTCGCATCTCCAGATACACCCTCGAAAACTGAAGCCCTGCTCTGCTCCTCTGGACCACCACTAGACTCTCCCTGCTGGGCACGAGTCCTCCTCCGTGGCGCCATAACACACCTGGCATCAAAGAAAAGCAATCGGAAATCAATAAAACACACGACCCTAAGCCAGTCGCCGACTGTACAGGACATTCATGGACCTTCTGGACCACTGCAATTCGTTCCAAGTTCCGATGCACCTCCACAACTTACGCTCTGATACCAGCTGTGACGACCCGAGGGTCCGAGTACCGGAAAGGAACCGGCGCGTCTCGAATCTCGGCCCGCCAACCCACGAGTCCGGAGACTCGGAAGGGTAGAAAGGAGTGGTGTGGGGTACAAGAGAAGCTGCAACGACCACAGAGATAGCACAATAATCCAAAATAAAATGCACAGAATAATATAAATAAATAAACTGCTACAAGGTCCACAGTGTCTCATGTCCAAAAGAAAGTACAGTCAACAGAAAAGAAAGTACAACTACACGGGGCATCCCCCGGAGTACAACTACACGGGGCATCCCCCGGCTCTGGCAGACTGACGACTAACCCTGACTAGAAGAACCACGCTAAAACTCGGCCGCGCCTCTCGAAGACCCCGCCTCACCTGAAAAGTAGGGGTGAGCCTCATTTCATTGGCCCAGTAGGGATCCCGCGAATCCCCACCTCGCTCGAGAAACGAGAAAGCAGAAGGTAACCCTACCTAACAAGAGCACGGTAAAGCCAACTGTAGACACGCTATTTTCACACTTTTCGTGGGTAAAACTCATATTACATTATAATGTCCCAAAGTGGCTTACGTATTTGATTCATGTGGGTGATTAGTCATTTTTCAAGCTTTTACATAAAAATAATAATAATAATAATAATAAAATCAGAAAAGCTTATAAAAATACAAAAAAATGAGAAAAGTTAAAATAATAATAAATAATATATATGGTTGTAAATATATATATAGTATTGTGAATATATATATATATATATATGCTTGTCAATATATTATATATATATATATAGTATTGTAATATATATATGTGTGTGTGATATTCATAGATAGGGTGTAAATACATACATATATATATATATATTTATATATTTACTGTTTAAACAAAAGAAGAAAGAAAACAAAAACAAAGATTTCTAATCTAACTAGATAATGGTAAATATATTAATACCTCTAAAATTTTCCGATCTTGTTCTCTTAAAACCTCCCTTGTTCTCTTAAAACCTCCCATCCTTCTCTCTATCTGTCCCCATTCTTATCTCTTTGTCCACTCACTCACAATATTTCTCTCACGTTCACTAAACAACATACTATAATTATACCCTGCCCCGCCGTTCACTAAACACCCATGTTAACAATCTTCTCTCACATCCCTTTCCTTCCGACACCTCCCTCCATATTTCATTGTCCTTCTTTTCCCACCTTGTCTTCTTCTCTCATAACCATCTACATTCATATATTCGCTTCACGTACTGATCATCTATCCCTTAATTATTCTCTTCTTATGTCTCTTTCACACCCTCCACAACCCAACAATTGTCACATTGACACTTTACCTAACACACTCATTTTCTTCTCAATAATCCTCTTAGCCATCTCGACACCTCCATCCCTCTCTCTATTTTTTTTTCTCTCCCTCCTCTCACCCTTTCTCCCACGGCAGCTACCCTCACTACCCGGCGCGGCCACCCTCGACCCCCTTTGATGCAACCACATCACTCTCTCACCCGCTCCCCTAGCTCCACCCCTCTAACCGATCTCTTCCTAGCCATTGCACCAACTCCACCGGCCACCTTAGCTCCCCTTCCACCTTACCTGCCTCTCCCTTCCCATTGCCCCGCTGCCAGCACAACCTGCCCTCGCTAAGCCACGCCCCTTGCTAACTTCTTTCTCCGCTAACTCCACGCCACGGCAACCACCCAGCCGTCGTCTACCACCCCACGTTAACGAGCCCCCCATGCCGTGAAGCCCACCACGGCGAGCCTCCGCTCCACCGCCGGCCGTCTCTAGCCACGTCCGCAACCGCCGCGAAGCTCCGCCTGCACCGCTGCAGAGCCGCCGCCGCGCCCACGCCGACCGCATGCACCGTCCACGAGCCCCCTACCGTGAAGACACCGCCGCTGTCAGCGTCCTGTGCCACCGCGCCCACGACCGCCGTCGGACGCTCCAGCCCTCGCCCTCTCACCACCGTCGCCAACCCCTGCGCTAGCCGCCGCGAGCCCGCCGGCGACCCTCCTCTCATCCACTTCCACGCTGCAGCTATCCCGGCCGACCACTGCACCATCGGCCACACCGCCGTGAAGCCGCCATCTCCTCGCCGCGGCAACCCCCTCGCAGCTCCGCCCTCACCAACCGCCGCCCACTGCTCCTTCCCACTGCACCGTCCGCCGCCGTCGAGCCGGCCTCCTCGCCGCGACACCCCATCTCCCTCCCTCGTTCTCTCTCTCTCTCTCTCTCTCTCTCTCTCTCTCTCTCTCTCTCTCTCTCTCTCTCTCTCCCCTCTCTCTCTCTCGCAGCACTCACTTTCTCCCTCCCTCTCTCTCCCGTGACTGCTCTCTCTCTGCCCCCCCCTCTCTCTTCCACTCTCTCTCGATCTCTCCCTCACTCTTTCTTTTGTTTTTCTTTATTACCTTTCTCTTCCCCATCGCCTCCTCCTTCCTTAGATCTCTCTCCCTCTCACCTTCTCTCTTTTATATTTTTTTTCCCATCTTCTCTCTTCTTGTCTTTCTGCTATCCTTTCTTCCCATCTATTTTCTCTGTCTCTTATGTATATATATATATATATGCAATATATATATATCTTATATATCTTATATATATTTTTACACATATGTACTGTAGGTATAAAAACTAAAATATAAAGATCTACAAAAAAAATAGGGAGGAGAGTTCTCTCTCTCTCTTTCTCTTTCTCTATTCATCTCTCTATCTTATGTCGCCCCTCTCCTCTCTTTCTGTGTTCACGTGACACCCACATGAGCACGTTCATTATATGTGCTTTATAAGTGTTTAAGATAAATCTCTGCTTTTCATTTTGCAGAAGGCTCCAGAGCTCCTTGGAAGCACCCTTTCCCATTCCATCCCCAAGAAGGCCCACGTTGGCATCCTGCTATGCTTATTTAACTTTTGTAAACCCATCATGTTGGCATGTGTGTATTCATTGCAGAAGGTGGTGACTTCTACCTGAGAGGTCCAATAATAAGAGTGGAGTTCATTGTGTTAGAGGGTGATATCATTTGTTACCCATAGTACTTGTACCTATATAAATATCTATATATACATATATATATATTGCATGTGTATTTGTGTATAAATAAATATATTTATATCATATGCATATATATGTTTAAATATGTATATTGTTGTGTTCATCTAGATTAGTCTTATTTTACCCTTTTGAATGTGCAGGAATAAACGCGGCCTTCGGCCCAATCAATCCTCCCGCGTGTCTCTGAACCCGGGGGAAGCCGTCTCGTCCCACCGTTTGCCCGTTCTGCGCTTGCGCCGCCATCAGCGGCTCTTTTTTTATTCTTATTATTTTGTTGTGCTTTTAGTTTGTTATCCATCTTACCAGGTTTTGTTTCATAAATTGTTATCATATCATATCAATTTTCTGACTTAAGTTTATTTTGTGTCTGTTCATTTTGTAGGGTAATCACTCAAGCCCCCTTCTTCGACCCGTCGAACAAAGAGGAAGAAGGAACCCGCGCAAATCCCGCGTCAAAGGCCAAGCGATCAATCAACCAGTTCGGGGCCCACGGTCCCTGACGATCACACCACCAAACGCGTGCTTGTAGTAAATTTTATTTTTATGTCTATAATACCCTCGGATAGCTAAATCCCGGGTCTGTTTGTACTATAATCGATCGCGGTGAGTCATTTCACCGTGGTCATTTATTTTCTGCACTTTCTTTCTGCACCTATTATATTTTTGTTAAAACCCCGCACGGATCAATATCTTGTGGTGGTATGTTTACTGTTCATATTCATGTTATTATTATTATGTGAGGAGTGATATGCCGTTCCAAATTCCGAGTCCACGTATGTCTTTGTGTCCGCCAACTTCTATTACATAGAGTCTTAGGTTCGTACTCGGTATATAAAAAGTTATCCTCGGAATGGTAGGTCACGCCTACCGGGAAGAGGCTCAGTTTGCGTGAGAGGGTCTTCGGATCTTGTCCTCCGCCCTGTACCGAAGGTCCGCTAAGTCTAGGCTCCACGTCCCCGTACAAAGTGACCTTTCAGGTCATACTCTCTACCCTCTTTTCTACATCATCCTTTTTACGCACGCGTTTTCATTTTCATCATTTTTTACTCTTTCACTCAGAGAGGGAGAAACCCCATCTCTCTCTCTCAGTCCACCACGTGACGCGTTCACATCTCTGGCGATCACGGTGGGACCTGCTTTTTACTTTTTTGGTTACCCACAAACTTTCGGCACCCACGTGTGCCCTTCCTTTTGACACCCACGCGTGTCCCTCCTTTCGGCACCCACGTGTGCCCTTCCCTATTGCGCCCACGCACGCTCACTCCCCTCGTGCACCACGTGCACTCACCCCGGTCCTTCGTGGTTACTTGAGAGGTCAACATTGTCTCGTGCACCACGTGCACTCCCCATTATTCGGCACCCACGTGTGCCCCTCCATTTAGCACCCACGTGTGCTCCCCATTATTCGGCACCCACGTGTGCCCCTCCATTTAGCACCCACGTGTGCTCTCCATTCAGCACCCACGTGTGCTCCCCTCCATTTAGCACCCACGTGTGCTCTCTTCTGTTTGGCACCCACGTGTGCCCCTCCATTTAGCACCCACGTGTGCTCCCCTTCACTCGGCACCCACGTGTGCCCTTTCTTATTGCGCCCGCGTGCGCCACATCATCCCCCTCGTGCACCACGTGCACTCTTATAGTCTTTTCTGTTTTTCCAAGTGGTCTACGTGTTTCGGAAAGAAGAACGGCTATATCTTACTCCATCTGTTCATTGTTGTTATATCCTTGTTATATCACTGTTATTTCTGCTATATTTGTGTGTTCTTGTGTGTTACATATCTTTTATTCAGTAGTGCATGTCACGCATCTACCCCTTTATTTTATTTTGCTAAGGATTAACCTTTCTCGGTGAAGGAAGGACTCTCCGTCGGGAATTCCTCTCGGATCCTGTCCTCCGCCCTGTACCGAAGGTCCGCTAAGTCTAGGCTCCACGTCCCCGTACAAAGTGACCTTTCAGGTCATAATCTCTACCCTCTTTTCTACATCATCCTTTTTACGCACGCGTTTTCATTTTCATCATTTTTTACTTTTTCACTCAGAGAGGGAGAAACCCCATCTCTCTCTCTCAGTCCACCACGTGACGCGTTCACACCAACAAGCTAAAGTAAATAAACAGAAAAGCCGTCTACTCTAACAGCACCGTACTACTGAACCTCGGTCTAATAAAACACGAGTCCACGCCTGCCAGTGAACAGGAGCACTGTCCACAAGAAGAACGACCGGAAGCGTCCCCTGACGTCTTACACCGTGTCACAAGTGTCTAGCTACTACGCCCCGGGCGTGAGACTCAGACACACAACAAGTACCACAACAAGGACTAGCTGGGGTCACGCTCGTCAGCGCGTGTCCTAAGCCCCCAACTACGTGTGCACACACAGACCATCTGCTCTAGGTCGGGTCCTCTAGCTGGTTTCCCCCCCCACCGGACTCTGGTGGCAAAGGCAAGGGGCCCTACGGGAACCAGCCTAAAAATCGCGTCACACTGGGTCTCGCTCTCCACCACTCCCAGGTGGGTCCACACACGCGTGCGCAGGGAGCTACGACTAGTGGACAGGTCACTGGAAGTAAGGACCAACTCACGGAAACCGTCGGCTACACACTAACACAGATTCTCGATAACCAAACGGTAGGTACTGATGCCGGGGACACGCATGAGGTCCGAGGGTCCCTCAAGTCACGCGGCAACCCTACCGAGGCAACTAATCCTCCGGGAAGAACCCCGGGTGCCCCTGTGACTCTCACTGGGTGCTCATGGCATCCCTCGGCCACACGCCACCACCGGGTCCAAAACTCACCCAACCGGAGGTGAAACTGTTGACATAAAACGCGGCTCGGGAAGGGGGATTAACGTGCTAGGGACCCAGAGCGCGACACTGTCGCGCTATGGTCCCCTAGCGCGATCCCTAAAGAACGCCCTAGCAAAAGCTAGCGCGTTCTCCAAGAAGGCGCTAGTAGAAGCTAGCGCGTTCTCCAAGAAGGCGCTAGCCGAAGCTAGCGCGTTCAATAAGAACGCGCTAGGGAAAGGTAGCGTGTTCTTCAAGAACGCGCTGCCTGCCCCCGGCGCGACACGAACCGCCAACTGTTCCTCTTCCCGGACGAACGTGCTCGGACGATACGACGCGTTCATCAAGAACGCGCCACTGGACTATAGCGCGACAACGGGCCGAGCCCGGTTCGCGAACTACGGCCGGAAATCGCAAAACCACGCCCATCCACCCCCCTTGGTGAAGGAAAAATAGTGGGGAATCACCCCCAGATGTCCTAGCATGCATCTAGAATCCCGAATCAATCAAGAAAACTCCAAAACGATGGATTCGGTGCTCAAAACCCCAAGCATGGAAATAACCCTCCCGGCATGAATCTAGCCCATCTCGGCCTCTCCACGGCCTAGGAATCACGAGGAATGCTGGAAAGAGGGCAAGGATCCATCCCCCTACCTCAAGGAAGCTCGAAATCCACCGAATCGCCGCCGATCTTCAAATCTAGCTCAACCACGATCTCCACTCCCATGCACCAATGGGGGCACCGCCACGATCCTCTCGCCACCGCCGTCGTCACCGCGTCGTCGCCGTCGTCCGCCACCCGTCGCCGGAGGAGGAAGGGGCGCCGCGGGGTCCAACGGGCAAGAAGGGGGGGTGTCCGTTGCGCTCACGGGGGAGGAAAGAAGAAAGAAGAAAAAGAGAAAGAAAAGGGGGAAAAAGGCTATAAATAGAAAATCTGAAAAATGCCAAAAATATCAAAAAAAAGAAAAATACACCTCCTCGACCGTCTCGAAGCGCTGATCGCAACGGTACCACTCGCGGGCTGGGGAACAACCCGGTTCACCCGCTACAGGGTTCCGAAGGATTCGCCGAAACCCACACGCGAAAATCGGAAAACACACATCGGAAAAGTCGCGGACACACTCCGAGCCTCCGAAACGACTCCGGATCGCGTCGATCCGAACACAAAAGTTGTCCGAAACGAAATTTTAGACACAACAGAGTCAGACACTCCGAGAAACCAAATTTGGGACCCATGAAGAAGGATCCAAAAGGTCTGGGACATTACAGCCCTCCCCCCTTAAACGAATTTCGTCCTCGAAATTCAAGGACAAGGCACAAGAACGGGGGAAGACTCACACAAACAAATAAGGATACAGCTCCCGCATCTCATCCTCGCGCTCCCAAGACGCTTCGCTGCCAGAATGACGCTGCCAGACCACCTTAACCAGAGGAATAACCTTATTCCGCAGGCGCTGCTCTCGCCGATCCTCAATGCGAACAGGAAGCTCTGGAAGGGACAGATCTGGGGTCACCTCAGACCAAACGGCATCCTCGAGAACATGAGAATCATCGGGCATGTACTTCCGAAGCATCGATACATGGAACACATCATGCACGGCGGAAAGCTCCGGAGGTAGCTGCAACCGATAAGCAACTTCCCCAACACGCTCAACGATGGGAAATGGGCCAATGTAGCGGGGACTCAGCTTCCCACGCCTACCGAAGCGCATCACGCCCTTCATGGGAGACACTCTCAAGAAAACTCGATCTCCCACAGCAAAGCTGAGAGGTCGCCTCCTCCGATCGGCATAACTCTTCTGCCGACTCTGAGCTACCCCCCGGAGTACAACTACACGGGGCATCCCCCGGCTCTGGCAGACTATACTTTCTTTTGGACATGAGACACTGTGGACCTTGTAGCAGTTTATTTATTTATATTATTCTGTGCATTTTATTTTGGATTATTGTGCTATCTCTGTTGTCGTTGCAGCTTCTCTTGTACCCCACACCACTCCTTTCTACCCTTCCGAGTCTCCGGACTCGTGGGTTGGCGGGCCGAGATTCGAGACGCGCCGGTTCCTTTCCGGTACTCGGACCCTCGGGTCGTCACAGCAACACCTTGAGTGTTAGAGGGACCACGATCACGAGTAAGTCACATTGAATCACTATGACATGCGTTACACAAATCACACGCGAGGAACTCCCTATCACAACTACAACTGCCAAAAGAATCCTGACCTCACTGTCGGGATAACCACAACCTCGATCATCGGGAGGAGTATGACCTCACACTTAGAAAACCACACCCTCAACCGTTAGAAGAAATTACGTCTTGGGTGACAAGAGAACTACCTACTAGAAGTAAGACAGGATGCGTCCACTGACGTCTTGCATCGCGTCTCAGGTGTCTCCCGCTCAACCTCAACATGACAACTGAAGCACCGTAACACTGCTCGTCATTAACAAGGATTAGCTGGATTGGTACTCGTCAGCACGCGTCTGAAGCCCCCAACCACGTGTGCACACACAGACTAACTGCTCGATGTCAGATCCTCTAGTTGGCTTTCCCTATAGCTCGGACTTAGGCTGCAACAGTAGGGGGCCTACGAGAACCAGCCTAAACATTGTCTCAATATGGAAAGCCTTCCACCTCTCCTAGGTGAGTCAGCGCCCATATGACGTAACAAGGCTACGACTAGTGAGAGGTCACTCAAGGTAGGAACTCACAATAAAGACGAAAATCATTGGAGTACCACTGGATCACACATACCCTTCACTCGCGCATTATTAGTCATAATGTGGATCAGTACTGTCGAAGCTCAAGAGGATCTGACCGGACAACTAAACCATCGATTGCTGGCTCACACGGCTCATGCGGGAGCAACCCTCTGCGAGAAACATGGTGCCTACCAACTACTGGGAACTAAAACCTGGGATGATGGGGGTGCCCAAGACATTTACAGGGCGAAGGTCGACCAATTGGACCCAATAGGCCGACCTATTCTATGAAAAGGTCGACCTATGCTGCGGACATGTTGACCTATATAGTGTACACGCCGACCTATACAAGGGACAAGTCAACCTGTGTGGGAGAGGTCGACCTTTACAGTGTACAAGTCGACCTATGAAGCCCACAGGTCGACCTATATAGTTATTGACCCCTTTTTCTTACAAAATATCCATAAGTCGACCGATGGAGCCAAGAGGTCGATCGATTCCAGTCCAAACCCCACCGTGGGGTTCCAAACCATGCCCAATCACCTCTGACAATGGGAAAAATATGGGGGAAAGTCATCCCCTCCATCTATACCATTGGGAAACATCATTTAGAAAGAATCTAACTACGAATCGTAGCTCGGATCGGTCAAAATTTGTCACTCGAACCCGAGCATGATTTTTAGCCCAAACGTGAAATAAACCCACTTTCGGCCTCACATCGGCACGAAATCATTGGAAATTAACAAAGGAAGGTCCGGAATCCGTCCCCCTACCTCTCACGAAGATTTTCGACACTGAGAATGTAGAATCGCGACGAAAATGTGAAATCACCCGAGGCGGATCCGCCACCTCCGCAAACGTACCGTGCCACGCCACCACCAGTTCTCATCCTTGTCCTCTCCTACTTGCCGCCGCCGTCGCCTTGCCGCCTCAACCCCCCACGCCGCCGTTGGTCGCGGGAGGAGGGAAGGAGAGGAGGGAGAAAATAGAGGAAGAAGAGGAGAATGATGAGAGAGAGAGGGGGTGGGTGTTTTATAAGTTTTTATATTTTTGTTATTTCTTTTCTTTTTTTGATGTTAAAATTTATCAAAAATTCCAATTTAATTTAATTTAACTCGGACGACCACTAGAACCGCGCAACTCACCTGTTCTCCCGTGAAAACTCCAAATGGCTTAATTTTAATTATTTTGAGAATCCAAAAATCCAACATTCAATATTCGCACATCCACCGGGCACAATCCAATAACTGCGGAAGCACGATTCGCTATTTGCGGGAATACAATCTGAAATCCGGGGACACTACAAAGATGCCATATGATGTCCCGTAGATTGGTTAAAAGTTGAATCAAGAAAGCAAGTCAAGAAAGCAAGTTGAGAGAGAGAGAGAGAGAGAGAGAGAGAGAGAGAGAGAGAGAGAGAGAGAGAGAGAGAGAGAGAGAGAGAGAGAGAGAGAGCAGTAGGAGATGAATTATAGTTTGCAACAATTATTACGTTTTTTTTTTGTGCTGGATACGTGAGGCTTTGGGCCGTAGTGTAAGTGAGCCGAACATTACACGCCGCGCACTTTTCCCGTCCTGGGCCGGATCCACAATAATTGACGTAGACATGAGGTACAAGCCAGCTTTGATTAGTAAATCCCTCAAGCGTAAACTTATCTTTGGGTGGACAAACGGAAGCCATGTGTAAGGTACAAGTTTGTGGTTATCACAACTAAAAACAAACTTGTAGTGGATAGTTAGATTCTCCTAAATAAATTAAACTTATTATATAGAAAAGAGATCATCAAAACACAAACGTATTTATGCATTCCGATTAAACATGCTCCAAGGAGTTGTCTAGCTATGCAACTTACGGAGCACTTGAAATTCTGAGTTAGCATGGCATGCTTGAAGTTACCACAACTTTATAATTTACGAACATCGATAGTAACTGCATCTTTCCTTTTTTTTTTTTTTTTTTTGCTTGTTCATGTCAGTCACAGGTTGGTAGATGTATGACTAACATCCAAGACTGTAGTTACGAAAGACTCGTCAACTGTTTGATCTATGAAGATTACATTTTTATAGATTAATTAAGAATACTTGACAGTGATTGAATTTATGTGAGTTTTGTCACCCTTACGATGGAACAACGGAAAATTACAATATTCAGACGTCTCTCGGCTGTCTCATGGGCTGCCATTGGAAATGTGAATTAAAATAATTGACGAGATAATATCAGAGTTAGGCGTGGAATGAAAGTCTAATTTCGTGACTGGTTCTAGCTAGTCTCCGATGGAATTTATTGTAATCGTTATAATCGTTAAATTGTTATAGTACTGTTGTCCCATACCGTTAATGGAGCGTGCAAAAGTCGTCCTCCACACTTGTTCTAAAATTCTACTACAATTTAATAAATGTTTATAGAAAACTAATAGATCCTGTCAATCTGGATTTTTTAAAACTGCATGTTCCGAGCCCTCTTAAGTAAATCTCGTGCTGCACCCCCAAACATTGTTCACCGACTCGGTACGGTACACCTAAAATACACTAACTTTCTTTGTGACTCGTCCCGACTCAGATCCGAATCAGCCTGACTCGTTTCTTCCCTGATCCGGTACGGTACGTCTGGGTCGGGCGAGTCAAAACCGAGTCGTCGAATCATGCCCCCAAACACATGGGAAAAAGGCAATTTCAAGTTAAACGATTACAATTTCATACCATATGCGACAGCGGTGGTGGCAGCACGGTGATAAATATTTTAACCATCACAACGACCATGCTAAACCCGACCCGCCTCACCCCTCAGCATATCTACAGCCAACATCTCAAAAGATTAGATGCGGGGGAAAAGGAAGGCAAAAGGGAGAAAAAAAAAAGAAAGGATCAAAAGATGGTGCATCAATCTTCGACAGGATCAAAACCAGTGATGGTCAGAGCGATAACGGTTGGAGAAACCAGAGAGGACCGTGCGCGTCAGCCGTGGTGGTGCTGTAGCTGCAACAGGCGAGAGTAGGCGCCGTCGGCCCGGCCCACCAGATCGGCGTGGCTCCCCTGCTCGACGATGCGCCCGTCCTGGACGACGCCGATGCAGTCGACGCCCCGGATGGTGGACAGCCGGTGCGCCACCAGCACCGTCGTCCGCCGCCTCATCAGCCGCTCCAGCGCCTCCTGCAGCACGCACTCCGACTCCGCGTCCAGCGCGCTGGTGGCCTCGTCCAGGAGGAGGATGGCCGGATCCTTGAGCACCGCCCTGGCGATGGCGATCCTCTGCTTCTGCCCACCAGAGAGCTGCACCCCTCTCTCCCCCACCGCGGTCTTGTACCCATCCGGCAGCGCGCTCACGAACCCGTGGACGTTCGCGGCGCGGGCCGCCTCGATCACCTCCTCCTCGGTAGCGCCGTCCTTGCCGTAGGCGATGTTGTCGAAGATACTTGCGGCGAAAAGCGCGGGCTCCTGTTGCACCAGGCCGATCTTGAGCCTCAGGGACCTCAAGTTCAGCCTCCGGATGTCCTTCCCGTCGATCGTGACCTTGCCGGCAGTGGGATCGTAGAACCTTTCGATGAGCGCGATGACGGAGCTCTTCCCGGAGCCGCTGGCGCCCACGAGCGCCTGGCTCTGCCCCGCCCGGATCCTCAGGTTCAGGTCCTTGAAGATGGAGATGTCCGGCCGAGAAGGGTAGGCGAAGTCGACGTGCCGGAGCTCGATCTCCCCCCGGACGGATTCCACAGGTTCGGAGTCCGGGTCGTCGGGGTCGATGCGCGTGGCGCGGTCGAGGATGGAGAAGGCGGAGCGGATGGACTCGCCGCCCCGGATGATCTCCGGGGCGAGGCTGACGGTCTCGGCCACCGAGTTAGCGGTGATGACCAGGACGACGAACACCTTGATGACCTTGGAGAAGGTGGAGGCGCCCGAGCGCACGAGATGCGCCCCGTACCAGAGGATGAGGGCCTCGGACGCGTACAGGGAGAGCTGCGAGATGCCGAAGAGGGAGCCCGAGGACTGGCTCCGACGGAGGCTGCGGCGCTGCGGGACGCGGAGCTCGTGGCGGAAGAGGGAGAGTATCTTGTCCTGCGCGTTGAAGGCCGCGACGGTGCGGATGTTGCTCACGCCCTCCCCGGCGATCATGCTCGTCTTGGCATGCGCCTTGGCCGTGTCGCCGGCGAAACCCTTCAGTGACAGTTGCTGGAAGGTATAACAGGAATAACTGTCAATTGAACTGAAATAACAAGACATCAAGAAAGATCGAGGGTATAATCTGAAATATGACATGGAGGGTAAAAGCGAACAACTATATATGTATAAGAAAGTGGAGACAGGGCATGAAGAGAATCTTTGCAGGAGCTCACATGGGCAGGATGGCAGTGACAAAGGGTAGGCCCTTTTTTTTAAAAAAAAAAAATTCTCAACAAGGGCATTCAGAAAAACAAGATCTATGTCACCTATGAACACAGCCACCACCGCATTGGATTCTGCTACTTTTACCTTTGATATTTACTTCCAACAGGTTGGCTGTTTGTTTAGTCCTCAGCAATGGCACTGGGGAACATAATAAATACCAGGCACCAAACGCAACACCAGAAGCAGACAAAAAACAATAGTAAGTGAATGTCATAAAGCAGCAGAATCGGGTGAAATCCAAGCGTGGCAGAACCGCACAGGGCCTCAAGGAATTACTGAACAGGCATGGCTGGAGAACTTTGTTGTTATGCATTTATTGATGGGATTCTGCACCGTGCCCGACTTTTGAGTCAGAGGACTCAGCAGCACCTTGCCATATTCATTATACAGAGGGTGCACATGCACTGCGGTGTGTACTGTGGCCATTGGCAGGAGGGATCCCACCCACCAGTCTTACTGTTTGGCAGGGTTTTGTTTGCTGTCGTTTACCATTTGAATGAGGACTGCCAGGCTCGAGACGTGTTCACATACTTGGGTGGGCAATTCATCTTTTTTAAAACGGTTTGAATCCCCCCGGGTATACAATTAGCACAGTAGTTCTATCCCACTGAACTAAAGTTCCAGGAAAATTTTTAGAGACATGCCACATGTTGGTGGAAGCTCAATGGAGGGGATGCACCGATGCAGTGTGGGGGGTCAAATAAGATTGTGATAATTGAAGAACTTCATTGTATATTATAGCAACTCAGATCAATTGGTCAAGCAAGAGATGGGAAGACTGCCATTCGTGTCCAGCACTATTTGCAGCTGAGATTTTTAGAGCTATGAGAAGGATCTACCACTTGTACATCCGATCTTCTCACTATGAAAACAAAAGAGAAACAAAAGCTAGAACCCGGTTACTAGCCAAAAGAAAAACACATTCATGTGGGAAAGTGCCAGAAATTTGCTTACCTGTGCAAAGTTGGCAAGGACAAGCAGCGGGAATGTGGCAAGAATGAGTAGTGAAACACGCCATTCTATTATGAAGCCAACTATGAAGGATGTAAGTAGTGAGGTCATGTTCTGCAGTATTACTGAGATTCTATCAGCAATGGCAGACTTCACATCTGCAGCATCTGTGGCCAGACGGGCAGCGACTAGGGTAGAATTGTTCTCTTCCTCATCAAACCAGCCAACTTCGTTCCTGAGGATAGCTGCACGATAAAAAGATATATGATACTTACAGTACCAGGAAAAGAGGCACCTCCAGAAAGAAAAATAACAAAAAATTTACCTGCAAGCATCATCCTTCTCACCCTGGTTGTGAGGTTCTCACCCATGATGCTAAAGAAGTAATGCTGCACCAGATATGCCATGACAGCATAAAGCCCTGTCCCAATATAAATAAAAACAAATTCCTTTGTCTTCCTCTCCATAACATCTGGATTCCGATAGTAGAACACCTCGATCATATTACTCATTACTATTGCAAATGTTGGACCAATGAATCCAGAGAGTATAGATCCAAGAGCACCCAAGAGAGCATAAGGCCATTCAGGTGCATTCAACTTCAGAAGCCTAAAGAAGTAGCCATCAGGAGCTGGATACTTCCGGTCATTGTCGGCATTCGAAACCATCTCTATGCGTCCATCTGCCCCAGTACTGTACTGATAGCTCAAGTTCCTTAAGCTTCCTGATCTAAGGCTAAGAGACTTTGTAGAAAGGGAGTGGCTTAGACGAGAGGAACGGGACTTGCGTGAAGAGAAGTCTCTATTTCTTGCCATCTCCTGGAAACGGATCAGGGAGGCATATGCTCCAGAATTTCCTTTGGCAATTAGTTCATCATGGGTCCCAGTCTCCACAACTTGACCCTGCTGAATTACAGCAATTGTATCGACATTCCTTATGGTGGAGAGGCGATGCGCAATGACCACAGTCGTTCTCCCTACCATGATACGGTCCAGGGCTTCCTGGACAATATTTTCAGAGCCTGCATCAAGAGCACTAGTTGCTTCATCTAGAAGAAGAATCTTTGGATTCTTGAGCATTGCTCTTGCTATGGCTATTCGCTGCTTCTGTCCACCAGAGAGTTGTACCCCACGCTCTCCTACCTGGGTTTTGGCATGAAATTTCAGACAGAAAAGGGGATTGAAGCAAACAGTAACAACTTTCAAATAAATCGTGCATGCTTTACATCCTAATGTCCCTTATTATTGATACTCGCCGATGTTGGTGGTATATTTGACAGCTATGCCCTACAGATGAATGATTGCCTCACTATTGTTGATTATTTGAAATGAACTGACTGTTTAGGAGAGAAAAATGGGTAGAAGTGAACGAATGACCTGTCATGTATGGGGGTTTTCTGACAAATGCAAATTAAATCATGTCAGCTTCTCAACAGCAACAAAATCTATATGGTGTGCATGTGTACATCCCCTCAAGCATATGCTGGTTTCTTACTGTTTTGGAACATTGCAAAAATATGGACACATCAGTTTTAATTAGCAACTGAATTGGTGCTTTAAAATGTCAGCGAATTCCATTCTAGAAGCCCATATGATATTGATATTAAAAAGAGGCATAGGCACACCTGTGTGTTGTACCCATTAGGGAGGAGAGAAATAAAGCTGTGTGCATTTGCTGCAGATGCTGCAGCTTCAACTTCTGCAATTGTTGCATCAGGCCTTCCGTATAGTATGTTTTCAAGTATCGTGGTTGCAAAAAGTGCGGGTTCTTGGTTCACCAACCCTATTTGCTCCCTTAGCCACTTCAACTGCAGTGTTTTGACATCCACATTATCCAACAAAATTTGCCCTGCAATAATGAGCAGATATTAGTTAAGATATCCTTCAAAACCAATACCAAATCTCTTTATTTTCAATGAGATTGAAGCTCAAAATACCCTGGTTAGGATCATAGAATCTTTCTATGAGAGATACTACTGTGCTCTTTCCAGACCCACTGCCACCAACTACTGCAACTGTCTTCCCAGCAGGAAAGAAAAGGGAAAAATCACGAAAGATGATGACATCTGGTCGTGAAGGATAGCTAAATGTTACATCTTTGAATTCAATGTTCCCATAGACCTCATCCAAACACTTCCCATCTGATGGATCTTGAATTATAGAGGGCTTTTGTCGGATTATCTCCATCAGTTTGTATCCAGCAGCCTTGCCTTTACTAAAAGCACCGAGATTGGAAAAAGATTGACCAAGACTCCTACAGAGAGAGACATGCAAAATATTATATTGATGGGAAGTGAAAGGCCACCATACCAACAAATAGTAAGCAACTACAAATTCAAATTCCTGGCTTATGAGAATGGCATAACAGAAATGATAAAGGGCACAATCAAAAACAATATATTTGGCTATATGGCATCAGACATTGTGCTTAATGCAAGTCATTATCTCATGGAAGTGGTTACCACTCGGCACATATCCCTTGGGAAGGCTTTACAGTTTCACATTATGGCTTAAGACTAAGTGGTCATCATACTAGTGGAAAAATACTGCACAGTTGAACTTTTCAAATCTCAAAAAAAAGAGAGGAAAACACACTAACCCAAAACTTCCGACAAGAAAGAACCAGGTGAAAAAGCTTATACTGATATATGATAGAAAAAGGTTGCATAAATAATGTTCTCGAAAATGGTTTCCACTCGGTGCAGACATTTTGACAAATCCTTACTATTTCATGCAATGTTTCCAGATATGCTGAATGGTTACTTTACTAATGAGAAAAAAAATGGAGAGTTGAAGCCTTTGAACCTAAAATAACACAATAATTGAAAGCTTCACTGAAATGCTTGTACTGACACAACAAAAAAAAATGTTTAAATTTTCTATCTTTACATCACAAAACAGCAACTGAGATAACGCTAGCTAAACTATTACTGAGTTCACATTCTGTAACTTACATGCCACCAACTATGGCAGAGAATATGGCTGTGAAAGCCTTTCCCCCATCTGTCTGCCCATTCCGGATGAAGACACCAGCATACCAGAAGACCAGAGCCCATGACATACAAGCAATGCCATATGTGCACCCAATTCCAAGACCTTTGGCCATCCCTGCCTTGTATCCAAGCTTCAAGGTATTTTGTATTGCATCAGAGTAGGAGGACAAAGCCTTGGATTCCCCCACAAAAGAGTACACCGTGCGAACTTGTGCAATTGCCTATTTAAGAATGATGAAAGAGAACAAAGCCAAATGTCATCATAACCAAATGCAAAAGGTTTGAAAACATCATGTATTTTTTAATGCACAGGTTCTCTTCTGTCTGCATCTTTCTGTTTACCATGGACTTGAAATCTGAATAAGAAAATAAATAGCCACCAAGGTTATGCCATGAGTTGGGTCCAGGTAAAAGAAGATGTTTCTGGTTCAAGAACAATAGACCATTAAAGTTGTTTTGAAGTCAATTCACATGCAAATGGATGAACACACATGGAAACAATCCTCATAATAAGGTCCCTCCCAAGCAGTCCTGCTGTGCCAAAAGCCAAGGTAATAAAGATACAAGTATTTAGACTTGTTAGCTTCCTCTGTGGCTGTTTTACATCCATGATGATTGTTGTTTGTTTCACATGTGTACCAATGTGCATGAGACTCAATTCACATGTCAACAAGCTGATACACCATGAAATGGGTCCGTGAATATTATACTACCTTGCTAAGTAATAGTCTAACATCTATCTAAAAAGGACAAAATAAAAGATGTCCTTTACTTATATCTGTCTACTCCACTAAGAGCAATATTTTGAGTGGGAAGGTACAAATCTTCAACAGACTACACATTCTAGGTTTGTTGTCCATGTAATAGAGTTTATCACTCTTGTCGGCCTGCACATGAAACATCTTTCTCTTTGTCCCAGATTTATTAGCGACAAAATCAAATATGAGCATAGATAGTAAAGGCCTGCTTCACTCACAGCCAATCGGTTGAACTGCATAGCCTGATTCTTCAATCGGTAACATCTAACCACCTAAGACATTCATTAGTCATCTATGGTAACCCGCAGACAAGAACAAGGTAATTAAGGTAACCACAGAAATGAACGAGTTACCTAAGGTGCATATAAAATGTAACAACAAGCTTGCCCTAATCATTCATGATTTTTTTTTTGGGAAAGTGGCCCTAATCATGCATGATTTGACTACAAGCCAAATGCGAATGCCTATCTCAAAGCTTCACAGTTTCAGCATACATTCCTATTTATTTATCTAGCTTTCAAGTTTTGGAAGCTTTCCTTTTTCAATCTTTGCTGACACATACCGATTACCCGTTGCAACAATTGTGCTATTTAATGACAGAGCCATCAAGCTTCTGCTAATTTTGTGAATGGTGGTAAGCAGCATGGATATGATTTGTTCAAACAAGGAAGCAAGTGGTACATATTGTGGAGAATAAATGCCCAATACAGACAAGGGAAAGAGTGTCAGATCCTGGATGAAGGGAGCGACAAGACGATATTTTGAGCAAGGACCACTAAGGGACCTAGAATGACGAAAACAAATAAAGATCAGAGGGGACAAACAAATCTGCAATTTAATAAAGTGGGGCAAGTGGCACAGACCTGTCCCATCACAAATTTTCAAATGAGAACAAGAGTGCAGTATACAAGGGGATGAGTCAAGGGAGTTTATACGACTCCATCCAGTGCTTTCGCGGGGTAGCACCAGATAATTAATAAACACAAGCAAAGCAACAAGCTCAACAATCGCTAGCAGCTGCGTGCAGCAGCATGAAAAAAAACAAAATGTCAGACACATGTATCCACTAGAGAGGTCCCATGGTAGCGATCGTGTCGTATCGGATTTGGCCCACCAATGAATAAATACTCCTGTTTGAAAACCCTCAACATCCAACATCAAACGTCCCCACTTCCATCCTTTTTCACAAGGAACAGTATGTTGAGTACAAAAGAAAAATTGAACTAAACAGTGTGACAATTATTAGCAACGAAAAACCTTCTGCATACTGGTTACGGTCACCGCCTATTCAAGAAACTAGCTTTGGACGGGCGAGAAGTAGGGACTATCAGCTGTTAACGTCGTCCTTGAAAATCTTTGGAAATGAAAGCAAAGGAAATGATAAAAAAGAAGCTAACGCGGAAGCTGAAGCTTCGGGGCAAAATAGAAATGATCAACTGGTCACCGCCCTTTCAAGATGCTAACTTTGCGCAGGCACGAGTGACTGGCTGGGGGGGCAAAAGGGTCACTCATCGGGTCGGATATCAAATTCAGACAAGCAATGGGTGATCGATCTCACCTGTTCAGCGATGATGCCTGCGTTGGCGTAGGACTCGCGGCTCTTGGAGGTGAGGCCGGTCAGAGTGTAGGCGTAGAGGCCCCCCGCGAAGGCGATCCCGGGTATCACCGCCACGCTGAGCAATGCCAGCCGCCACGCGGACACGAACCCCACCACCAGCCCCGCCAGGAACGTTGAGAGATAGTGGATGAAGTTGCCGACCTGAGGGGCAGCAGCATCAGCAGCCAGAAGCGGGGGGCACCGTTTAGAGCCCATCCGGCGGCGGCAGCGCTAACGCGACCCAATTGAGAAGAACAAGAACATCGTCATGTAGCTTGTTTACCTTCTCGCTGATGGCGTCCTGGACGAGGAGGGTGTCGGTGGAGACGCTGAAGACGATGTCGCCGGTGCGCGCGTCGGTGTCGAAGAAGCCGACGTCCTGCCGGAGCACGGCCTCCAGGTAGCGCTTCCGCAGCGCGATCACCTGCCGCTCCCCCGTGTACATCCAGCACGATATCTCTGCAGACGCAACGCAAGGTTGGCGGCCACGTCAGAACCATGGCACGTGGTCTCCGACTCGTGCCGATTCAGCATCAATTCGCCCGAGTCCTCCCAACGTTCTTAATTATTAACAATATACTAAGTGACCTCACATCGCATCACATGCACCAACCCAAAGTTCGAAAACATGGAGAATGTGACTCGCACGAGTCGAACCGAGTCAGTCCGAGTCTGCGAAGACTCCCAAGTCCCAACCTCCTGCCATCTGCGGTGATTGGGAGCTTAGGCTCACACCAGTGTGCGGATCGTAAATATCGTCCGAAAAAAACACAGCAGATCTCGCATCTCGGAGCACCGTAGCACACACTTCACGGCCACCTTCTGAGCCACCATTAATAAGCGTAAATAGAAAGCTATTGTCTGCGCCACAGCGTAACGCGACAAAAAACATACTTGACAAAGCCCCTCGTCACTGGCCGGGCGTAATGCGCCGGGTGCAAACAAATGGCTTTAATTTGATTCTACGAGGCTTTCGTGACAGCGATAGGAGAAGAATGGGACACGACGAGCGGGGGGCGGGGGGGGGGGGGGCTAATCCTGTAGAGGGAGAGGGAGAGAGGCGCACGGGTATGGATGGAGACCAATAAGATCACCCGGTCGGCATAGAAACTTTCTCCGGAGTGGATCATTGAGCACGATCAATGGGAGCCACGGACATGTGGCGCTTTCCGGTTGGTTCGGCGCACTGTACCACGCCCAAGATCTCTTCCCCTAGAAGCCCCCTCCCCATCAACCCCGTCGATCCGGCCGGCACCACCCTATCTGGTGCCGGCTTCCCCCATCGGGACTCTGAGATCCGAGCATTTCGCTCAAAAAGGGAAAAAAAATATAATGGAAGATCTATAAAAATGTGGAAGCAGATCAGCAGAAAGATGGCGCCGACGGGGAACTCACCGGCGTAAGAGGAGACACAGACAATGAGCCCCAGGTAGACGAAGTAGAGCGCGTACTGCACAGGCACGGCAAGGAGACAACGGTGAGAATTTTTTTCCCAACGACAGAAGCAGATGCGGCGCGGGAAAATGGAGGCGGAGAGTGGAGTGAAGCAGAGTGGTTCGCTGTCGGAGATAGTTTCGTACCTTGGAGACCTCCTCAGTCATCTTGCGGAGATCGTGCTGGTTCTTGCCGAAGCCGTTGACGAGGTCGCCAAAGAGGAGGAAGAAGACGGGCATGGCGGAGCCGTGGACGACGGCGCCGAGGCTCCCCGCGGCCATCAGCAGACAGTCGAGGCGGTCGGCGAAGGAGAAGAGCTGGAGGAAGGGTAGGCTCTGCTCCTTCTTCTTCTCCGCATCCATCGCCGCCGACTTCGGGTTCCCTCCGTCCGCCATCGATCAGTTGGACGCACCACCTCCGCACTCGTCCCTTCTCCCGGCCCTCCACTCTTTCACACACACACACACACACACACACACACACACAAACAAACAGGT
Source organism: Amorphophallus konjac (assembly GCA_022559845.1). Taxonomy (NCBI): domain Eukaryota; kingdom Viridiplantae; phylum Streptophyta; class Magnoliopsida; order Alismatales; family Araceae; genus Amorphophallus; species Amorphophallus konjac. Next base: position 27,561,129 of record CM040121.1, read on the forward strand.
AGGCGGAGAGAGAGAGAGAGAGTGAGTGAGAGATCAAGGATCGGGGAGGTGGCGATTCGCCAATGGGAGGTCCAGGGAGGGGCTTTGCGCCTCCACCGCCCACCTCGGTCGGCGCCTTCCTATTTCCTTCTTCCTCGCCTCAGCTTTTCTCCTGAAGGGAGCTCTAGGAGCAAGGAAGGAGAGGGAGCACTCTGACAGTGTCAGTTGGCCTCTCGAGCCCCTCAGCCTTCTCTTTTTTAGCTTTTAGCCGCTGCCCAGAGCGAGAACCAGAGAGAGAGAGAGAGAGAGAACACGAGAGAGCTGGAAAGAGGGAAGCGAGCGAGCATGCCAGGGATGTGCAGGTGGGGAGAGAGAGAGAACGGGGTGGGATAGAGAGAGAGAGAAGGGGGAGGGAGGAGTGTGTGAGAGAGTGTGCATGTGGCGAGCAGCGAGGGGTTTATATAAGCAAGAGAGGGGAGAACGGGACGTCACTTAAAGCACAAGACGCGAAGGGTATTCGCGTCTTTTCCTGTGTCTCAATATGATCCCTTTTGGGAGCGAGAGGCGCAGGGCGGGGTGCGTGGAGTCAAGTGGTGGCAGGAGAGATGCGGAGGTCGTGCGGCAGGTGGTGAGAAGAGTGGGGAGGAGAGGGTACCGAGCTCCCGTTGTGACGGGGAACGCTGGATGCCTCGAATCTGGCGCCTCGTGAGTCGTGAGCTGGGTATGTTAAAAAAAAGGGGAGGTGGTAATTACATCCGCGGGTGCCTCGGAGCTCAGGTGGTGCGTGGATCCCTTTTTTTTTCACCCTCTTTTCAGGCCTTTTCTCTTTCGTGTCTTCTACTTTCGCTTTTGCTTCCGCTCAAAGAAGCAACACGGCATCACTCATCAGTGACTGAACAAGTAATTTTTTGATAATTGGATGTGTGTGAGTCACATTAATTTAGGTATATTTTATTATATTTAAATTAGATTGAGATGACCGAGTTAACGTGAGTGAGTCAAATTATTATTTTTTAATTTAAATTATATCAAATCTGAGTCGAGTTGAGTCAATATATGTCATCGAAATCTGAGTCGGCAAACTATGGTTGTACTATCAAACATTGGACTCGTTATACCCCTCATAATATCACGTCAGATTCTACGATGCAACGAAAGTCTTGCCCCCCTTGTATATAAAAGAAACGAAAATCTTACCCTCATTATATGGGTCCTGCGGTTGAGGTGGCAATAGGTAAGGACGAATGATGTTGCCTAAGCCGAATTCGATGTGACCCGAGTTTGGGTCAAAACTATGTGATCTCATATTTCGTTCCGAGTTAAAAGCCGACAAAGCTATTTTAAAATCAATATACATGGATCAGGCTGAGCTGAAATAAATTCGAGTTGAGTCAGTCGAGTCTTTTAATCGAACTCGAAGTAATGTGACTTAAATTTGGCATGATTTTCAAATTTTAAGGTCTTCTTTGATAATGGAATAAGAAAAAATAGATTAACTTAAACTCAAATAAATTAGTCTTATTTTTTATTTTAAAATATATCTAAGTTAAGGTGAAATAAGTCAATCTTTTTAATTAGAATAAAATATCCTAAAAAAATCTAAATTAAGAGTGATAAAATCTATCCATTTTATTGAACTATATTTTTATTTGCTCTTCGGATTAAGATCTTTTATTCCATCTCTATTCCGTTATCAAAGAGTCTCTAAGGTGCTGTTTGGTATCGGATAAATTTTGAGGAGAATAAGTATAAGTCATTCTAGCATAATTTATGTCTAGTCTTATTCTCACGTACGTTTGATACACAAGGGATGAAATGGGATTAGAAAAATGAGGATAAGTTATTCCAACAAAAGGTTGGAATGACTTATCCCCGTTTTCAACTCCAAAAATGGGGTTAACCTTATTTCCCTTAACCCGACTTATCCCCGCCCGTTTTAACCATACCAAACATAGAATGAGATTAAAGCGGGGATATCCCCGCTCTAACCCCATATCAAACGGGTCCTAAGGATAACTTTGACATCCGATTAAGATAACTCACCCGATGTGAGAGAACAATGTGGACCCCACCGCTCTCTCACACACAAGGGCGCTAATCAGGGACGATTAATGTGTTCGACCCTCCCGGAGTCGAGCACGCTAACCGTGGTCGGTTAGCAAAGGGACCCTATCGTGCACTTATTTTTAAAAGTCGGGTAGGATCAAATCTATGGGTTAATTTACTTTGCCGAGCTTAATGTGTAGGATTCGTACCACTTTACCATGAGAACGCACTGGTAAGGTAACATATGAGATTTAACAATTGCAAGTAAAGAAAAAGGGTGGGAGGAGGATTAGTCAATGACTTGTCCATTCAGGTCAAGTATCCACTCACAAATCTATTTGGCCCACTTTGATAGCGGGGTGGTCTGTCGGTTGTCGGGAACCGGGGAGAGAGAAACCTCGACGGGACCCGTCTCCCCCTCACACAAAAGAGGCTAACCGAGGGCGGTTACCGTGCTCGGTTAACAAACACGACCTGAGATTTGGTGAAACATCATGGGCGTACGTTGAAATATGAGAATGATGTGTAGGACATACAAACAAATGTGACGTTCATTAAGGTGTATTAATAAATATAAAAAGTGTCCAGAGGCTATATAAAAATCGATGTACTTGTTACTTTGTTAGTTTTTCTTTACCTTTCGCTGCACAGCCCCCCCCCCCCCCCCCCCCGTTGGTTGTCCAGAATCGAGTGCTTTCCTATGAAAAGTTGTATGCTTTTCGTGGTAAATCGGCTATTTTTACCGGCAAGTCGGTTAATGCCCGTCGGTGCGAGTAGGCCAGAGCGGAATCACGATCCGAAAGCTGGTTAAAGAAGGAACAAAACAATCGTTTTCTTCAATATGAGGGGACATAATCTGGTGAGTTGTCTACCACCGACATTGCACACTTTGTAGGTAAGGGTGAGCACCGTTTGATTTGATTTAGTTTGATTTGAAGAGAATTTTTTTCAAATCAAACCGAATCGAATTAAGGTTTCAACTCTAACCAAATCAAACCAAACTAGTTTGAAACCAAATCAAACCAAACCGAATTAATTCGGTTTGGTTCGATTTGGTTCGGTTTGGACCATATTCATCTCCCATTTTATAAATTAGATTGGATTCAAACAACATTAGAGAAAGATAGGGTAAAAGAATTTCTACCAAATAAAGTAAATATTAAAAAAAATATCATACAAAGTTGTAACTTGTAAGAACAAGTTCCATAATATTTTCACATAAGAAATTAAGAAGTTCAGTTATAGTAAAATAGAATGTGATTTGAAACCTATTTCATAAAGTCGGAAATCCCATTAGAATGGTGAGAATTGGACTTTTTAAATTTAGATTTATAGTTACATATACATTTATATTAATTTGATAAAAATATTCTTAAATTCGAGTTATTTGGTTCGGTTTAATTTTGTTCGGTTTCTTGAACTTCAAAATCAAACCAAACCAAATTTTTTAATACGGTTCGGTTTGAACCCAAACCAAAATTTTTAAATTTCAACCCAAACCAAACCGAACCAAATCATTCGGTTCGGTTTAGTTTTCGGGTTGAACCCGAATAATGCTCACCCCTACTTGTAGGTGTGAAGAGTTTGTTTAACCTTTACCGGTCGGGGTGCTCTCACCCTTAAAAGAAGTGAGCATAAGCCCAATTCTCTTGACCCCACTTTGGTAGTGAGTTGGCTTAATTTTAATCTTTCGTTAACCCATTCATTGTTTTGGTAGACCGGATTCGCTAACCTAGTTAAAAGTGGGGTAGGGAGGCTTAACTCCGGGATTTCTAACCTGATTAGAGAGGTGGAACAAGTTAACCCGCTCTTCTCCCCTTTTCGCCCTTGTACGACTTCGCCCTCACCATCGTCGCATCCTCCTTCAACCCATCATTGGTGGGGGTAGCGGCGGAGCCATTTGTGAGGATATGGGGAGGCCCAGTTCCAATGTGCCCATAGGACTTCATCGAAGCTCCTTGTCTTCCTTACCCTCGACCACTGTTACAAAATGAAAGAGAGAGCGTGTGCTCTTTTGGCCACAACAGCAGAGGCGGCGGTGCTAATAACGATAGTAGAGATAATGGTGCCAATACCTCAACGGTGACTAACTACGCCTACTAGTGCCAAGTATTGGACGTGTCCCAGAATTGGTTTGGAGCGAATTAAGCAGACGCCCTCGTCGTTAATCGCCATGGACATCAGCCACCGATGCACTCCCTTATCTACCATGGCGACTCTCTCTCTCTCTACTATTTTACTGTTCATTCTAATTTAATGTTCTCGTGATTTTAATGTTCATTCCCCTCACTATTGGTGTGAACAGTTACTAGTTATTCTCATTTTCGGTGTTGATGCGAACAATAAGGATGGACATGTTTTGCTATTATGCGTCCAAATAATTGAGTTAATTGAAACTTTTATCAAATCAAAAACTCTTGCCATCTGGTTAACCCGATGAATTAATCCCTCTACTCTCAAAGTAAAAATAGGGTTAACTTTGGAACAACTTAAATGAGATAGATTAACCGAGAGTTCTATCAAAGCGATGCTTGAGGTATTATTACTCAAGAAAAGTGTCCAAAGGGTAGAAAACTAGAGAGCTTTTCCCAAAGGGAGTACCCTCTTCACAACCCAAAGAGAGGAAGAGGGAAGAGGCAATTCACATGGGCCATGAATTGAGCGGTATTTTGCAGGATCTTCACCAGTGGGGTACATGTGGTGAAGAAAATGATATCATTGTTATGCACATAAATGAGGGAACCCCACCAGAGCAGTGAGCTCTTAATAGGGGAGGGGGGAGCTAGGGGGTTTTCTCTTTATTGTTTTGAAGGGTCATAAGAGGGATACCTAGGAAGAATATGGCAATGTGGGGTTGATCCTAATGTGGGTGATTTTAACATCATTATCTTCCTTAATTCAGTTACTTAGCTTTGGTTGAAGTGTAGGGAGAGAGACATTAGAGGGCTCTTATTGCCATCCCAGTGCAAGGTTGAGCTGGCTGCTAGAGGTGACTGAAAATGAAAAGAAAAGGGTTAATCATGTTTGTCTTCTGATTATGTGATCAGATGGTGCTCGGAACATCGAAGGCATTGTCAGCTGATCAGACGTGATGTGACGGTGGAGGCTTGAACTGCACAAACTTGGTGTATGATACGAGCAATGAATTGGGTAAATTTTTGACGCCTCGTCAATGTGGGGGCAATTGATTGGACAGCGGGGTCTTTGACACCTACTCGTGATTTGTTACTCAACTAAAATATTTTGATAACAGGGTAGAATAAGATGATGGGTTTGAGTGGACTATTCTCTCGATTTTTAGTTTTGCATTTTGATAAATTACCCTAATCAAGGTGGGATAGGATATTCTATGTGAGAGAGTCGAATGATTTAATCTCAATATATAGTAAGGGATTTAACCCTAATCAGGGTCATGTACATTAACTCTTCTTGGTTAGCCCCGAAATATAATAATAAACAAATGAACACAAGAGCTTAAGTGCAAGGACGTACCTTAGTCACGCAGCAGAAATAAATATATATATATATATATTACGTCTTTGACTCGCAGAGTCAAAAGATAGCTACTAGAGTCAACTTCAAGTGTCCACCCTCCAAATCCAAGGTCGAGGTGACATACCGCCGTGAGCTTGTCACTGTTGTAAGTCTCACCGTGAGAGTCTCATGAGAACCGCAGTTCTCTGCTCCTCCTCTCCCCTTATTCACCTATCTCACCTTTTACTACCCATGGCTCACTGCCGCACACAACCGCTGCAGTTGCTCTCACCTTTGTTTGTTACCTCCCCACACTTATGTCCGTTGCATCCTATTTATACAGGTGAAAAGCCCATGAGAAAAGATCTACCGGTGGGATAAGGACGGAGGGAGAGGAGCTGTGGAGGAGGCACCGCAGGGCGCCATGTGGCGTGGGCCCTGCGGCTCCCCAAGGGGCGCCCCCTGGGGTGCCTCCGCAGTCGGCCCAAAGGGCACCCCCCCGGACGCCGCGTCTCACAGCGTAACAAGCTCCCACTTGCACCGTAGGGCCGACAGTGCAGATTCATACATACTGAATACATTCAAGCTCAACGGTCATACATGAAATGGAGTGTGCGACCTCCGCGAGATTCTTCAAACAATAGAAGGGTGCTCCGTTAAGTTGTCACCTAACTAACGGAGCACACAGAACATCTCGGTGTGTATCTCAGACATTTTTAAAATTCACCTGATTTAACACTCCGGATCTCTCGAAAACAGACAGTGTCAAACCCCCAAATGCTAAGTGCCCATGACTTTATCACCACAGGGACAATAAAGTCTCCCGGGATATGAGCAACTAAACATGGTGAAATTTAAAATGTCTTCCCTATGCTGCATATGTCAATCTAATTGTTCTTGACCGCTTTTCTAACTTGTCACTGTTTAAAGTCTCACCGTGAGAGTCTCATGAGAACCGCAGTTCTCTGCTCCTCTCTCCCCTTATTCACCTATCTCACCTTTTACTACCCATGGCTCAATGCCGCACACAACCGCTGCAGTTGCTCTCACCTTTGTTTGTTACCTCCCCACACTTCTGTCCGTTGCATCCTATTTATACAGGTGAAAAGCCCATGAGAAAAGATCTACCGGTGGGATAAGGACGGAGGGAGAGGAGCTGTGGAGGAGGCACCGCAGGGCGCCATGTGGCGTGGGCCCTGCGGCTCCCCAAGGGGCGCCCCCTGGGGTGCCTCTGCAGTCGGCCCCAGGGGCACCCCCCCCGGACGCCGCGTCTCACAGCGTAACAACTCTGTTACCAAAGTCAGTTAGAGATAGATAAACGAGATAACTCACCTTAATTGGCCTCTATTCTATTATCAAAGTTGGCCGAATAGCATCTAAAACTTTACATTGCATCGAAGTTGTGTTGTGCTCTAAATATGGGGATTTGACGTTCGACTCGAGAGTGGATCATCTGACTGTTATAGACTCCATTGGCATCAGATACTGTCATCAGATAGCGTGATAGCCTCTCCCTTTTCAATATGACATCGTATGTGAAGGTGAAGCATCTAGCCAAACCTTTTGTCACAATGCTAGGAAGTGTAGAGTATTTCCCATGTGAAGGTAAAAAGCAAGCACACTTGAGCCAAGCAGCTTTGATGGTTACCTATCTATGAAAGTGAATTTAGTACGAGTAGTTGGAGAGTGTTTTGATACGACCATTTTTCTTATCGTATTTATCGGAACCATGCCATCATTTGACATAAAATACTATCAAATATTATAAACTACCGTATTTATGTGACACATAAAATACGGGATCTTATGTTAAACCAAACGAATCCTTTAGTACAAAAAAAACTGGATTTACCGTATTTGTTCATCGTACTTTTGCATGGTCGTTACAGTCACTTGATCAGGGAGCTCAACACTCCATGAGATAGGTTGGCTGTAAGCCTGTAAACAAGTCACGTAGAAGGGGTTCGTAAAATGAGCTGTTCGGTCATCTGATCGAATAATTGTCACATCGAACGTGATAAAGTTATGTGACCCAAAAAAACAAAAAACGATAAGATCACAGTTAATACCGTGTATTTAGGTAAAGTCATTTCCAAGATAGAGGGAAAGAAGTTGAAAAATAATGACAGGCACTCGTGGATTATTCACTATTTAATCACATATATTTTTTAATCTCTAACAATACAGAACAACGTTGAGTATATTTATCATCCTTATCTTCAAGGAGAGTTGCTAGTTACCTGTCTCGGACGGTTATCTTTAATCTCTAATAATATCGAACAACAATGGACATTTATCATCCCCCATCTTTAAGGAGAGATGTTAGTTACCCGTCCCGGACGGGTAATAATCCGAAACGGAATTAGTTCACAGAGGTGAGCACATTATCGTTCGGGATGGAATTAGTTCATATGCATCAATCCCGTCCCAGACGATTACCCGTCCGAGATGGGCAATAAGATTTTTCCATCTTCAAGACTGGAAAATTTTGACCGCCTATGCAATTCACAAATGAATCGTTATATGGGGTTAACCAAATGGTTGATCTGGATATAGCATTTTGTTTAACAAGCTATGGAGCTAGAACAGATTAACGGGGGATGGTCAAAGACTCGCACAGGTTTGCCTTCTTTCCCACCTCTAAAATTGTAGTCCTCGAGACTTCGAGGAGTGTTATAATATAGAGCCTTTTTACTGTATTCTTATCAAGATATAAATAAGCCTCCAAGTATTTATTGACTATCTGATCAATATGTAATTAAGTGATTTTTTGGAAAGCCTGAAATGTGATAAAGCTTAAAATGAGATTTAGGATGTGTTTGATACAAATTTTAATTGGAAGCACGCTTCTACTTTTATAGATCTTCTAGCGGCTGAGAATTAGTCACTCAAATCACAAATCACACCTTCAAAGATTTATTTAACTGAGGAAAAGAAAAATATTCGTTGGGGAAGGACCTAACGTCACAAACGAAAGATCAGAAGGAGTCTTGAGAGTTATCTCATAGGACAACCTTTCGATAATCATGTCAGATAAACGAGGGAGAAGATTTCGACCACTCGAGGAGAGTGAGAGGGAGGGAGACTAGAGTGAGAGAGTGAAGGCTTAAAGAGGTTAGGTCGTATACCTCCATGATCGTTGGGTCAGGACTCTATTTATATCGTCGCCGGGAAGTTGACATGTTGAGTTGCTGTGACTAGAGGAGACGTGAGCCGCCCATCTTACGTGCCTGACGAGATAGGGAGACGTGGGCGCTGGCTTGCCGTCTCTCTGTCGGTGAGACAACTCGGCCATTAATACGGTAGGACTCGCCGGCCATTAATGCGACAAGGATCACCGGAGGGGGTGTGAGACTAATTTGTCAGGGAGAGCGGCGTGGGCGGCATCCTCCCTTCTCGTCGTCGGACAGGTGTGTCTCCCGCAATTAATGCATTGCCGGAGACGTGCGTTGTGACCGCTGGCGGGAGAAGCACACATGCGGGTACAACGTCTGTGTCGGGCCTACGTTGGAACGAGAAGTGTGTTGGGCCGACGCGAGGGGTAGTAGGCCCGAAGGGCTGAGCTTCTGTGGTGGACCGACCAAGTGGGCCCTAGTGGGTTGGCGAGATACACCCTCCTCGGATGTCAAATCTATTTAGAGGATATTACAGTTTGGAAATCATTTAATTCAGCTAATTTTGAAAGCTATAATTGTGACTTCTTAAATTAGAGAAAAATTAGAATTGTCAGAGAAAGTTTGATTAATGCGCGCAATTGCTTAAAACTAGTAATGAGTAGTTTCACCCAAAAGTAACTTTGAACTAAATTTTTTGCCAAACATGCCCTTAATCAGCTCGAAGAAATCTTTGTAACATGGCGGAAAAGTATATCGTAGAGATTTGGGAAGAACCGGAAGAAAAATTTGACTATTATGTGATTTAGTTTCTTGAAAAAAATAAGTAAAACATAACATACTGCTATTAAACTTAACTCGATCCTAATGTGGCTATAAAGGGCACAGTCCTATTGAGCTCATACTTTTAACGATCAATATCTTATGGGATTACGGCAGTGATTTACGTGATTGTGAAAAAAATGCATTCGATGTGGTAAAGTACCTTTGCATGAAAAGGTGATTAAAATCATATCCTTGTTTTTTTTTCTTCAAAATTATTGTATCTTTGTGCTCCCATGTGCATGGCCAGCCAAGGATTCCCATGGCACCAAAATGGGACCATTACAGTCTAATTAACAAAACAAGAAATCAGATTGGAGGGGTTGTCCCCAAGAGGAGATGAAGTTTCAAGCCATCCTCCACTTCTTTAGTTTAGTCCCAATTGGGGGTTTAATTAATGGGTTGTTAGGCCATCTTTCCGTGCTTTAACTGGAGATTACAGAAGAACCTTGTCATCCGCCAACCCCACATCCTATATATCCATCCATTCAGGCCCTTCCCTATATGGCTATATATGAGCAGACCATTGAATGAGCACCATTGTCATGTTGGTGGATCTCCTGACCATTTTCCTTTCTTAATCTTAGATTCGAGCTTAATTTGTGGAGTTGTAGAGAGTCAGCAACAAAGTTATTATTGTCCTAAGAACACTTGCCTTGGGTGTCTTTAATTTTCTAAAGCTTTTTTTATAGGTATTCCTAAAAGAGGACAATACTTGGGGCTAATGTCTAAAAACATGTTGAGTCCTGCATACTAAAGATATAAATGGATCTGAGTTCGACTCGGATAGACAATATCATATCTTATCCGCAAAATTTTTTATAAATATTGTACTTGGATAGTACCCATTTATTTTCACAGATATGGATACATGTATATCTATCTTAGGTATGAATATATCTACGAATATCCATATCCGTATATAAAACATGAGTCTACGTCCACATCTAAGAGAACGTGGGATTCGTGTGAATTGAGAAAAGATAAATTCGGTCAATTCCTTCCTTTCTTAAGTAATTTTGATGTTTTATAAAAATATCTTTACAATTTTCGTAAGAAGCCCAAACTCACAAAGCCAATAAGATGGACACCATACTGAGTTCATACCAAAATCATACGTCCAACATGCACATTGAATTATTAAGAACATGTTCGGATCGAGTATAAGTTCGAGTGCACTGAATTCATATTCGATCCGAATATGAAATGTATATTTTAAAAATATCTAAACTCGAATCTATATCTGTTTATTTGATTATTATCCGACCCATCACGAGTAAGGTGATGCGGATAATCAAATTTACAAATATTTTTGACATCTTTAATCCATACTAGAATCCATGAGGAGTTGATCTGCGATGTCAATTAAGATTTTGATGGACGTATAAAAGCGCAGGTGTATTCTCGTTTAGACCGAAGGGTAAAGGTATAGAATTCTTATATGTCTAATTGCATGAATACCTTAATAATTTAGCTTATAGACAGGCTTGAAAAGATTACTTTATTTTTTTTTCAAGTGACATAATATCCAGTATCTATATGTTTTTCTCACTAGAGATAGTTTAGATTCAAACTTAGACATCAAGTTTTCCTTAATAGAGGATTTCTAGCCATGACAGCTCCACCTATGCAGTTGAAACTTGTAGACTAGGAGATCCTATCACAGGAAAACCCCATGTTATTGCACTTGCATGGATCATAATCAAGGGTATAAGGTCTTAGGGACCTAGAAGATAAATTCATGTCCAACTCATTATGGAGGAAGAAATTTAATCCAAAGACCTCTACATTAGAGAGAAAAGCGAAGGCAAAGGATCCTCACGTTGCAAACTACTAGTCCGAAGGCAACAATTATGACTTGAAACATGGCCTTGTCATGGTAGAGCCATACCCTGTTGCACATGTAAATATATATGTACAGCAATTCGTATATGTCCATCTCATTATTTGATTTAGGATCGATAGAAAGTTGAGGACGAAAAAAGAAGAAGAAGATGTAATGCTAGATATCAATGGAATGAGCGTGTGCAAATTTGTTGAACACAGCTGATTGTGCAGCAAATATTACTCTCATATAATATAATTCAAATACTTGTCCTTCTTTTACTCTTTAGTTAATTGTCCCCGTACCATTCCATTAAGTTCCGTACTCTTATAGGATCAATATGAGAACAAGTTAAGAAGGGAGTGCAAATGAGAGAGAGAGAGAGAGCGATGGGTCTCATCTCTCTCCTCACACACAAACATACAAGGGGATTAACTGGTCCGATTAACGCAAGCGACCTCCGATGATGATAGATCCCATCTCTCTCCTCACACACAAACATACAAGGGGATTAACTGGACTCGGTTAACGTAAACGACTCTCGAGAGTTGCTTGCGTTAATCGGGCTCGATTATCAAACGACCTCATAAGAGATAAGACGCATGATTAGGGATCACTCGCGTTAATTGGACTCAGTTATCAAACTGCCCCATAAGAGCTACGCCGCATGATTAATAGTGGGAAAATGCCCTGTATCCCGCATTAATGGCCTTCCATGTTTCCTATAAGCAACGTCTTCTCTCTTTCTCAAACTTTTCACGTCCAATGTGTTGGATAAGAGAGAGAAGCACAGAGCAAACTCTTATTTTAAGGTACTAGCTAGGGTACACAGGCCATGCAGACGATCGATGGGATGCCTTCTATTAATTTGCCTTGGCATACGGCAACAAAGATACGTCCAGCTGTGTCACTCCTGCATTACAGAGTACCTAAATCATATCTTCAAGGGGCCTACATATGTTCCTTCTCTCACAGCGAAGAAACATGGCCAAGCAGGTGGATAGGATATTCTCGCTAGTTGTTCGACTAGTTCCCCACACTGGAATTGCTGTGGATATTCCGGGATAGGTAGGTCAAATAGATATGATTGGTGCAAATGGGTGCTGATCATCACAAGATCAGCATCATTAATTCTTCAGAGCTGAGCTTTTGCAAAACTTCACTCTTAAAACAGGGAAAAGTGTTTGGGTCTCTGGTGATATCATATATAGGGGATGAAGCTCCTCGTTCACCTGTGTAGAGAGATTTAAAAGGGTAACCAAATATCTATTTATTTCTCTATTTTCGAAGCATAAAATGGATGAAGATACAACGTGTCTTTTGATTTTTAATTAGGGTACTAAGAAAAGAACCTAGACTATTAGGATTATAATCGATTAGCTTGCAAAATTTTATGTTAATATATTAATGTAGACTAGCTACACCCGTTGGGCTGTTATATATGTATAAGCGAGAGCACATGTTCCTCTAGACACTTGTGTCCAAGTATTTGATCGATGAGAGCCAACTTAATTTGTATTGGTAGCTATCATGGGTGTGATGCATGGAGGAAACTTCTAACCATCATCAGAGAAGAAGAAGAGGGATTGGGTTGCATTATGGCCATTGGGAAGTCCCATAGGCATGCTTATTATCTTATGACAAGAGGCAAAGTGATGTTACCCTTGAGATGATTACCCATGCAACTTGAATGATTGTGGCAACAGATCAGCTTCCCCATCAAGCATGTTAACACTGATCGTACTGCTCTTCATAGCCTCCAACTTGTTAAGGAGCTCAACATTATCCAAGTTAGGCTTGAAGTGGATTCTGCTTTTTCCATCGACATCATATACAGAAATCAGAACAAGCACGAGATAATCAGGAGAGAAATCTTGAGAGAACTCTCCGATACTTAAGTCGGTATAAGGTATAAGACCTCTGATGTCAAAGATTGGCGAGATAAGAGAGTGAGTGCCAGGCGTCACCAGTCGAGAATTACACAAGTGTTGGGGGGCCTTGTCAGGAGCGGCCGTAGCATGGAGTTCATACCTGATGGATGTCATTGGGACCTACCTTTATAGGTGCGGAGTGGAAGTGCCATGAGTGTCGGCCTTACCATCGCGGCAGGCATGCTTGCAAGGCGACAAGAGAGGGTGTCATGCTCGAATATAGGGTTCAACAGGCCGTACGATGATAGGTGGTCGCAGAACAACATGCGACGTGCACCAGGGTGGCATGCGAAGAGGGGGCCGTTGCTCCTCCAGCCGTGCATCTGGTCGGTTGACTCGGATGCTGTTATTAAAGCGGTTGAAATTCGAAAAATAGGTAGGAGATATCCAAAGTGGCGAGAGGGTGACACGTCTGTCGGATTCGGTGAATTATTCGGAGTGATCGGTCTCGGGGGGACATTTTTTTAAGTTTTTTAAGAGAAAAATGGCATATCTTTTATTTTTCTAAGAATATGTGAAAAAGATAAATAATTGTAGAGTGATTGTGATAGGCTTATCCAACCGTTCGGTGATGGGATTTGACGGCAAAAACTTGTCCGGCAGAATTTGCTGAGACATGATGTATGCTGGGAGGACATTAAGGAATCGCACCATGTGATTCACGTAACATCTTGTAAATAAGGGAGTATGCAGCACTCATGTGGATTCAATGCCAACGCTCTCTCTCCTCGATTGCCTTGCGCTTTGCTTGTGCCCCTTTTACCCAATGTGATATTTCTCTCTCTAAAATCTTTTGAACTTTTATTCGATCAGCAAATCAAAATGTGAGGACTTACGTCATCTTGACAATAGGTGTTCGTAAGGATTTAAAAGTTGCCAAATGCGAAATTTTGTAGAATTGATAGAAAAACAAACTTGTTCAAAACAATGACCAAGTTTTACTTCAACAAATTTAGGCTTCGATTATCACACTTTGACTAAACCAATGTACTCAATTTTATAATCCCATTACTATAAATTGCTATTCAGTGCAAGATGAGTTCCCCCGGCCATGGCACAGTTACTGCACTCTTAACAGCAACAGAGGGTGCATATTTGTGATAAGGTTATGAGGAAGGAGGGTCGTGGCTCCTTCGTATTGGTTGGGTGTAGTGCGCAAGCAACTCCCCATGACGCGCGTCACTCATCCTGATTCCCCTATTTGACCGGTACAAAACAAAGAACAAAAAATAGATGCCACGTCCGCGCGACGGACGTGTCTTAAGAAAGCCCCAACAGGCGGGCGTGGGGGGTCACAGTCGCGAAAGACCCGTCGGTCACGTGACGTCGCGCGGTGTGAGAGCGGATGGGCGTCACCTGACGCGTGACGGCGACGCGGAGCGATCAGCGAGTCACGTCCCATCCGGCCCGGTCGCGCTCACTCGGAGGCGGCCTGCCGCCTTCCCACTGGCCACTGCCCCGTGATCTCGTCGGTCATGCCCCGCCGCTGCGTGACGACGACCGGCGTTGCTCTGTGCGCCAGAATCGTTGAGTCCCTGTCACTGCCGTGGTCGCATGCACTTGTCAACTGCCTGTCCTGTGTACTTACCTCTTTTTATACACGTATCCTGGCGAGTCTCTACTACTGCCACCGAGTCTCGTCACGAACGTGTTGACCCAGGAAGGAGCCAGGTTCGCCGTCGATATGTAATTGTGTATGTAGTCCCACCGTGGATTTGATGTTTGCTACAAGCGCAGGCACAGTTAGTGTGTTGATGTGAGGTGTGGTGACGGTCTCCTCGGAGCACAGTGTAGACAGTACAGTCACTGGGCATACGCTTCACTCGGACGCGGGGGTTCATCGTTGCCTAACATGTTGACTGGTTGATAATGTTTGAAGTTCAACTGTCCTCATAAATCTTTTTTTAACCAAAGTTTGCCTAGCTATTGAGACGGATGGACCCGGACCCGTATGTTGACCCGTATCATTTTGGGTCTAGTCGTATGATTGATTTTTTTTCTTTGTTATTATTATTTATAAAATAATTTATATTTCGACTCGTTACCGTATCACTAATCAAGTTTCTCTCCACATGATCGTCACAATCCGATACGACAATCCATGTGATTAGTCGCTGTTGTGCCCATAACTTCATTGTCTTTGTTCCACCCCTCCAATTTTGAGTTTTACTAAGCTCACCGTCTAAGTAAGGTACTTGTGAGTTGGGATTCTAAGGTGTAGTTTCCCCTTTTTATGATAACATTTTGCCCTCATTTGAGAGTTTAAAGAACTCTGCGGAAGTTTTGCTTTACAAAATCTGTAATGTGAATTTTCTTTGGTAGCCATGAAATGTCATTTTTACGCCCACCAAAAGTGCCATATTATTCCTTTTACATTTTTGAAAGCAGGTTTAAATCTATTTTCAATAGAAGTGTGAAGACATTTGCTGAAAATTCCCCTCCAAGTAAGGTCTCTAGCTAGGTAAGCGTGATGGTTTCCTAAAGATATATAGTATATTATCAAATACTCGGTGTTTCGAATGGTTTAACCGGTCAAGTCTCACGAGAGGCCTAGGTGAGGAGAGATGAAGTTGGTTTCCAAACCAACTCTTCACATGACCCTTTTTTTTGTTAATATTGAGGGTTTTTCACTATAAAAGTGAAATAACCCAACATGCGTGAAGAGGACAAGAAGCGAACAAACAGTTCATTGCACACACAGATGAGGGAGAAAAGAGAGAAGATAAGAGAAGAAAGAAGAAGGGAGGAGGGTGACAACATCTCAAAGATTTCTCTGTCTCTCTTTCCTCGAGATTCTAGTCTGGTGTATCAATCTTAGAGTATATCACATCCAGATCTCAAGCGTGTGGTATCCATAATTGTACGGAGTTCGTAATTTTCAATTTGTAATTTGAGAGTGGATAAGGTGTGTTATTTTATTTCATTATAGTAGATTGGGTTAGTTTCATAATTAGTTTTGATTGTGAGATTTTTACATAAATTCTGTAAACAATCTCTGTTGTATTTTAGTTTTAAAATTTTATATTTTTTTATATTTACGTGGTTGCCGAGTTTATCTCAAGTTATTCACGTAGACGGAAAAATGTCATTTTTCAACACGGTGGTATCATTTTGCCGACATGAAATATGTCCAACAATGTATTAGTTAAAACAGGAAAAATGGAAACATAGAACTCTGATGGATTCGGTGCATGGTGTAGGATTTGATGGGATTCCTCAATGTTCCTAGATAGTTGATGCACATACAAGTAGAACGCAACAAACATTGAGAAAGGGACTCCCCAACAAGCACATATCATGTCTTTCATATGAAAGGCACATCTACACCACATGCAATGTTCCAAAGAAAGTATCTTCATCATGTTACATGATCAGAAGTTTCAGATCATAGGGAAGGCATCATCTCATGAATATCCTACACAAATGACCATTTGATAAAATTGCATAGAATTATGATGACAAGGCACATATTATATGCATATCCTTCTTGCATGGTGATGTATGCGTATCTGCCCCTCAATTCAAGTACTGCTGCGACCTAATTAAACATACTCTAATGCCACTTCAAACCCACAAGTCATCTTTGTCACTTCAACTTCCAATTGAGTGATTAAATTGCATAGTTGATGGTCAATTCATTTGTTGGCAAAATGTCCTTTTCAAAGGTTAGCTAGATAGCAAAATATATTAAATTGCGTGGCTGATGTTCAAGACCGAGATGATGGTGACGAAGGAAAAAAGACTGAGGGGGCAAGATTGAAGAATCTCCTCTTCAAAATGCTAGTTAACCTGAAGAATATGAAAAGTTTCAACTGAACATTAGGATCAGCTAAGAATACAAGATTTTAGGGTTCATTTCCAAGTTTCCCTTTTTTTGGTTATTGATGAAATGGAAAGAACATTCGGGGTCGCTTTGATAATGGAGTTGTCGGACGGGTTATCGCAATCGATGAGAGAGGAGGAGGGTGAGGCCCACGCGCTCTTCTCACACACAAGCCTCTAAACCGAGTCCGGTTAACTTACTCGACCCTCCGAGATCGAGTAAGCTAACTCGGCTCGGATGTCAAAGATGCCCGAGGTTATGGACAAATCTCCGAAAGTAGCTTGGACTTTCAAGAACAAAATATTCAAACCTGACGAGATAAAAATCATTTCCTGCACACCCTCCCTTGCTGCACATCTTGGCAGTGAGATAGATTTTTTTTATATAAAAATGTGTTGATCTGGGAGCCCATGCAGAGATATATGTCCGTACAAGCCTCGTCACAATTGAATAGTTGAAAAAACATAAAAAAATAAAAAGCAGCAATGCTTGTTCGTGCCACACCATAATTAAGGACATTCGATCTTTATTTTTTTTGGATCTTCGAACTGTCCAATAATTACGATACAACTCGTATGGATATATAGTTAACACGGATCCGGCGGTCAATGTAATTTCTAAAAATAAAAATAAAAAATTTACAACACCCTTAAATGATGCAGCAAGAGAGAGGGTGTGCAACAAGTATTTCTCCTTCCAAGAACGCTTCCCCTCCCCCATCATTCAATTCAAGCACTACCAAAAACTCCATTGGGGTACGTTGTCTAGATAACATGTTTGAGTCAGATGAAAGTGACCAAAAGGAATCTTTTGGAAGAAGTGCAGGAGAGAGATTTAATGCCTTCTTGGAGTTGCTGATCTGGGGCATCATGGGTAGCATTGTTATTGGGGATATCACCATTTTCTGCCCAAGTGAAGTGGTTACTTATGGGTGAATAAAAGGGCAGTAGAAACCAATATATGTTCGTACACTGTATGACATTCTGGGGTCCATGTTGGTGAAACTTATAAGTACCCAAATTGCACTGAAGCAAACAGTGAACACTTTAGAAAGTAGACGGTGAACTGTATCATATGATACACAAATGGGTGGCCATTGGTAGCCACGCAATTAGGGTAGACGTCCTTTTTATACTAGTTAATTACACTGGGCTTTCCACCATTATCGTTTTGAGCTTGAACTCGGAGCACAGCTCTTCAGCAGTCAAAGATGATGATTAGTGTGCATGGTGGGAGCTTTAGAAAAGGGAAAAGCTTTTTTAGAGGAACACTACTAGGGTAGCATTAACTATATGTGACTAGCTTATTAATAGGCATGCTTATTATAATGATATGACGGAAGGCTGCAAAGGGATGTTATTCTTGAGAGATGATTAACCCATGAGCTTAAATTATGGCCGGCAGTGAGGAGTCGCGTTGCACGGCATCCATGACTTCAGTGCCCTTGTGTCTGATCAGAGCCGGATATCATGTAAGAGACCACTGAATTATGTTGCTTTGAGCTGGAGGGAGGGGGTGGTGGGGATTAGCACTAGCCGATCACTTTTAAATTAGAGCTTTAACCTAATAAGATGCATGCCAACCTATATCATGAAACAGAATAGTGTTCCTTTTCTAAAGAGTAGAAATTCTGTAATCCAAACAATGGTTTATGTGTACATGGGCTCTCAAGATGTAACAAGTAGGGATGTCAAAAATATCAACAAATTTGATTACTAGGATCACTTGACTATGATGGGTCAGATGATATCCAGATAAATAGATATGAATTTGAGTTTGGATATTTTTAAAATATCTATTTTATATTCGGATCAGATATGAATTTAGTGCATTCGAATTCATATCGGATCCAAACTCATTCTTAATAAACCACTATGTATGTTGGGCTTATAATTTTGGCATTAACTCAACCTATTGTCTGTTTTGTTGGGTCCGTGAGTTTGAAATTCTTACTAAAATTATAAAGTTATTTTTGTAAAATATAAAAAATATTTTGAGAAGGAAATAATCAATCGGACTCTCTTTTTTTTCACTTCTCATGAATCTCACGTTCTCTTGGATGTGCCTACAAACTGATGTTTTTTAAATGGATACAGATATCAACGAGTATATCTATACCCGTGACAGATATACCCATATTCAAATTTACGAAAATAAGATACTATCTGTGAGGAGGGTAAAATTGACTCGGCCAATGACCAGTCCAACAATGACGGGCCCAAATCGGCCCCGCATCCACAACACGCCCAAGAGACGCTCAGTAGTCGTGGCCCATCTAAGCGCGCCTCGTTGTGATTCAACATCGGATTCGACATCATAGGAAAGTTACGGCCCAGGTGCGATGACCGTCGGAGAACCTTCCGATGACCGACCGTTACCCCCCACGACATCGGCCTCGACCCTACAACGGGCGAGCACGCCCCACGGGCGCCGTAAGACTCGTCCAGGGACCAGCCGACGCCGGGGTAATCGCCCTCCAACGAGAAACTCCCTCCAAAATCGTTGGAAACGTTACTCCACTACGCACGCCCTTCCCCACTAAGGGATAGGGCTCATTCTCCAGGACAGCCCCCTATAAAAGAGACATCGACAGAGGAGAGAAGCACGGAGGTTCATTCTGCCAAATCGCTATCCAAGAGCACAGAGCTACTAGCCTACTTACAGAAAGAGAGAGAGGTCACGATCAAAGAGAGAAGCCCTCCTGCACGACCTTACCACCTAGCGAGCACTCTCCTAGTGGGCACTGGGAGCGGCGAGCACTCGTTTGGAGGATCTCCTGGGCTCCCCGATCCTCTTCCTCGACCTCTATCTCAATCTCTCTCTCCAGCTCTTCTCTACTCTCTATCATTATGTTGTTGACTTAAGTATTGGAGGGTTGTCTCATGGGGTAACATCCGGGACTCCTTCTGACGCCCTTTTGGCTTCTGGTGTGTGCATACTTCCACGGGTGCCGGACGACTTCCCCATTCAACAAATAAAGAAGGCGGTACGTGACATAGAAACTAGATTTCAACCTCTACAATCTTGATACAATATTTATAAAATTTTTATGAATAAATATGTATTGATATATCCGAATGGAATCTGATCCATCTATGTCACTGGTAAGTAATAACAAGATGGGTACCGATACACCCACGTTGCCGGATCATTACACGTGGGAGGTAAATGGCAAGTATCGCTTATCCTTTCTAAACTCTTTGGAAGGGTACATATTCGCCTACTTTCAAGTCCTAATAACCTATTTATCCAGACGTAATGTAAGTAAATGCACATATTTAATGTACACATAAATCATAACATCAGTGTCATTTTTTTTTAAAAAAAAATCGTATCTTAGAAGAAAATTTGCAAAATTGGTGGTCAAAGTGACGGGGCGATCGGTTAAATCTTCAAACCCAAATCGGCCAAACGTGGACCAGTCAGAATCAAAGGGGGAGGGGCGGGGCTTTCCTCCAATTTGGGCCAGCATAAATCTCACCCAAACTATAAACTATACCAGTGATGCGACCAATACTTCAGCGATACAAAATGAGTAATACTTGTTGCAAATCCTAGTTTGAAGATTTGGCATCTAATCTCTGATTCACATCATAGAGAAATGTGACAGCAAAATAACAAGGAAGCGTCCCTACATTCATAACAAGAAAGATAAAGAGAGCAACAGCAGGCATTCTGTTATCAAAAGAAAAGGAGGATTCGGTCCGTCACGGAATGTGTTACTCAGTGAAGCATAATACCTGCTGCACCGTAGTGTTCGATCTTTGATTAGATGACTAAATAATAATAATAATAATAATTAGATATCTAAAACGGACTCAAAGTGGTCAGCTCATTTTACTATTTTATACTGAGCTTTTTTTCTGAAAAATAATTAACTTCACAGCCGTAGGATGCAGCAGCTCTCGATGCAATAATAAATGGAGCTCCTCAATGAAACGTTCCCAAACGGCCCAAGAGGAAAGAGGCCCATCAGCCAAACAGCCCAGTGGACCCCGTTCACTAGGAAAAGGCGTGGCCCATACTTCTTCCCTGCTTCAAATTTCAAATTTCAAAATGTTGCCAGCTGTCGTCAAATTGAAAGCCGTAACGGTCCCGGCATCTCTCCATCCTCACCGTCCATTTCAAACTTCAAAAAACGGGGAAACGGATCACGACGGCCCCCTTTCTTGGCGCCCGTTACCAACGGCTACTTCCACGTCTCCTTCCATTATATTAGCCCCCGCCCCCCACCCCTCGCCCCCATTACTCGCCATTACTATCTCTCAGAGCCAGGGGCTTCATTGCAGAGCCTGCGGCTTCCCCCCCCCCCAACTCTCTCTAGAGATCCCCTTTCTCTTTCTAATCTCTTTCCCGGTTCTTCTCGGTGCAACTTCGGGCGGCAACCATGAGGGAGTGCATCTCCATTCACATCGGCCAGGCCGGCATCCAGGTCGGCAACGCCTGCTGGGAGCTCTACTGCCTCGAACATGGCATCCAGGTCGGCCCCTCTCTCTTTCAGAAATGCGCAATTCCTCCAATCTTTGGATCGAAATTTTGATCTGTTGTTCCGATGAAATTCCCTGATTTCTACCTCCTTCGCGGTGGTGGGATTGCAGCCTGATGGGCAGATGCCGGGCGGCAAGACAGTGGGGGGCGGCGACGATGCCTTCAACACCTTCTTCAGCGAGACGGGCGCTGGCAAGCACGTCCCCCGCGCCGTCTTCGTCGACCTGGAGCCGACGGTGATCGACGAGGTGCGCACGAGTGGGTACCGCCAGCTCTTCCACCCGGAGCAGCTCATCAGCGGCAAGGAGGACGCCGCCAACAACTTCGCCCGCGGCCACTACACCATCGGCAAGGAGATTGTCGACCTCTGCCTCGATCGCATCCGCAAGCTCGCCGACAACTGCACCGGCCTCCAGGGATTCCTCGTCTTCCACGCCGTCGGTGGCGGCACCGGCTCCGGCCTCGGCTCCCTCCTCCTCGAGCGCCTCTCCGTCGACTACGGCAAGAAGTCCAAGCTCGGTTTCACCGTCTACCCTTCCCCGCAGGTCTCCACCTCCGTCGTCGAGCCCTACAACAGCGTCCTCTCCACCCATTCCCTCCTCGAGCACACCGACGTCTCCGTCCTCCTCGACAACGAGGCCATCTACGACATCTGCCGCCGTTCCCTCGACATCGAGCGCCCCACCTACACCAACCTCAATCGCCTCGTCTCCCAGGTAGGAGGACATAGCGACCCATCAAATCCAGATGCTTTTAATTATGACGTGAACAGCCATGGTTATGCTAGCATCTTCTCCCCCGCCCCCGCCCCTTTATTGCACAGGTGATCTCTTCTCTTACGGCGTCCCTCCGCTTCGATGGAGCCCTCAACGTGGATGTCACCGAGTTCCAGACCAACCTGGTGCCCTACCCACGAATCCACTTCATGCTGTCCTCCTATGCGCCGGTGATCTCCGCCGAGAAGGCCTACCACGAGCAGCTGTCGGTGGCGGAGATCACGAACAGCGCCTTCGAGCCGGCGTCGATGATGGCCAAGTGCGACCCCCGGCACGGCAAGTACATGGCCTGCTGCCTCATGTACCGCGGGGACGTGGTGCCCAAGGACGTGAACGCTGCCGTGGCGACCATCAAGACCAAGCGGACCATCCAGTTCGTGGACTGGTGCCCGACGGGGTTCAAGTGCGGCATCAACTACCAGCCGCCGACGGTGGTGCCCGGCGGGGACCTGGCCAAGGTGCAGCGGGCGGTGTGCATGATCTCCAACTCCACCAGCGTCGCCGAGGTGTTCTCCAGGATCGACCACAAGTTCGACCTCATGTACGCCAAGCGGGCGTTCGTGCACTGGTACGTGGGGGAGGGCATGGAGGAGGGGGAGTTCTCGGAGGCCCGGGAGGACCTGGCGGCGCTGGAGAAGGACTACGAGGAGGTGGGCGCGGAGAACTGCGAGGGCGACGAGGACGAAGGGGATGATGAGTACTAACTAAAGTTAGCAAGTACTAGCTAGCACTCTATGAGACAGACTACCACTAACTGCTACTCTAAGATAGAGCAGCTCTCTCTGCTTCAAGGACTTTCTTTTGTGATGTCTACTACTAGTTTCGTGTTGTTGTATACTGCACCAATAGACTCATTGGTCTTTTTGCAGAGGAGTTGTGGGGGGGGGGTGGGCAGGGGATGTTGTGGATGAGAAGACAAAAAAATGCTTTTATTATGTTTTGTTTTGTCTGGTCAGTAACTGCGTGTTTTGGGATTTTCTTCGAGCAATCAAGATGATGTTTTTTTTTCGTATACAAGAAAATGCTTTCATGTTTTTCCTGGTCTGTTTTGTTTTTTGTCTACTCATTGGTCTTTCATGCTTTTCGAAGTGGAAAAATTGCTTGGCGTTTCTTGATGCAAAAGGCCCGCCGTGCTCACTTTTCATTTGGATGAAAGGAGTTTTCTGCAGCAAACATGCACACAAAAACTCGTCTTGCGCAACTCCACACTTGTTTTCTCTACCACCCCACCCCAAAAGTAGGAGAGTGATAATAGCAGAACGCGCTCTCCCCCCCCCGCACTTGTTGTTTGTCAGCTCTCTCAGCTGTGCTTTAGACTACTAGTGAGACTAGTGAAGTCTATTATTCCCAACAGTTCTCAAAGAGCTACTGAGACTGGTGAAATCTCCTCACAGCCTAGACGGCCCGAGGAAATCTTTGCACGTATCAGCCAACAAACACGACAGTTGCACTAACACAACCAACTCTGTAGGGAGGGGCTTGCCCATCTTCTTCCTCTCACAGCTGGGCCCACTAACACAACCAACTCTTTCCCGGCCCTCTGGGCCGCTGCCACCTCTCCCCAACAGAGCTCGACCCGCCATCATCGCATTTAGGGTTTGAGAAACCCCACTGACTAGGAGTGGAAGAAGATGACTTTATTTATATATTATTAGACATGTTATTTTGACTTTAAGATTCTATTTAAGGTTAAGTGTCTAAAAACCGTATGCACTTTTATCATTTCCCACATCTGGTTAAGTGTCTAACTAATGATTTGTCGTAATGGGATATGATGATAATATTTTTGAATTTTTTTTAAAATAGTGATGATATATATATATGTATATATATATATATATATGTTAGTACGTTTTTAGGGATGATATATGTGTAATTTTATCTGTAAAAATAATTTTTGTGCAAAAAAATCTATGTTTAAAATTAATCAAAGTGAAAACATATTTATTTTTTTACAAATAAAATTTTAAAAATTATGTGTGCACAGCATATATGAAAATTTAAATTTAAACTTGGTTACAAATTAATTTTATATATTTTATTTTTTTCATAAAATATTTTCTTTTAAAATTCATATATTGTGGTTGTCCCCGGCCAGTGACACCTCCCTCCCTACCAGGGGGGAGCTTCCAGAGAAGGCGGCACACTGTGTCCTCATCATCAAATCAAATCTTTATATTCTTCATTTTGATACATATATATATTATCAAGAGTGGAATTTGTCCTACAACTATCATGCAGCAGTGTTGCCCACACTTACTGTGTTAGGGTGGGGAAAACAGGCAAGATGTTATCAAGAGTTCTTTTATTTACACAACAAGACTTTCGCCCACCCCACATGTTGGAGCTGTTTAGATCTCTCTTGCTTTTTCTTACTTGCATCCTCTCACCTTCTTCTGCCATACACGCTGCTTTCAGTTGGCGTCGGTACATCGCCTTTTTTGTTTTTGTTTTTAAACTTCTCTTCTGGAACATGAGGAGCCACGCGAGAACTTGGCAATGCTGCTTCTCAGAGAACAGGGGATGGGAAGACTGCTGGCAGCTCAAAACAAGTATCCTTTCTCTTATTATCCCAGACGGTTATCTATCCGGGTCGAGATTGGCTCATAAGGGTGGGTGTAATCTACCCACCCCCACGTGACCAATCTTGTCTCGGACGGTGTATCCATCCCATACGGCCAATCTCGTCGCAGATGGATAACCGTCTTGGGTATTAAGATTTACCCATTAATTAATACAAAAGCCGAGTTAACGTGGAACCCCATTGAGGCTAATTGGGGTTGGGGGGGGGGGGTATTAAGATTCCCCCTTTTTCTTTGAAAGATGTCTTTGCGGTGCTTTCTTTGGGTATAATAATAATATGTGGGGTCTCAGAGAGAGGAATGGGATGCCAGTTCCCGATTCATTAGCAAAAGTTGGTGGGTGTGTATTTAATTTAGTTTGGACTACTAAGTCGTAACGCAATTCGCAACAATTTGAAGAAATGGGTGACTTTTCTACCCAATTAAGAGTATTAATTAATAATAATAACAATAATATGCATGTTGTTAAGTGGGCTCATAGATCTTGTGTCGTGCAAATTGACTCAAGTTTCCCAAAAGATCCTAAACCCGCCCCACTAACATATATGAGAGTCCTCGAAGCCTAACTAAGAAGCCAAACAGTAAAACCAACATAATATGATCCTATACATAAATATATATATACACTCGTGAAATGCATCACGTCGATCAGCTACCCTTGAAAAATGAAAAACTGATCATCTCACCGTTCATCCCGGGTGAGAGAACTAAAAGCTCACCCTTCATCCTTCCTAGATGGTAGCTAGGGGGGGGGGGCATAGATCTTACATTTTATCCTATATATATATATATATGGAGAAATCAATCACAAGAACCATTCCAGCTAGGTACTCGGTGATTCAAATCTAAAATGACGAGGCTGTCAGCGATGAGATAATTTTAGTGTGTTGAAATTCATAAAATCACGGTGTTAGAGTAACACAGGTCTAAGGGCTGTGGACATTAATTGTGTGGAGGTGGCAAGATAAGAAATATATGGAGTTGGGGGGACTCTGCCCAAATTCTAACACTCTCTCACGGTCAAGATTGGCCGTGGACATTAATTGGATGGATGTGACAAGATAAGAAATATATGGAGTTGGGCCAAGACCATGCTCTGATACCATGTTGAAATTCACAAAACCACAGTGTTGAGATATACAGACCCAGGGTCATAATCACATAACCACAACTCATTTAACCAATACGGGACTATTGCCCAGGGGACTATGCCCAAATTCCAACATAGTGTTCCTCATATTTGATACAAGTGGTACGTATCCGAGTGCGATGGACAAGATGAATGTCTAAGCGATGTATCATGTCCAAGTGTGTGTGTATGTGTGTGTGATAACGGCGCCGGCTCTCTCATGTAAGTGAGACTAAAGTTCAACTCTCTTTGGCCATTAATTAGAGGGTTAAATTAATGAGCTAGAGAAGAATTGGCCACTAAGGATTCGGTTACCTATTCAATTGGGTCCTTGCACATTCTAAAAGTGTGACGAGTGTTACTCCTTATTTACTCCGGATAGATCATAACGACAATGTATATATATATATTTAAGATTAAGATGCGGAGTTTAAAATTTGAGATAATTTATTTGACTCGTAATTAATCTTTTACGGATGTGAGCTCAGAGTTCACTATAGATCACTTTGATAAAGGGGTGATTAGGGGTCACCCCAAACTCACCCCGGGTGACTTACTCCACTCTTTTGTTTGGATTCAAAAAATTAAAATTTATCTTTAATCGATCTCGATTAAAGAATCAAACCAAGAATAAGTCATCCCACCTCGGATAACCCACTCTAATCGGGCTTACCCCTTTATCAAAATGGCCCTAATTGTGCGCGCGTGCGTGTGTGTGTGTGTGTATATATATATACATGTGTGTGTGAGTGTGTGTGTGTTTGTCATTTTCAAAGTTGAAACCTTTACCAAAAACCTAATTGAGGTGTCCGGAGTTGCGCTCCCATTAAGGCACCATTGATTTCGAAATTCCATCAATAATGATGTGAGAAGGCAACTAATTTCCCACCCTCACTTTCTAAACTCTATAAAAGCTCTCCCCCCACCCCCTCCACCTTTTTCTTATCAGTTCATCGTCGGATTCATCTGCACCCCCCCCCCAACAGCATCCTCTCTCTCTCTCTCTCTCTCTCTCACACACACACACACACACACACACACACACACAGCCCACACCCACCCAACACACTCACTCTCTCATTTGCACACTTCTGCATTTCCCATCAGCTCCATCAGTCGTTAGCATCTCTCTCTCTCTCTCTCAACACACTCACACACTTCTCTCCCTTCTTATCAGCTTATCCTAAGTAAGCATTCATCATCTGTGTGTGCGTTTGTGTATCTCTAAGGCCTTTGCACGCTCCTGCCCCTTCCTATCTGCTCCATCAATCGTAAGCGTTGTACTACATCTCTCTCCCCCTAGCTTTCTTATCAGCTCATCAGAAAGCAAGCATACTTCATCTCTCTCTCTCTCTCTCTCTCTCTCTCTAAAACCTTTTGACGGTTCCGTCCTTTGTTATGAACTCGATCACCCCACTGAGTAGAGTACGTAGTACACTTTGTCTATCCTTAAGCAACGTTCCCCTGCACGCCCGGCCAGCCAGATGGGGGAAGCCGAGAAGCTTCCTATAAACGGGCGAGAGAACAACTAGAAGGAGAGGAACCCGCATCAGAAGCTACTAAGAGGAGTCGCCACCACACCCAACTGCAGCTGTCTTATCAGTGCATCCTGACACCTCTCTTCCAGGAGGCAGCAGCGGCACCGGCCGCCTGCGACGGCGACGAGGGGGACGTCTCCTTCCTCATGGCCACCCTCCAAGGCGATCATCTCCTGACCTCCTCCCAAGTGGTCGCATCTCCGCTTCCTCCCTCCGACCAGGCAGATCAGCCCGTGGAGGAAAGGTGTTGGGACGTGGAGGTGGTGATGAGGCGGCTGTTTGAGGCCTCCGACGACGCGCTCGGCATCCCTCCAACTCCGAGAGCCGACGGCGGGTGTGAATGCCGGAGAGAGCCGGTGGCAGAAGGTTGGTGTTGGCGCCGATGGCGGGGCGGTGGAGTTGTGGACGGAGACGGACCGTGCCTCCGCCGACAACTGGACCTACTACGAGCTTCTACCACCGGAGCTCTTCTTGCTCTTGTGGCGGTCGGCTCTACGGTCCACGCAGGGATCTCCGGTTCGAACCGGGTTCAAGTCGCCTGAGAACCCATGTCGATAGAGTGAGTGTACATGGTGCTCCTCACACGTGTCAGCCAGCGAGACCATATTGGCCTATCCTGATAATAACATGCCAGATGATACCAGTATACCACCAGTTTTCTATAAGAAAAATGTTACATAGATAGTCGGGTCGTGGATAGCACGTACTAACTAACCCGGGTTTCAGAAGAGGATGATAAATACAGGCTTTTCTCAATCCATTTCAATTCTGGGTCAAAATATGAACAGTGGCACTTATATTGAAACATCATGATTTGATCTTTGATTATAGATCAGCACAGTTAAATCCTCTTTAGGATAGATTAATTTAATCATAAATAAAAAATATTCAAATCTGATATGAAAAAGGGCCTAGAAGAGTTCTTTCCTTTGATTTACATGAATGCGCTCACGTTTTGTGCTCAACTTTCAATTCCATAGACGTTTCCAGCAATTCATTAAAAAGATTCATTTTTTCAATCATTAAAACTTACACAACAGTTTGGACAAAATCACCTGTCTCCTTTAACTCTCGCTCCTCGTTGATAAATCGCCAGCTGTTGGAGAATTCGAAAGATGAGGCGACCCTGTTTAATTTGTAAGAACTTCCACATCATGGGAAGGCTCCAATAATTCAAAAGACATGTTAAAAAGTACTTTCATGCAATACCAAATCAGGTGAACATAGATTTATTTTGAATTCCTCTGGCACTTGGCTCTGGACCGGATGATACAAATAGCCTCATACCTCTCTATCTCTGACTGCAATGCTCTTCGTCAACAGTTATCTACCCATCTTGGGTGGAGTGTCAGTCTCACGAGACTAGAGTAGTCCATAGCATCATTACGCCGTTCATGCTGCTGAATTATATATATCACGGGACCGATGCAAAATTAAGAAGATGGAAAGCGTAAAAGCAAAAAGGAGGTGAGAGGAAAAGAAAATGAGAGTACTGATCATTGCAAATTAACTACCCTTGATTTCCAGAGTGTAATTCCAGTAGAATTATGGGTCAAAAAATTTAAAAGGACTGGTTGTGGGGGAAAAATGAACCTTCAGCTAAAAAAGCAGCTGTAAAAATAAGAAGCAAGGATAAAAAAAAAAAAGGAACCGCATCCTGTGTACTGTGTAGCTCTCTAAAAGAGAAAAAAAAGAAGGAAAAAAAAGTAAAAGCAAAAAAAAAAAACTGCACAAACTTACTCTACAAGCAGAGTTTGTGTATTGCAATTTCAGTCTCCTTTGTATTCTTTCTTTGTAGTTCCATTCTTCTCGCTCTGCTGCTTTACGACCCAAAGATGATTTGGAAGCTGTGCACAGCCCACCGGACACGGTAGAAAATTTACATTTTCCGGTAGACAGTGAGGCTTTATACAGTGGTACTGTCAGCCAATCACGCCATCCTTCGGCTCAGATGTTAAGAGGGACAACTGGATTTGTCCTGTGTCAAGATGACATACTTCTCCTGAAGTTTCGACCTATTATCCGCCCACCATCGCTCCGCTTGTTGCTCACTGAACCTTTTCCGGCTGTTGACCAAAACCAAGTAAAACACTAAATAATGGAAAGCTCAAAGCAAAGCTGTAGCTTACAAGTGTCAGACTCCCATCGTTCTGTGTACGGTCATGAAAATACTACTTAGGCATTTCTGGGCCATCAATAAAAATATATATAAAGTTCAGCACATTCAGTGCATAATGAAAATAGACTAAGTGATTTGAACGTATGTTTCGTCGCCCTAATTTAGTGCCAGTTAAAAGATGTGACCGAATCTTAATAGATGCTAGTAAAAGAGCTCGGGAAAAACTTAAAATGAGATGGTGCGATATTATTAGGAAAGACATTAGTTTCTCGAGCTTAAATATGAATATAACACTTGATAGAAATATTTGGCGGAGCAAGATTCAGGTAACCGATCCCAAATAATTGGGATAAGCCGATGATGATGATGACAACGATGACATTCAGTGCATAATGAGGACCTTATTTTCTCTTCAATAGTGACTATAACATGGCATCTCGGCAAGTAATTATTAACATGCAACAATAAAGTAGAAGTGGTTTATATAATTAAAAACAAGCAACAATAAGAAAAAGTGATTTATATATAAAGTTGCATATGTAGATTTCTTTCGTTCTCTAAAGAAGGAAAAGCCAAGGGTAAAAAAGTTGGGCCACTTGCATCTAGTTATGCTGGTTCAGTATTGTGGCCCAAGGACGATCAACAAAACATGACGGAGATCTTGCTTACGGACTTCCAATCATGGACAAGACAATTGCGTCTTTTGAAATAACCTTATCACTGCTAGCAGACAACGGACTAGCAGATTCACATTCTGGTTCCTTTTCCTGATCACGTAACATCTGACATCCTCTTCAGTGTGGTGGAAATCATTCCACTCACATGTCTATGCACCTATTACCAATTAAATTTAATATGCTTCTACTCCTTTTTTCTTGAAGGTGGGAGAAAAGAAAGATAATTTATATTCCTTATAACCAAGAATAAAGTAAAATTTATATTTGATCAAGGGTCAGTGGATAATGGGAGAGGACATCTCGATAATATATGCCTAAACATTTAATAGCAAGTATACTAGGCAGCCGCAAAAATTAAATATCCTGAAAAAGATGCAACCAAATGATGAGCCATAGATGAAGGATGAGACTGACTGCACCTGAAGCGAACTCGTTTGAGATATTTCTCACCACCAGGAAGAGCAGAAACAGTGATATATACTCCTGGTTCTGCCTGTTCAACCCACTCTGCTTCATCTAATGTTTTATTCCCATTACCAGATGCAGTACCAGACTGGACATTAGAATCCGGCAATTGAAAGGCTGTCATGCCACTTGTATGGTTTTCACAGGAAGAGGGCTAAGCACATTGGAGCTCTGTGAAGCATTAGATCTTGATTTGTTTTCTGCTTTACATCCCTCTGGTACTCTTTCAGCCAGGTCCTTCAACTGAAAATTTTCAAAGGCAAGACAATGTTAAAGTACTGAAGAATCAGATGGCACCAACGGCAACAGAAACCATGAAAGATAATACCAGCACTAGAAATGCATCATGTTTGTTTACCTCTCAGTGACAAAGAATAGCAAGGAGAAACTATACCATGCATGGTGTTTGAGGATTGGCTTCCAATGCAGATTGGCACATCAAGACCATCCATTTGCCTTGATAGTCTGGCTATACCACCTTTAACATGTTCATCTCAAATCAGGTCGGACGTCTTATGATACCTCATCAACAGATCACAGTCATCCAATCATAATGTGGATTGAATGTTAACCCAGTTGCAACCATGGATGGCAGTTTCGGCCGAAACCGAAACATTTCGGCCGAAACGTATTGGTTTCGGACTGGAACGAGCTGAAACCTACCAGCCAAAACCGGACGAAACCGAAACCCCTTCAGTTGGCAAAAAAATAATAGTTTTTTTGGTTTAGGGCCGAAACCAAAACGGTTTCAGTTTCGGACCCGGCCGAAACCGACACCAAAACCGAAACTGCCTTCTTTGGTTGCAACAGGGTCCAGGACATCTGGCAGCAGAAGCATTATGGCTTGTACACCTTGGGAATGAAAGAGGAGGCCTGGCTTGGAAGAGCTACCCCCAATCCCAAATGGTGAGTTGCAATTGGACAGGGCCATCCTAGCTGATATCCAGCATCAGAAAAGGTACAAAACTAACCTCACCCTCTCCCTCCAACCCTATTAGCAGAATCATGAGGAACTGATGCCCACCACATCAGCTGGTGTCAGCCCCACCCACCCCTTGACTTTTCCTTGTGGGTGGGTTGGGGTGGTTAATCTTGCATTGGAAGCTCAAACAAACAAGAATTCAGCAGCCAATGTTGCTTGGCTACCATCCCTCTGTAGCATCTCCCACTCCAGTACTCCACTTCCACTTCCACTTCCCTGAGGATGGAACTAAAGCTCATTCAGTTATCTGAAAGGCAATCACATGAACAGTCTAAATGTTATGTTACACCCAAGGTTTCAAAAAAAAAAAAAACAGCTGGATCAAAGTGGACCAGCCAATACAGATTGGACTTTGGCCTACCGTGACGATCTCATGCCACCTTTTCGACCCATGGAGATGTGATTGGCAGAAGCAGACATGGTTCAGGCAGATCTGCTGTGCAGCATCTAGTTTGGGGCTATAATGCATGGGACAAAGACGTGAGTGTCAAGTGTCAACACCGACACGCATATCAGACACGAGAAATGTTTAACAATAAGACACGTGGAACGGAAATAATGTAATTTTATGTATCCACATTTATGTATGTTTGGTTATTAGTATAGTAAAAAATAACAGAAATATTAGTTAAGCTATGAGATTCTAAGGTAAACAATAACTAGATAACTAAAATTAAAATAAAAAGGAAAGTCTAGAAACAAATCCCTAGAAATCAAACCCGAAAGGCCCAAACACCTAATTTATTGTACCATTTACTGGAACATGTTTAAATGTAAAAGAACATTAAAACTTAAAAGATCCAAGCTTAAACATAAACGGAACATATATAAAGCTCTTCAAATCTTGATAAAGTAAGGACTTATATACAATAATACAGCCTAATGATATCCACCCGTTGACATCCCAGCTCCCAAATCCTAAACCTTTCATGAGACACCATCGCTTCGCTCCAGTCCAACAATACCACCAAGTTGGAACTTGAAAACATATGCAGAAAGTGGAATACGTCGACTCATGTCGACACCGGTGTCCGTGTCCACACGAGTTGACACGGCTCCAAAACTCCCCAAAACGAGTCCCTGTAATCAATGGTTTGGGGATTGGGATTCCAAATAAAGACCCCCAACAAAGTCTTCTAAGGCATAAAAGTGCCCTTCTCTCCCTCACCCTTCTATTTTAACAGTAACCTTCTGACTCTCACCAAAGTGCTTGAACTTCCCAACTATTCCAGCCAGCTGCAATCTGATGCTGAATTGACCAATGCAGTGTAAAATGTTTACCTTCTTCCGAGTACAAGCATATGTAGGTGGTGTAGATCATATTGGCCAACCTGGCATCAGGTTTAAGGTGAACTGTAATACCATATCACTTTCATCTTGTTGCCAATTAGATGACACTCAACAGACAAGATCCTGCATGAGAGCATGGATATACAGTCCCTAGTGACTAGAGAATTCATTGTAAGTATTGCGAGCATTTAATTAATGGTGTGCATTGATTTGCAGAGCGTTTAGTCAGTGTGTGGAAATAGCCACCCACGTTCGATACCAATTGTTTGTGTGCAATTCTTGCTTATGGTGTGACAAAGATTCAATATGAATGCTAATCAAGTGAGCTTATCAGACACTGGATGCCAGTATTCACAATTCCAGCTTCAAATACAATGCCGACTTCAACTCTAGCTTTGGAAGATATTATCGAGGCATGTATAGAGCATTCTTACTTGAGTCCTGGATGCCCTTCAATATTGTGCATATGTCTTCATTTCTGCGTATCTTTGGTGCAGACAAAGGCATCCTCATGTTCAACTTACCATCCTACGAGATTTAGAGAGTTCCACAGAGTTGGATAGCCTTTCTTCATTGTTGAAGTAATGATGATGAGTGAGTCACTGCTGTTTAATGTTGTATTATTATTTACAATGATTTAGAAATATTATTTTTAATTTTTAATATTTTATGGAATTTTCTTAGTGAGGAAAAAGGAGCTGATTTTTCACGGATCCATCAGCCGGGATTAGCTTGGATTGGGCCAGATCAGATCAGGATCAGCCAATCCGATCAGTTTTGGCTGATCCCATTTGGGAATTGTTGAACCCTGCGATTTTCGTAATATTTTTCCGAGTATTTTCAGAACAAAGGAATTACGTAAATTAAATCCACTATAGGATGGCTGCGGCATCGGCCAGTATAGTGATGTTCATCAGCTGTTGGCGAAATGGGGCAGGCCTTGGCCCATTAATAGTGATGCGACCATTTGATGGCTTATTCTT
The DNA here is from genome assembly GCA_022559845.1 of Amorphophallus konjac. Taxonomy (NCBI): domain Eukaryota; kingdom Viridiplantae; phylum Streptophyta; class Magnoliopsida; order Alismatales; family Araceae; genus Amorphophallus; species Amorphophallus konjac. The sequence goes on from CM040121.1 coordinate 27,595,171, forward strand.
CATGCCACCTTGTCGTCGTAGTGGGGGGAGCGAAATAACCGGATCTTTAGGAAGGGATCGCATGCGGAGGAGGCCATCGTTTCTTTTGTTTGTTGCAGAGTAAGGGAATGGGCTGTTTTGCTTTGTAATGTGAATTCCCTCTCTTCTTCTCTTTTTGGCTCTTTGGGGGTATAGTTTTTTCCCACACTGCCTTTGTGTGGCTTTCTGATGTATAGGTTTTTTGGGGTTTGTATTTTGGGCTGCACAGCCAATACTTGTAGTCCCTTTTCTCTTTATTTATACATCGGTGGTACTACCCACTTTTTTGTTAAAAAAATCCACTATAGGATGGAGTAAAGCGGTGTAAAACCGTGGTCGTTACATGTGGATTAATTTAAACGCCCTCGGAATCCAGTCGGGGGGCATCATTTTCACAAGGGTTATGTGCTTTGATGCACGATAATTTTGTTAAACATTTGGTGGGCGGCGTCAAGCCACATACCCACACAAAAAACAATCCAAAAACGACGACTCCTCGGCTGCCATGGAGCATTTCCAATGTGCCGAAGAGTTATCCCTGCACCCCGGGATCCAAGGGCAGCAGGAGTCCAGGACAGTGTCAAGCAAGGTCAAAACAAATCAAAAGAACCTCCGCGCGTCGCCACCTTGGAGAGAGGAACAGGAAACAATAAAAAAATCGCAGAAAGAGACAGGTCAATGGGTTTTATAGCCCTCTTTGGACTTGGAAACCAGGAGGGACCGCCCTCCTTTCCCCCTCTCTCTCTTGGTGAGGTACCCCCTCCGGGTGTTGGAAACCTGGAGGAGGCCCCTCCGGGTGCTGCGACTGGGAGGGAACCCCCCTCCGGGTTCTGCAGACCCAGAGGGGACTCGCCCGGGTTCCAAAACTCGGAGGGAGTCCCTCCGAGTTCCAAAACCCGGAGGAGCCCCCCCCCCCCCTCCGGGGTTCCTCTCTCCCCCTCCTGCTCTTTTCGAAAAAAAAAGAAAAAAAGAAAAGTAAAAAAAGGAAGACCAGGAGGGAGGCCCCTCCGGGTTTGCAAACCCGGAGGAGCCTCCTCTGCCCCCTCTCTCTGTTCTCTCTCCCTAAAACAAATGGAAAAAATGGTAAAAGGGAGAGGAATACCAGGCGGCGCAGGGTTCTCTACTCACAAACCTGGAAAAGACTTCCACCAAGGCAATAAACGCACAAACCAGGAGAAGCTCCCTCTACCTTGCCTACTTCAACTCCTATAAATAGGAGGCTATGCCAAAGAGGAAGAAGAGTTCAAAGGGTTCAGACACCACAAGAGCGGGAGCTTGCAGCAGCTTGGAGGAGCACCTGTGCAGGAAGAAGCAAGAGGCGGCCTTCTCTTTGAAGCTTGGAAGACTTGAAATCCCCCACCTTGTGTAAAACCCTCAAAAGGGTATATATTACATAGATACCCTCCTTTGAGAAAATTGAGTTGTATTTTTTAAAATTTATGGAAATCATGGAGAAACCATGTTGATCTCATAAATGTCCAAAGTTCTGGGAATTTGATGTCAAATCATGGGAAAAACCCTGTAGTCTGCAAAAAATACAATTCTACCCCCATACCTTGTGGAATTGTAAAAATACTCAGAAGATTATGCAAAATCTCAAGAGTTCAGAAATTCTTCAAGAAATATTCAAGTCTATTCAAATGTTCTCAAGGTTGATGGAAAGACCATGCTTGTGTTCAAAAATTTCAAAAATTGCCATTTTACCCTGGGAGTTTATGAAATTGCATAAATGTCCCAGAAAATTATGCAAAAATTTGGGAATCGCATGGAGGGCTTATCTCCTTCAATATAGACTCCCGGTTCATGAGAAACCGCACATAAACCCTAGTTTAGGAAAAATTGCAAATAAACCCTAGCCTAGGAAAAATTACAAATATACCCCTGCCTTAGGGCATGGGAGTCCCTTCTTGGATCAAGTCCCCGATGTCACAACGGAGATTGTAGGAGTTAAAAGGATCTTTGATAAACCCTAGCCTAGGAAAAATTACAAATATACCCCTGCCTTAGGGCATGGGAGTCCCTTCTTGGATCAAGTCCCCGATGTCACAACGGAGATTGTAGGAGTTAAAAGGATCTTTGGCGGTTAATCAAAGATGTTCCGACTTATATCGATGTAAATTAACATCGACTACAGTCGGTGGAGAAAAGTCCAAACCTAATCGTATGGTAAACCAAACATGCGGAATTAATAATATGTTAAAATATATGCATATTTATCCAACAAATGGATATTAAAAAATCAATTTTCCACGTGTGCAAACAGGAGCCAATCCTGTATTTTGCAACCTTGCTTACACAGTTACACACATATGGCCACATGTCACCTATGTGGGAAGGGATTACAATATGGCCATCCTTCCAACTTTAGAGAACTTGAAATTGATCTATCAGAAATAAACACCAACTATGCGATCTTTTTGAATTGCTCAGTGTGGAACGTTTATTCCACATATCTCAGCGAAGGTTGTTTTGTATGGTGAATCTTAGTGTTGAAGCTGTGCTACAGCTTCTTTGGTTTGATGACTAAGAAAGTGGGAGAAACAGGAGGGAGGCATATAGGTTATGACAGGTGCCTTGGAAAAGCAAATCAACAGACTTCACTAGACAAGCTTTTCTAGGGATGAACCATACATGATACAGCCGCCATAGATTTCCTGGTTGACTTGATTAAAACTTAAATCGCATACATAACACAGCAACCAACATGATGACTAATATTGCATCCAATTCTCAAACAATCATTTTGTTTTTATCATGTTGAATACTGACCTTTGATTTGTTTCCCCTTGTTCTACTACCTTAGTGTATCAATTTCCCCATTATTGAAGATAATGATCCAAAACATTGAGTTTATCAGGTGGTAGACCAACCATTTTACCTAGACATGGCTTGCACCTGAAAATTTTCTCTAGTAATGGGGGTAAATCTAGGATGGTTCTTGGTGAAGGATTATACCAAAAGGAAAATGTGAATTCATGTATATTACGTTGTAGGGAGGTCTTTGTGTGGTACATTTTATTCTTGGATTATGATTCTATACAAGGAAAATCCTGTTCAGGAGGATTTTTGGTTTTCTAGCATAGAAATGGGAAAAGTTTTAGGTGGGAAGTAATTGTTTTTTTCTACTGGATTCTGCACCATGGGCTCCATCCCCTAATTACTGGCGGTGCAATCCTATGTCAAAAAAAACATAATGAAACCGAATAGATAAATGCAGTGTAGCAACAGCAGACATGATACTGAAAGCAAGCAGCATGATCCTCTCTGAAGTTATCAATGGCTGAAATCTGGTATACACATTGCAGGGACTGTGAAGTCTGGTCTTGTGATCAAGTTCTCATGACAAGTTCATGGTGAAATCCAAAGGAACTGACATGTATCTAAAATGCTTGGCATATCTTCTGTACAGATAACTGCAAAAGCACTATTAATAGGGGCATGCAGTCCACGTAGATCAAATATCTAATAGTCTTCTCCCTGGGTTACTTCAGTTTAATCAAAAGCCAAGTAAAACCTAAAACAGCGGATGGTGGATCCATTCCTTACAGTACTGCCACTAGAATAACTGAAAGTCATTTGTTTCTATTCACCATGTATATAGGACATCAATGAACAACAGCAGAAGAAAACTTAAGAAAGTGAAACTTACCTGTGCGGTTAAAGATCTAATTACTTCCTTTGCAGCCTTGCATTTAGCAGTCTCCTCTCCAGCTATGGTTGTGGCCTCCTTCAGTTGTCTTGTAGTTCTCTCCAGTTCAAATTCTAGACGTTCAGATTTTCGTGCAAGTTCCTCAACCTGCCATAGGGTTGCAGTTTGTAAGATTGCTTCAAAAATTTGCTTATACGCAAAAGGATGCTAGTTAACTACATTATTATCACGCATCAGGCACTAGGTCTTGTCGACAGCTGAGTTCTAGCATGATGCAAGGTTAGATCCTATGGAACTTTTGAACATGGGTCGCCATTTAATGATGCATTACTGATAGAAAACGATTGGCATCATAAAGAATAAGTGCAACATGATGGTGAATATAATAAAGCAGTTCATGAGAGTGCCACTCCACACATGAACTGAAAAGGTATGCAAGAATGACAACTCTCCTCCTGGGATGATGGTGGATAATGAACCTTACAAACTTCTTTCTAGGTTAAACCTATACTTCAAAGATAGAAACAATCCATTTAACCTAAATAAGTTCCATTTAAGTTAAATAAGTGACCTCCTAACAAATTGAAAGGATTGTTTGGCTGCTCACTGGGTCCGGTAGTTCTCTTATGCCAGTGGAAGAGTTCAATGTGGAGCATCCAGGAGTTGTGAGCTCAGGTCAGAAGCAATCAGAAAGCACAAAAAAAAAGAAATCCAACAAGGGGTATCAGCCCTGCCAAATCAGTCCGTATGGACTGGACGCTTGGCCAACCATCATGTAGTGTTTCCAGTTCCCCTGTTCTGGGAACCAGAACATTTGTATCTCGGTTTCTTTCACAGGACAGGTTGCCACTCGGCCCACTCCACCTAGGATCTCAGGTCCTTCAGTCAAGAGGGTCAGTTTCCCTGTTGATTCCCTCCTCCTTGACCCTGATTTCAAAGATCTCTCAATCCATAACTTGGGTGAATACAGCGTCCCCTGTTCTAGAGGCTGGCTACACCACATTGTGTGAAGAGGAAAGTGATTTCATGAAAAGCAATGGCGCTGATTAGTGAATAATGTACTAAATGTATAATGATATACTACCGTGGTAGACAACCTAAATTGTCAATGACTTGTCAGCATCATCAATGTGCACTCTTTTGTTATTATGGATTAGCCATGGTGACAACCACTCTCTAGAAAATGTTATGAATGTAGAGGAACCTCATTTGAACAAATATTTTAGAAAGTAAAGGAAAGGGCATGGTATTTTCATCACAGGATTGTGTTATAAAGATGGATAACTTGAAAGGCATGCAGAATGATGGCCCTTTGACATGAATATCATCGTTGATGTATAAAGATTTACCTGCAATCTAAGGTTAACAATTTCTTGGCTTAAGTTACCAGTTGCCCTCGAATTTTCGACAATTATGTCAGATGATGCCATATCAGTTAGAGGCATTGCTGAATGAGGTGGACTTGGTCTTCTTGAGACAGGAGAAGTTACCCTAGATACAATTCTTGAACTGGGAACAGACATGGAAAATATTTTCTTTGAAGATCCAAATATAAAACTAGAAGATCTTGTTGAATAGAAGCTTCCCCAATGTGAGCCTCCATTCGTGGGAGAAAATCGGACATTATTTGCATCTGATTTATTCTTAGAGTTCCTGCTGTCAGCCGTTTTGAAAGACTCAACTGACGAGAGCCTGGCAAGATGCCCCTGTGGTTTAGAATCTCCAGTCCCTTTTTCATCGTTGACTCCCTGGCTTCCACTTCCATTTTGATGCTTTGCAAATCTAGATACTGATATAGCTTCTACCACCTTCTTGAGCTTGACATAACATTCATCGCATACACGATAAGGCTTGTTAATATTTGGTGCCAGAGAGGCTCTTAGCGATTTTCTGCTGCTGCATGCTTTGCAGAAGGCAAGACCACAATTGTAACAGTTATGACGTTTTCTTCTGAAACCAAATGGCAGACGGCAGCCAGAGCATATGGACTGATCAGCACCAGATACCCATTTATGGAGACAGATGACAGCAGTAAAATTTGAACCACACACAAGACTCTTGACTTGTTTGTCCTTAAGAGCTTCCACTAATGTTGGAGAATTGCGGTCATCATTGTCTCCATGACCTAAACAACCATTTGCTCCTCTCCCCCAGGTGTAAACCTCAGTTCTCGAAGTCAGAACTGCAACATGGTACGAGCCACATGCTATCTCTTCTACAAAATTATTGGAAAGTTTTCCTTTAACACAAGTAGGTAGCTTTCCATCTGATTCAGGGCAACCAAGTTGTCCATAAATTGGACTGCCCATTGTATACACTTGTCCACTTGTTGCGAGAGCAATTGTCATGTCATTACCACATGCTACTTGGCAAAAGCTCAATTCAATTACAGCAGCTACACATTCAGGAACAAGCCTAGCTGCCCTATCACCATGGCCAAGACGACCTCTATCACCATCTCCCCATGTGAACAACTTTCCAGATAATGATTGGCCAGAATTATAGGAGTCAACTGAAATTTCCACTATAGCTGCTGTGTGCCAAACACCACAAGCAGCTTGCACTGCACGTAGTCCCTTCAGAGACTCCACCTCTCTTGGGACATTTGAGCTTGTACGATCTCCATGGCCTAAAGAACCAAAAGTTCCATCACCAAATGTGAATAGCTGACCAGAGGAAGTTACAAGAGCTGTGTGCCATGTACCACATGAAATTGATGAAACATGTAGACCCTCCAAGGGACCATTTACCTTTTTTGGAATCCAATGACTAACCTCACTCCCATGCCCAAGAAGACCAGTATTGTAGATTCCATCGCCCCATGTGTAAAGATCCCCAGACATTGTTACAGCACATGTATGATACTCTCCACATGCTACAAGTTCAATGTTCATGCCACTTAGAGACTCAACAAGTTTGGGGTGAGAAACATCAGCATCTACCCCATGCCCAAGCCTGCCTCCAGACTCCTCACCCCAACTAAAGACCTCACCATGTTTAGTAACTAACACAGAGTGCCTATTGCCACAAGCAATACTATGAACATCAAGAACTACAACTGGATCCAGTGCCTTTGGTAAAAGAGCATCAATACTCTTTGTGGACGAATATCCAACCTTTTGTGTACCACCTCCAAGCAAGCCATCACCTACACCTTCTCCCCAGATGAAAACATCCCCTAATGCATCAAAATCTTCATGACCAGATCCATGACTGGATGAGCTTACAGCACTAGAAAGGCTAACTCTAAAAGCTTCAACAGCAGAGCCCCGCCCATTGAGCTGGTCCACTCCTCCAGATGAGAATAAGCCATGAGAGTTGCTCACAGAATCTGAAATAGCAAGACCCTTCGTAGGTGCAGTATACAATATAACATCAGAGAAAACATTTCCCAAGCCATTACGTTGATGATTGTCATATGACGTATGAACTCGTTGGACATCTCCAGGGTCCTGAATGCAGCAAATGAAGGGGGCGTAAGAATCAGTAATAGGACAACCATGAAAGGAAAGAAATCTCAAATCATGACAAGTTTCTTACCTTATAGAAGATATCACTATTGCTAAATGGTGAACTCAGAAGTGAATTTCTTTGGGTATGTGCCTGTGGACTATTTGTGCCGGATGAAGCTCTGTCTGTTTTTGTTTCTATTCTCCATTTCCGATCGTTACCACGAGAAATCAATGCTTTAAGACCAACAAACCAGACTTCAGCTTCATCCTTATCCTTGCATATCTGTTCCAGTTTCAATTGGTAGTTGTCAAAGCATATAGAATCAGCACATGTATATGCAGAAACAATATCAATGATCAATGGTAAAATCATTAGCTAGGAAAAACAAGATGCAAGCAAGAAAAAGGCTTTACCAAACTGATTTACCCACCAAATCTAAAGACCTGTCATTATATATAAGAGAAAATGATTGATATTCTTTCTCGGGACGTGGGTATCGCTGAAATATAGCCTGAAAGACAAGAAATGCACATTATTCCCCTTATAAGCTGCCATGCTAGTAATTCAAAGCTATGTAAAAATAAACCAACTACCAGGTCAGAAAGAGAAAAAGGTGTGCATATATATACATATATGTATGCATATAGGTAAGTGATACAGTCTGTTGCCTGGGTTTCGTCTGCTGGAAGTGGACTGTATCCAGAACCATCCAATGAAAATCAGCTGGTTCACAGTTGAAAGAAGAGAGGGAAAGGGGGAAAAAAGAAAAGAAACAAAGTACACCAGAATCATGATGTGGGCTCCCGCATCTGCGTTTCACGTGGTGCACGGGTGTGCCTGCGCGAAATGCAGAGCAGCAATGGCCCTGCATCTGCAGGCATGCACCACATGGATGCTGGAGGCCGTCTGATCAGGCCTGTGGCGTGATTGGATGGTCCTCTATACCTTTTTCTTGGAAAAAAAACACCTTCCAAAATCTGTCAATTTCAACCCTCCCGTGAATTTTAGTGTCAGAGGCATGCAATGTGAGAAAAACTTGTGTGCTGCCAGCGCACCCAAAAAGACCAGCTCACTGTAATAGTTCCCTATAGATGTGTGTGTGTGTGTGTGTGTGTGGAGGTGTAAAGTGTATATCTATCTATCTATCTACCTATCTATGCATCTATCGCCTACACTACCCCTCAAGCAGAGCAAAGACGTCCTTCATGCATAGCTTGCCGAGGACTGAGGTGAGTGTCTCCTGCGTGATGCCTTTAGTAAACACATCAGCAACCTGATCACCCAATTGAATGTAGGGTAGACAAAGTTCTTCGGAATCAAGCCATTCGCGAATGAAGTGCCAATCAATTTCAATGTGCTTGGTTGTCATGTTGCGCAGGATTATTAGCGATATTAATAGCAGCTTTATTCACAATAGAGCTTCAGAGGGAGTTCAACAGCCAAGCCAAGATCTTGTAGCAAAAAGTTTCAGCCACAATAACTAAACCATGTGCCATAGCATGATATTCAGCTTCAGCTCTTGAACAAGCACATCCGAACGGCTTCTTGCTGTGCCAAACAACCAAAAGTTTGTCAAGAAAGACACAATAGCCTGTAGTGGAATCCTGATCATTATGGGAACCCGCCCAATCAACATTGACATAACCCTTCAATTTGAAGGCCAATGGATTTAGTAAACAAGATGCCTTTGCCAGGGCTGTTTTTGTTTTCTGAAAGTGGGTAGTACCACTATTGTATTAAATGAAAAGATATGTACAAGTATAGTTAGTAAGTTCCCAAAAAATCCCTATACAATCACAGAGCACACCAAGCCAGTGTGGTCCCCCTAACCCCCCAACAAAACAAAAAGGGATGAGTTCTAAGAATTCACATTACGTAAGTGATCCACCCATTCCCTCACTTTATCACAAATAAACAAAACAACTGACTCTCCCACCTTTGCCAAGGCTGTTATTAATATAGCATTGAATATCATCCACGGGTTGCATGTGAAATGTTCACAGTGCATGCATGAACTAGCTTACAACATTCACAGCTTACTGATATCTAGACATGTAAGGGTCAACTACAAAAGGCATCCAACTAGTCACTGATAGCACCCTTTGTCAACTTCAGAGAGAAGATCACCAGATTGTCTCGGGAGACAATGAGCTGTCACAATAGGAGTAGCTGCAGGTTTATAGCCAAGTGTACCAGTCTCCACCAACAGATCAAGAGTATATTTCCACTGGCACACTGTTGGAGACAAAAATTTTTGGAAAAAAGAAAACAAAAATGGGGGGAACCTGCCCGGGCTCAACCCCCCATTCTCTCCCTCTCACCTCCCACTCAATTGGATCCGGGTGGGTCCTACCTGGGATGAAATCCCCCTCCCACGGGGTCAATTGACCCCATATAGGTCCATCGGACTTATCCAGAGTCAATTACCCCCTTTCCGGGGTCGATTGACCCTGCATAGGTTCCCCGGACCTATCCGGGGTCAATCGCCCCCTTTCTGGAGTCGATTGACCCTGGATAGGTCCCCCAGGACCTACCCAGGGCCAATTGACCCACCGCCCAGGGTCAATCGACCACGGATAGGTCCCCGAGACCTATCCTGGGCCAATTGCCCTCCTTCCGAGTCCATTTCATCCTGGATAAGTCCTCCCAAGGATCTATCTGGGTTCCAGTGACACCCCTAAGTCTATAAATACCTCCCACGGGTTCCATTGGAGAGGAGGGGACAAACACAGGGATCGAAGCCCAAGGAAGATGTAAGCCTAAGGGAGAAGCAATCTCCCAGGCATTTTGTGCTTTGTGTGCCTCCACCAAAGAGGGTGTGCGCCCAACAAGGATATGATGCACATGTACCCCTGGGTTTGCATATATGTCCCTGTGGTTGTGCCTTATGTAATTCCTTGGTCAACATAGATGCCCTTGTGGCTATGCCCTTGTGCCATTTCTGGGAGAGGGATCATATTGTAATTTTTCTTTCGGGGGGCTTCGCCTCCCGAAAACCCCCAACAAGAGGCACTACCCTCTTGACCCTTGCAACCTGACCGCATAGGTCGATCCACGATGGTGCGCTGATGGAACACATGAAGAACCGAGAGGAAATCCTTAGAGTGCAGATTTGCGCCTTGTGCTTTGTGTTCCTCCATCGAGGAGAGTGGGTACTGTGCCTTGTGCGCCTCCACCAAGGAGCAACTCATGTCTTTTGTCTGAAAATTACATAAATAACTTTGTGTTATTCGAAAATTACCAAAATTCCTCGGAACCTTCCAGAAACTACCAAAAATACCTCTGAATCTTCCACAAATTACCAAAATGCCCCCAGAGTTCAAAAATTATCAAGCTACCCCCGAAGTTCAAAAATTATCAAAACACCCCTGAGCTTCCCAAAAATTGCAAACAACATGTGGCCCAACCAGATATTGCATAAAACCCTGAACTTTGTTGAAATTGCACAAAACTCTTGTTCTGTCCGAAGTTCCCAAAATATCCTTGTCTAGGGTCACGCCTCCTGCACAACTCAGTGGAGCGGGACCATATCTCTTCCCTGAAGCGGTGTGCGCTCTGTTGAACATTACTTAAAGCTGACCGGAAACTGTCAAACCCAAGAACCCTGATACTCAAAAAAATTACAGGAAAACTCCTGCTGGTGGGAAAATTGCAAATAAACCCTGGAAAGCCAAGAAATGGCATATAACTCCATAAAAATCCTAAAATTGCAAATAAACTCTGAAAAGACAAGAAATGTCAGATATGTCCAGAAAAATTTAGAAATTATAGAGATACTCACAAAAGGTTAAGAAATTGTAAATAAACCCAGAAATATCAAGATATGACAAAAATATCCTGGGAAGTCAACAAATTACAGAAATGTCTAGAGATGTCAAGAAATGATGGAAATACCCTAGGAAGTTAACGAATGACAGAAACGCCCAGAAAAATCAACAAATGGCAGAAATGCCCCGGAATGTGAAGAAATGACAAGAATGCCCTAGAAAGTCAAGAAATGATAGGGCTACCTTGGAAGGTCAACAAATGATAGAAACATGCCGGACAGTTAAGAAATGACAGCGATGTCTAAGACAATCGAGAAATTACAAATATATCTTGAAAAGTCAAGAAACGACAATTAAGTCTAGAAGAATCGAAAAACTATAGAAATGCCCAGAAATGGTCAAAATTGCAGAAATACCCAAAAATGGTTAAATCTATAGAAATACCCGGGAAGGGTTAGAAATTGCAAAAATATCTAGGAAGGTTCGAAAACTATAGAAACACCCATAAATGGTCAGAAATTACAGATGTGCCCAAGAAGAGTCCAATCATGATGAAACTCAAATTCAATGGCCAGATCTTGACCAGAAGCAAATTCAACGATCCGATCGTGGTCGGGAGTAAATCCAGTAGTCCGATTGAGAACAAGAGTAGATTCAACGGTACGCTGGAGGCGAGGAGCAAATCTAACAGTCTGATGGTGACCAAAAGCAAATTCAACAGTTTGATCATCTATGGAAGCAATCCAAAGATCCAACTATAAGCAAAAGCCTACTCAGTAATCAGATGGCGATCAAATGTAAACCCAAAGACCCGATTATATAATCGAGACCAAATATAAAGGTCTCAAAAGACCAATTGTAATCCAAACTCTATGTGTTCAATGAATGGACGTCTTTAAATTTCTTACAAGAGTATGTATCTATAATGGGCGATCATCGTGATCCAATGCATTAGACAACCCACAATATCACAACGGATATTATAGAGGCTAAAGCCTTTGACAGTTTAACAAGGGTATTCGGATTTTATGCCGATATAAATAAATACTGGCTATGGTCGGGGGGGGGGGGATGTCTCGTATTCAAACTCTAAATCGTCTAGTAAACCCAATCCACAGAATTAATAATGCACATGCTACTTAAATAGATAATAAATGTGTATTCATGTTCAACAAATGAACATTTCTTTAAAATTTTTTCGCGTTCAACACAACTATCCTTTGAATAAGCAACTTCATGTCCAAGAAAATATCGGAGCCGACCAAAGTCTTTAATGTCATATTCATTGGCTAGAGCTAGCTTGAGCTACTATACCTCCTTCTCATGATCTCCGATAGTAACCATATCATCAACATAAATTAGGAGAATAGCGACCTTGCCACCCTCCCACCTGACAAATAGTGTATGGTTGCCATTACATTGCACATAGTCAAAATGAATCATAGCAAGGCGAAACCTATTAAACCAAGCACGAGGAGACTATTTAAGACCATACAAAGCCTTCTTTAGGCAGGACACCTTACCACCTGTAGAATACCCTAGAGGAGGCTGCATGTAGACCTCTTTTTGTAGATTGCCATTGAGAAAGACAATCTTTATATCAAGTTGAAACAAACTCTTAAGAGTACTGAATAGCAAGAGAAATAACAACCCTGATAGACTTTAGTTTAGTCACAGGAGCAAAATGTCTCCTCATACTCCACATCATAAGTCTAGGTGAAGCCTTAGCTACCAGCCTTGTTTTATAACGATCTATAGATTCATCCAGCTTGCATTTGATGGTGAAGACCTATTTGGAGCCAACCAACTTCTTCCCTTGTGGGGGATCAACTAGTTCCCAAGTTTAATTTTTTAAAAGTCCTATCATCTCCTCAACAATTACATACAACCATTAAAGATCTTTGGCAGCTTCTGTAAAAGACTTAGGCAAAAAATTAGAGGATAATGCAGCAGCAAAGACATTATAATAAGAAGGAGATAACTATGAGTAAGAGATGAACTGAGAAATGGGATGTTTGGTACACCCTTGGGTACCCTTGTAGGGAGCAATGGGAAGATCAAGATCAGTAGGCTTAAGGAGATGTTGACCTATAAAGTCAGCAACTTCATGATAACAACATTCCATAGGCTGCCCTCCACCCTTTTTGGCCGTATGGAGTAGGTGATGATCACTTTTTGTAGCTCACTAGCAAGAGGGCGTTTCCCAGGGTCAAAAGAATTTTCTCCTGTGGCATTGGTGCGAGTAGACAAATCCTGAAATATATAAAGAGGAGGAGTTCGAAAGAAGAGTTCAAAAGGAGGTGGAATAGAAGAATGCTCCCTTGAAAGGAAATAGAGAAAAAGAAATAATACTCAGACTCACTGAAGGTGACATCCTTCAATACATGCTTTCGACCAATTTTGGGGTCAAGACATTTGTACCCCTTCTAATTTGGAGAATAATCCAAGAAAACACCTTTTATAGCATGAGGATCAAGTTTGGTAGATCCTGGTCAAAGACAATGAATAAAGCCTAGACAACCAAAGATTCTATGAGGTAGGGAAAACAAGGGGCTACCAGGATACAAGAGGGAAATGGGAGCCCTAAACCTAATCACCCTGGATGGCATGTGGTTGATGACATAAGCAACAATAAGGACTGCCTCACCCCAAAATTGTTTTGAAACATTGCGCTGGAAGAGAAGAGCTCTTGCGGTCTCCAACAAATATCTATTTTTTCTTTCAGACACGCCATTTTGTTGGGGAGTTTATGCACACGAGGATTCATGAATAATTCCTTCATGCTCAAAGAAAATACTCAAGTTTCTAGAGAAGAATTCTTTGGCATTATTGGATCAAAACACTTCGATTTTTTTCTCAAATTGATTTTCAATCATTTTGCAAATACTCCGGTCACTCTTGGGAATTTATCTCTTGATTTTAATAAGTAAATCCATGTATAGTGGGTATAGTCATCAATGAAACTCACAAAGTACCAAAAACTATCTAGAAAGGTAACAGGAGGACCCCAAACATCAGAGTGGACAACTGCAAAAGGAGCTGAGCTTTTATTCATTGAAAGAGGAAATTGAGCACAATAATGTTTTGTTGAATGACAGACATGACAACTAAGTGACTCTAAAGTCAACTTGATCAAATAAAGAAGGGAACAAGACTCTCAAAGGCCTAAAGAAAAGATGATAAAGACGGGAGTGCCACAGATGAATCTCCCTTATTTTCTGGTTCACATCTCTGCTAGCGTTAGAGCTAAGAGCTACTGAGCTACACCTTCTCCTAGCTCCAAGTACTAGAGACCCCCCTACTTCACATCTAGTCCCAGTCGTTTGTTGTGTCATCAGGTCCTAAAAACACTGTAGCCAAAGAAAAAGCTCACTAAGCAATTTAGACACTTAGTGATATTGCTAAGAGATAAGAGATTCATAGACAAGGTAGGAACATGCAAGGTAGAAGTCAAGATAAGGTGACTATTCAGTTTGCTATTTTCATGGCCCGTGATAGAAACGTTGGAACCATATGCAACAATCACTTTATCTTGACCTGAAGAAAGAGAACAAGAGGAGAACAATGTACAATTACTAGTCATATGATCTCTAGCACCAGAATCTATGTTCCATGGTGAGGGGACGTAACGAGCAGAGGTATTGCTCAATGTTATGCCAGCAGTACCTCACAAAGTAAAAGTGGATGAGGGTATAGACGAATTAGTGCCAAGGTGTGACAGAAGCCTCTGGAGCTGTGCAATGTCCTGTGGGACATGCCCAGAAATGTAGAATCCGAGGAACCGGCTGATCCTTGTTCAAGGAAGGAAACTGGCTTGACCCCTCCTAGATGAGATGTGGTTGTGTTACCCTTAGCTTGTTGTCCCTTTTTTTCCATTTCTGAATTTCAACGGTTTTCTTTTTTCAGGACGCAAGTCCCAACAATCATCAACAAGATGACTTTCCCGACCACAGTTACTACAAATGTGGCCAGACTTGGTTTTGTCTTTATTTGGACCTGTTGTGCCTTTGCCACTTTTCTATCCAGCATTGACCAAGTGCAGAGAACTCCCTAACACTGGGACTAAACCCACTGACCACAGTTACTACAAATGTGGCCAGACTTGGTTTTGTCTTTATTTGGACCTGTTGTGCCTTTGCCACTTTTCTATCCAGCATTGACCAAGTGCAGAGAACTCCCTAACACTGGGACTAAACCCACTTTTTTGTCCAGCATTGACCAATGCAGAGAACTCCCCAGCACTAGGACTACAGAGTGCATCATTAAAATCATTCATGGCTTTCCTCATTGAGGACCTTGAAACACACCTTCACCAAGGACAGAAGTGGATGGAGCTTAGAATCTATCTTCTCAAGACTTCAAACTCAGAATTGAGACCGGCTAAGAACTTGAACACCCAAGTATGCTGAATATACCCCCCTTTTTTTTGATCTGCAACACATGACCAGTCATTAACAGTCAGTTCGTCCCATTTGCTGCGAAGCAGACCAGGTGACTAGCAAAGTTCCTTGCTTTAGGATATGAATTTCATTTGTCAACTGATAGATGTGGATGTCATCCTATTTTTGACTGAACATCTCTGTGAGGAGTGTCCACATTTCTCTAGCAAACTTCTGCCGGAGAATGATTGGTTGAATTTCAGACTCAACTGAGTTCAAAATCCAAGACATAACAACACTATTTTCTAAGTGTCATTTTTGCATCCTCATGGCTAGGCTTCTTCATTTTACCACTGATATAACCACTTTTACCACAGCCAGCAATATATATGTTTGCAGCCACTGACCACACCATAGTTATGTTCAGTCAACTTCATTGAAGTGATTTGAAGAGAGGTATTATCACTGCCCATACTGGTGAGTGGGGTGTTGACAGGTTTGAGGCACATTGACGTGGTCTCAGACTATATAGACTGTTACATGACAGGCAATACATTGCTAGCAGCAGACAGAGAGACAGCCAGAAGGGTGACTCCCCCTCAAGAACATGCCAGCTGGAAGAGAGAGACCCTTGTGACAGCAAGGACAGAACAGAGGGCTGCAGGTTACCATCACTATAGGCCCAGTTCAAACAGCACTGACCTGTGGAAGTGACTGAACCAAAAAGGAAGCGGTAGCAGACAGTAGAACCTAGAGGGCAGCCTGGGACATCAACACCTGGTTGCCCTCCTGACAGTGCACAACAACAAGGGGTCAACTTCACCAGAGCACAGCAAAACAGCAGGATGCACCATGGAGGAGGGGCACCACAGCCCTAACAAGACCACTGCTCTGATACAATGATGAAAACTAGGGTTTACATGATGTTGCAGCAAGAAGAGAGAAGGAGAGAAGAGGGGGAAGAGAGAAAGAAGAGTGGGTCGCACAAGAATGGTGGCTGTGTCAGGCCGCATACCTCCCTAGGGTTTATTAAATGAATTGCCCAAAACATAATAGAAATGCCCCTGTTACAATGACTTATGAGAGGGGTATTAAAGTAAAACAATAGCAGACCTTTAAGTCAAACGGATCAACCTTAGTGGGTCCGGTAATGAACCTTAGACTTGAAATACTCAAATAAGACCCAAACCTGACCCAATAAGGCCCAGATCGGTCTGAGTATATAGGCTTATCACCTACAAGATCCATGGGTCCAGCATTAATATATATATATATATATATATATATATAGGGGGAGAGAGAGGAGAGGCGAGGTTATGCTCTAACATCTAAACAAAAGTCAGGATGTCACATAAACTTGTCGAGGTTTTTTGCCACTACATATGCTCTAAAAGTCTAAACAAAAGTCAGGATGTGACATAAACTTGTCTTCCTTTTAAACAAAAGAGGAAATAAGAGGTTTCAAAAAAAATAAATGCCCATCAAGATTAAAGTAATGTACATGTCAGCTTAATAAAGAGATAACGAATGAAGTTGAATTTTTGTTGGCTTTTACATATAACTAGTCTTTATTTCAAGACCCATAAGGTAAACATAAAGAAAATAACCAGGTTTCAATGCAAAGATGAACAAAGGTTTTGGAGATAAAAGTACATATATTTCAATGCAGAAAATTAACAACAATTTGAAATTAAATTGAGAGATTTGACATGACAAAGAATCTCTAAGGATAAATCTTACAGTACGCTGCCCAGGAATTATTCTTGACACATGACTTAGTCTAAGCTGCTTCTCTTCTTTACCAGAATACCAAATCAATGAAGACTCATCCTGTGAAAACAAGGGGAAAAAAGCATAAGGAACAAAGAAAACACGCAGAGACACTTTGGCAGTCCGATAACAGGGACAAGAGGGCAAAACAAAAGATAAGAGCATTGGTCAAGCAACAACAAAAAAGTCGAATAAGATGCACCTACATTGCAAGGACCTAAGAGAACTTACATTAGAAAGCCTGAAAGGGCAGAACTTTGGTTTCCCTCTACGTCCATACTTCAGTAAATATGAACCTTTCTTTAATGCTGTAATTGCCTGTGTCTCCAAATAACAATAAAAAGAATTTATTTGCATTATAAAACAATAATGAATGAGAAAAGCCGTTTCTATGAAATGTTAGGATCACTTTATCTTTTAATGAGACTCCCAAAAATAAAGCAATATTAATATTAATTTTTATACTTACACATAACAAAAGGATCTTGTTCTTTCATAGACAATAGTGACTGTCCAATATGTTGCTCCAGAAGAATTCATTGGTCAAGAATGAAAAGATTATAAAATTTTCACTTAAGCAAACTTTTGAAGAGAATATAATCATGTATAAGAGAAAGAAATATAACTTACAGATGCTACATTAATTAAAATTGGTAAAATCTCACAAGACTATCATATATGAGAGTGTGGTACATTATCATAAGGATGATTAAGATCTATTGGCAGAAGAGTGGATAAATCATGAATACATGCATAGTTCTGACCTTGCTCCTGTTTCCTAGAAATGTGATCTTATTCCAACTACATGAGAAAACTTGGGGGGGGGGGGGGGGAAATGTATGGAGAACAACTGCCTGCAAGTGCATCCCAATGTTTATGAAAAGGATCATGCTTCAATGCCAGGATGAGTCTTAAGATCATGTGCATTCAGAAATAATGTACAAGTACCGCAAAATTGGATTGGACAAATGAACCAGCCACAGTGAATCCAATCCAGATGTTACCAAGCCAAGGGAAACCAGCTGATCCAACTAAAGATAGCGAAAATGATAAATTACAGAAAAAGAAAAGAGAAAAAATGTATACCCTGAGCTGGATGCCAGGGGGTGACCTTCCTTCTAGCTTCCCCAGGAACCATAGTTGTCAAGGCACCCGCCTAGATACTTGCTTAGGTGACGCCTAGGTGGGATGGCGCTTTCCCACGGCCAAGGCGACAACACGCCTTAATCGGCCGTGAAAAGGCAGCCCAAGGTGCCACTTTGGCTGGCTAGGTGGCCCAAGGCAGCCGTCTTCACCCCTGGGTCTACTGACCCGATCAGAACCGAGAATCGGATCCAGTTAGTTCCTGATCCAGTTATAAAACCCCCACCTACCACATATCCCCTGCCTCTAAAGTTTGAGGAAGAGATCACGGCCGACCACCCCCACGATTGCCACTGTCCGTAGCTGCCGTCACCGTCGTCTGCATGTTTCGTTACAATCGTCTGCAGCCCCCTTTGAAGCCAACAACCGTCGACTGTTGTTTCCCACTGCCGAGGTTCCTCTCTCTCTCTCTCTCTCACACACACACACACACACAAACACAGAGTGAGACAACTCTCCCGCCCCCCATCTATCTCTCTCTCCCCCACCCCTTCTCTTTCTCTCTCTCAGTGAGATAGTTTGCCCCCCTCTCTCTCTCCATCTCACAGTGAGACATTCCTCTCTCTCTCTCTCTCTCTCTCTCTCTCTGACAAAGTCCCACCCTATTGAACACAGAATAATTTAAAAAAATGGGAAAATGTTCATTTGTTGAACATCAACGCACATTTGTTGGCTATTTAAATAGCATATGCGTTATCAATTCTGTGGATTGAGTTTATGAGACAATTAGGGTTCAGGTACTGGACAATTCACCACCAACCGCAATCGATGTTTATTTACATCGATACAAAGCCCGAGCACCCTTGATTAACTGCCAAAGAAAAACCGTTGACCAATACAATATTAGTCGTGATGCCGCATAACATCTCTTGGGAGGGTGAGGCGTTATGGAATTTTTAGGAAGACTAGGGGTGTTCTGAGATTTTGCAGGTCTATTTGAGATTTTTGAGCAAGCCAGGTTACTCTGCAATCTCTAGGCTTGTCGGGGGCACATATGTAATTTCCAGATAGGTCAAGGTGTTTTTGTAGCATTTGGGCTAAATAGGGGTGTACCTAGTTTTGGGATAGGTCAAAGCATTTTTACAATGTCTGAGATAGGTGGGCATGTTTGATTAATTTTTGGGAAGTTTAGGGTTTATTTGCAATTTGACATCTTATCGAGGTTTAATTGCGACTTAGTACTGACTGGGGTTGAATCAGGGTTCAGTACCGACTAGGGTTTGACGACAATTTAGCACTATTTACGGTTTGTTTTTTTTTTATTTTGACCCTCAATCTGCTAGTCAAACTTGGGTAAGTCGGAAGGTTTCTCCATAATTGGCACCGTTGAGTCGATTCCGAACTTCGTCCTTATTTGATTGCACCATAAGACAAATCCGTAATGTAACAACCCTTTATGAGGACATTTGTGCAATTTCTGAAAATCCATGGTGCTTTTATAGACCCAGGATATTTCTATAAATTCTCTAAGAGAATACAAGGCATTGCTATAGCTTTTGCAATTACAAGACCTTTTCGACAAATTGTTGAACTTTATAAGACCTTTTCTGCAAATGTGCAGAACTTGTATACAGTTCCCAGAAATGTCCAGGACTTTTACACAATTACAGGACTTCTCGAGACTTCTTGTAAAAGTTGAGGTACTTTTGTGATTTCTGATTATTTTAGATAATCACATTATTTTTCCCCAAAACATTTACAATGAGATTACATTAATCATAACACAAGAACATATGTGCAGACTCAAGGAGGGACAATTATGTAACATACCCTCGCTCTGAGCCCTCAAAGCACAAGCTCAAGACACAAGCACAAGTCTTCAAAGCACAAAGCACAAGCTTGCTCTCCGTTCGTGTGTCCCTTCCTTTGGGTCCCACTGGAGGTATTTATAGAGCCTAGGGCGGTTACAAGTTTTATCCGGTCCAAAGGGACCTAATGAGGACTTTAACCGGTCCAAAACCCCAAATTTAGGGAATTTAACAGGGCTAAACACCCCACTTGGGGGTTTAACTGGGCTAAATCCCCCACTTGGGGGGTTTATCCGATCCAAATCCAGTTCAAACCCCCAAGTTCGGGGTTTAACCATCCAAACCCCCCATTTGAGGGAAGGGAGCGACCTAGCACCTGATGAGTCCTACTTACTGAAGTTCTTCAGGTCTTCACTCACAGACACGCATTTGAATGGTAGTCAAATATGTTAGCTGGGTCTATCAATGATTGGCAAGATATGCAGCGAAAATTCAGGGAGAGATTCCATGTCGCTGAAAGAGAAGTGATCGTGGCCGAGCTATATGCATCAGGCAGAGAAACGATGAAACAGCTTTGGGTTATATCAAAAGATGGAGGAACCTTACAAATCTGCAAGCAAAATCTGAGGAAGGAGGTCCTGGAAAGAATGATCGGAATTGAGGTCAGGTCTTTTGACCGGCTGAATAATGTTGTGGCTGAGATTGAGACTTTCCTTTCAAGATATTCCTCTGCCCCCGCTGTTCCAAGCCAAAAAGTCAGGCCAACAGATAAACGGCCAGCAGCTAAAGAGGTTCACACAGTTGACTTCGAGGCTTTCGAGCAGTAAAGAGAAGAAGCAAAGGGGCAGCTGATCCTTCTCCTGCCAAGCCTGCTGCACTATGGGAGGGTACTTCCTTGTGGGATAAGATGAAGAAACTCTATTCCTTCCCCAGGGACAAGACTCGAGTCCTGTTCGAATGGGCCACTAAATATAACAAGGTTACTCTCCCAGAATCGAAGAGGTCGAATGATGTCAAGAGGAAGGATGATCCTCGCTTCTGCCCATATCACCAAATACTCAGGCATTCTATTGAGGATTGCCATGTATTCAAAGACATAGTCGAAGGCCTGATCAAAAAGGGGGACCTACAAATGGGGGAGTACAAAGTTGACCCACCACGCCCTCATGAAATGTCCACTCTGGGGGCAGCAGTCAACATGATATCTTTATATTAACAGTTGCCTGAAGAGGTGTCAGAGGCCTGCACCCAGCATACTTACGAGGCTTATATTCTGACACCCGCAAAAGAGCAAGAAAACTGGCAGTCAGTGCCGACAAGAAAAAGGAGACCAGTACCCCGCCCTACTCTAGGGGTCCAGATTCGTGGCGTCACATCTCGACCAGCTCCACCTGCCGTGGCCCCTAGCTGGCATGAAACAACCCCTCAAGTGGTTGTTAGAAGGCCCACCAGCAATAGGAAGAAGCAGACCCCGTTGCTGGTACACAAAGAAGCCAGCTCAGCGGTGGAACGATTACAGGCCATTATAAATTGGCTAGATGAATATGAACAGCCCAAGATCCAACCCGTGCAGTTGAAAGAGTATGTCCCTGTGGACGCCTAAAATTTGGCGTCCGTCAACCTCCCACAACACACCTAGGCTGGGAATACGACCGTCTCCAAGATGCACTGCTGCGGGACTCACCTGGACGGCTCGGCAGTGAAAGAAGAATATCAAGAGGACTCAACGGCCGAGCCCCGAAAGGCCCCTTCGTCCACCAACAACTCACGCCCAAGTGGGCGAACTAAAATGACAGGAGGCTAAGGCGTTCCTGAGTGAACACACACACTGCTATGGGTCAGCCACGGACCCCTAGCAGCGAAGAATATGACGGAGGGCTCGAGACTTCCGAGTTCCCGAAGAAGGTCAACAACTTTAAGCGGCGAGGCACGCGCCGTCAACCTGCATCCAGATGGACGAATGGAGCCTTAAGCCAGAGGGAAGCGAGGCACCCTCCACTAATACATCCTGCGAGCCGATCCTCGGAGGTCGGAAATAGTAAGTCTTAAAGGGCAGTGACTTGGAGCCGTTTAACCGCCAGGGCCATCCTCGTCCATTAACCGGCAGCTAATGGGGTCTGCCCCATTTAATGGGCAACACTTAACCGGTGGCCCTGTCTGGGTACTTAACCGGCAGGCCCCAATGGGCGTTTAACTGGCAGGCCCGTCTGGGTGTTTAACCGGTGGGCCTCATTCGGGCGTTTAATCGGCAGGGCTGCCCAGGGCATTTAACCAGTAAGCGGGAGAAACTTCTCCCATTTAATCGGCAGCCCACTTCCTCACCCTTAAACGGCAGGAGCCTCGCTTCCTTATCAGGCAGGAGTAAACTTATACAGCAGCTCTTCAGAGCCCATTTAATCGGCAACAGAGTTACCCCCCTTGCCCGCTTAATCAGCAGCGAGCCTTAACCGGCAGGTCCCCCTCTCCAACGGGACTTATCCGGCGGCCTTTCCCATAATCGGCGGGGGCAAGGTCTTAACACTTAACCGGTGGAACATATTTTACCGACAGCTCTTCGTTGGGCGTTTAACCGGTGGGACAGTCCCCTGCCCATTTAACCAATGGCAACGACAGCAGTTACTGAAAACGGCTATGGCTGACCTGCCCCATGACCGTTGGCCCTTACCATTGACCGGGGGTCTCTGCTCCACAACAGCCCCTTTGTCCGACGAGCAGCGGTCGTGGTAGGCAAGTACGGCGGCGACAACTTCCTCTCCAGACATGTCTCGAACCTCGTTCGCCTGCTGCAACTATCTGCCCACCACAAAGAAGGAAAACTGGCAGGTGGTGTACAAAAAGCAAAAGTAGAAGCATAGGGACTGAGCGAAGACCAAAAAGGGGGGGAGGTTTTAAAAAAAAAGGTGTTTTAAAAAAAAAAGGTGCGAACAGCAAGGGTGGACTCTCTACGTGCACTAGAGAGGAACAAAAAAGAAGCAGTGAGTGTGTAAAGAAAGTGAGGAGGAGAAAGGGGAACGGAGGAAAGGGAGTTATTACTCCTCTTCTCCCCCTCCTCCCCAACTGTATTCAGTTCTTTCTTTTCCCCTTTGAATGTTTTCTTCTCTTGTTATTCCGTTGTGGGCTATATGTGTAACCGCGTTGCATGCTTAGGGCGAATGAAAAAAAATAGAGCATCGTCACCGTATTGTGTAAACCTGTTTTATCTTGTGTGTGTGTGCTTAATGTCTTTCTCTGCCATGTGTTTTCTTCTAACAAGAGAGGATTTCTGAGAGTTCTGCCCCCCCTCTTCTCGTTTTGGCATCAAAGGCCATAGTGGTCACAGCACAAGCACTCGGATGAGCCCCGTCGAGAAATGGTCCAGAGCTTGCTCAATGTCATGAGTAGGGCCCTGAGATCAGTCCCTCGGAGGGTGCCTCTCCACGATCACTGTATTCCCTGGGGTGTTTGCCCCTTTCATGTTCTCCCCGTTGCTTAAGTATTGCAAGGTCTTAACCGGTGTGGCCCTTCTCATGACCTTAACCGGTGAGCCCTATACTCTACTGACAGAGTTCTCACTCAAAACCTCTTCCTTCGTCTTGGGATTCCCCAAGCCTCAAGGGCGCCCCTGCTCCGCTGGGTGTCCACGACGGGCTGAGCGCGGTCTCACCCTTGGCTTGGACCTCCTAGGGGTTTAATCGGTGGGCCTTCCCCGGGCTTCAACCGGTGACTGCCCACCCATATAATCTATCTCCACATGCCAGTGGAATTTTATGCCCTGGAGAAAGCCCTAGAGAATATCCTATCTCTCTTTTGAAATTTCTGACCAAGTCAGGTTTCTAGTTTCCCCTCCCTTGGTTTGGCCCTGCAGAGCCTTAGCCGGTGGGTCTTTCTCTGGCCTTTGACCGGTGAGGGCTGCGTCAACCGCTGGGAGGGGATTGCCGATTTTAAGGAAACTTTGTACAACCGTTTAGTCACCGGTCTCCATGGACCCTGAGCTCTAAAGGGGTACCCCGTCACTTTGAGGTTTACGAAGGGTTTAAGCTCCACTTTTAGTCACCGATTTTAAGGAAACTTTGTACTCTTCTCATGGGTGTTGCCGCTTATGTGCACACCCACATTATTCAGGGGCCATCTCAGACTTGTCTGTGGATGAGTACCTGTTTTACCCCCCCCCCCCCCGAGCATCTTGGTCCGGGAGAGATGTTGCCCAATTTTTGCCAGATCAATACCATGTTAAAGACAAAAGGAAGCAACAAACAAATAAAAAAGAAAAGGAGATGACAAAGCTATTACTGAAACAACAGAAAACCGTGGAGAACTCAATGGGACTGAACATAAGTGATGCTGTGATAACAACGCACAAATCGTCAGGGTCTGGAATGAAGCATAAAGAGGAAGAAGAAACGAAAGAATAATAATTAAATGTCCTCAACAATATAATAAAATAAATTAAAGAACAGATGGGGCATGTATGCCCAAGGCACACGTGTGATAGCCTTCACAAGCCTTTCTTTGCATTGAAGAACTGTTTTGATAAGGGTCGACCCCTTCACTATAAAACCCTTCACTATAAAAAAAAAGGCCTTTGCATCCGGCATGAATAACATTTGAAGAATTACCATAAATCCCTCATGTGCATAAGTGAATTTCGAAAGGGACCTGCATGTGCATTTAAATCTATAGAACGAACGTGCATGGTTTGATTCACGAACACGCATGCATATCCGTACAGGCCTCCACGCTCGGTCTTGCAAACGAAAATCCCTTGGGCATTTTATCCCACAGTGCCTCCTTGTGGTGAAACTCCGATATATCGAATGATGGGCTATGGAAGGTTGGACCCGCTCCAACAGGAAGTTCCCACTATGCGTTGAGTCTAGTACTCCGCCTAGTACCCATGGTTTGTCATATCGGATCTCGGCTTCGTCTGGAGGGGGTTGGAGAGAAGAGATCTCGAAGAGATCTCGGAGAGATCTCGAAAAATCTCCGGAGCTTGGGTTCGGGGATTTCGGAACATTTTTTCATATAGCCTATTTCTAAGAAAATCCTAATTCTTTTATACTAACCACTCAATTTCACATGCACTAATATCAATATGCATCAAAAGTTACACAAATCTAAAATTATACCTTATAAAATTTAAATAATTCTTCAAGAATTCACTATTTTCCTAAGACAGCTACCCATCGCCGAGATGCGCCTACTCGGGACCGTCTCGTGCCTCGCGGACACGCCGAGACAGAGATCTCGCGAGATGGCATACCATGCTAGTACCAGAGATTCTCCTGCATGGTTATGCACGTAAATTCCATTGCGTTGCATAAATAGGTCCAGGAAGTCCATCTGTATAAATATGTAAGTCACCCCTTGCACGCTGCATGCATAAACGAAGCCCGTTGCATAATTCACCACGTGTGTGGTTGCCTACCATGGCCAATATATCAAATGGTGAGTTGCGGAGGGTTGGATCCCGTCCAGCCTGGAGCTCTCATTATGCGTGAGTGAAGCACTCCGCCTAGTACCAGTCATTACCCCATGTGAACACCCCAATATATCCCCGCATCTTGTGCGCAATCCATGTGTGTGCAACAAACCCATAGAAAATCACGTGTAGATTCACTGTGGGCCGCTGCATGCCTTGCATTTTATATACGAGAGTGGGCAGCACCAAAGCTCGCTGTCAGAGCAGGGTGTGTCGACGCAGCCCTAAGATTGCGTTGACGCACCGGCGCCAAGGCCTGCTGTCGGGGTTGGGTGTGTCGACGCGGCCTTAAGGTTACGTAGACCCACTGGCAGCCTGCAACCCTCTGTGCAGCCAGCAGGGCCATCCTGCTTTCCTCCCCCCTCATGCGTGTGCATGTGCATATGTGCCCCCCTTTGTGTTCATGCAAAATAAGGAGTAAAAGAAGGGAAACAAAAAGGAAAAGGGAAATAGCATTAATAAAAGGGAAACAAACCAAAACTTCAAATAAGAATTATAGCTCAAGGGCTCCTTAAGATGATGTCTTTGTCATTACAACTTAATATTTAAACGTATATACCAAAAAAGAGAAAAGAAGGAGTACGCAAAAAAAATGGGAAGATGTAATGAAGATAACGAGAATAGTTATAACCACAAAAAAAAGAGATAACATTAAAGCAAAAAAATATAATAATGATGAAAGGAACAAATGACAAAACCACTCTAAAAGGGTTTAATGGTGCTCGATTGTTGGGCAGCCCTCGGACTCCGTGCAAGGGGAATATCGAAGTGGCCCTGCAACACGGGCTCGGTCCTCGGGGCTTCCCCGTTATGGCCATAGCCCCATCTTGCTCTCAAGCCGATAACCCATCAGATTGGGTTCATCCCCATCGGGAATTGATCTTGTTCCTCCTGAAATAAAGCATTAAGCTTGCCATGCCCATGGCATACATTTGCACATACACTGTGCCCGTCCTGTGCGTTCTCAAGTAGGGTTATCACCTGAATATTAAGGGGCTAATACACGGCGAACAGTGAACTAAACCGTTCCACTGTCCTAATAAATGAACACATACATACGCCAACTTAAACTCCCATTATCATTTTATTTGCTCGGACACTCAGTATAATTCGTTCGGCCGTAGGGCCCTTTTTCCTGGTGTTTAATCAAGGATTTTCTCCCCTCCGGGGAGATGTAATTAACGTCGTGACCTTTATGACAAAGGATTTTCTCCCCTCCGGGGAGATGTAATTAACGTCGTGGCCTTTATGACACGGCGGGTTTTGGTCCCGACCCGACACTAACCTTCATCTGATCAGTCAGACGGTGCGCACCAGTGGCTTCATCGAAGCCCGAATAAATCATCACTTTGTGACTGGCACGCCCACACACTAAATAAATGAAATAAATAAATAAAAAAATAAATAAATAATAATCCCATCCAAAAAGTGCATCCACAGTCCCCTGGGAGCACTTTGAATCCCTCGAACTGACACAAGAGGTTGAAGCTGAAACAGAAATGCCAAGGGCACAGAATGACCCGCCGCAGGGGGCAAATCCCATCCACAAAGGGGAAGAAAAGGAAGAAGCCGGAGAATAAAAGAAGGGGCACTGCTCTCTCTTGCAACACATTGTCGGCCTTGTTCAATATGGCTCAAATTTCTGAGGAAGAAGATGAAGAATTATGCTTCGCACCGACGGAGACAAATCAGACTGAAGCTTCTACCTCCCACCATACTACCAGGTCTGGGAGGAAATGGGGACACCGTCCGCCAGCTAATCACAACATCATGTTCAGGGGCGAACAACCATACCAGATCCTTGAGCCTGAGGTCAAGGGAACAGAAGTCCCGCCTCCGCCCGATCTCTACCCAGAAGATACAAGCAGCCAAGGGATCCCTTCGTTTGCCGAGTTTCTGCTATCACAAAAAGGCAAGCAACCATGTCAGCAAGCCGACCCAAAGGCCAAGAACACTCCAGCCCTGTCTTCGACTGTCTCGCCTTCGGCAGGTGAAGATTGCATTAGCATCCCCTCTCTTGCCAAATTTATGCAAATAAAAGAGCCGACCAAACAGACACAACAAACCCAGGCAACACCCGAAGAAGAGGATGAGCTGCCCGGCGAATCAGCTCCTCCAGCGCAGAATGATGGTAGACGGGACAAGACCGAAGAGATGAAATTGGCCAATGTTAAAGTCGGCACTAGAATAATGAAGCAGCTAAAAAGAATCCCTGCAAGATTCAGTGTCTGGAGGGTCTTAGGGGTTGCCAGGCCATTTTTAGGTCACAGGGGTATTTTGGTAATTTTACCACACCCTACGTAGACCTAGGGCTGAGATGTCATCTGAGTGTCGAACTAGGCTGACCACATTTTTGGACCGAAGGAAAGACAAGGGGCTTCGTAGAAGGCACATAATCGTCAACTCGGCCAAAGGAGGGGTATATATGTAATTTTGACAAGTCGGGGATTTTCTTGTAATTTTCCCCGATGAGTGTACATTGAATATATTTATGGCCCAAATGGGTCTAAGGGTTGTCGGCAAGTTGTCGACTGTATAAGGATCCGCACCAACGCGGGAAGTGGGGACATAGCCCCAATTACAGAAAAGTGCAGGGTAGAACTGCAAAGAACAGGACATTTTTGTTTCTCGAGCCCCGGAGAGGACATTTTTGTAATTCCCCGTTATGTGGGTAGAACTACATATTTATCGCCCCGGGATGTAGAAACTTACAATATGACCCACTGAGGGGTGAAATTACAAAAATACCCTCATAGGGGTATATACACAAGACTCGGGGACTTACCCCTCTCGGACCAAAACAAACGAACAAAATGCTCCAAGTGCCTTCCGTAGGTTGTAGCTTGTAGTCGATCCCCCTTTTTTTCTGGACCCCTTGGGGTCTATTTATAGAAGTAGGAACCTCCCCGGGGTCGTCCGGACCCGTACGGGTTGAATGGGGTTAAAATGAACCCGGGGAGGTCATTTTTTCAAATTTTTTTAGTTTCTACGCGGGAGAGAGGACCTCCCCGGGGTGGGAGGTCCCCGGGTCCCACC
The DNA here is from genome assembly GCA_022559845.1 of Amorphophallus konjac. Classification (NCBI taxonomy): domain Eukaryota; kingdom Viridiplantae; phylum Streptophyta; class Magnoliopsida; order Alismatales; family Araceae; genus Amorphophallus; species Amorphophallus konjac. Next base: position 27,623,592 of record CM040121.1, read on the forward strand.
CGGGGTCGTGGGGGGGGGGGGGGGGGGGGGGGCTGCCCGGGGTCGCGGGGCCCCAAGCAGGCCTGCCCGGGGTCGTTGACCCAGGGCGGGTCTCACCCGGGGTCGCGCGACCCCGGGCGGGTCCACCCGCCCGCGGACGGCCCCGCGCGGGCCTGCCCGCCTCCATGCGGACCCGTCCGGGGACGGGCGACCCCGTACGGATCCCCCGGACCCCGGACGGGTCTCTCCGACGCCGATTTTCAATAAATAGGGGCTTTAGGGGGCTTTGGAGTCTCGTTTGCTCGCCAGAGAAGGGAAGACGTGCTCCTCTTGTTCGTTTGTCGTTCTCCTCGTGTTGTAGGCCGCGAAGGGGAGATTTGTTGTCCGTGCTTCGTGGTACAAGTGCGAGGGACTTCGATTGCGGTGCGTAGACCTTCGTTTTTGTCTTCCGTCTTCTTATATGGGCTTCCTTTATCCGTAGGTATACGTCCAAAGAGGGGAGGTTTCATCCCGTAGGGATTTTTTCGGAACCACATAATCCTGACAATCGTGATGGGTTTAGTCCGGTTCTCGACCACCCCTTTTTGCTGCGAGAGGTCTGTAATTGCAGCAATAGGTAGGCTATGAAGCCTTAAATGTATGGAGGTACTCCACGGGGGAGGCGATATGCCACATGTTAAACCCGTGTGTGGAGATATTCCATGAAGAGGCGATACGCCAAATATTTGTAGACCTCGACCAATGCGAGGTTAATATGGCAGCCATGCCGATTTTTTTTGCTGGAATAAATCCTGGGTACAACAGACCCCTTTTGAGTTTATTTGAGATTATGAACCCTTTCTAAGTTTATTTGAAATTACAGACTCTTTCTAAGTTTATTTGCAATCGCGAACCCTTTTTGAGGTTTATTTGAGATTTTAAACCCTTTCTGAGTTTATTTGCAATTTTCCCTTGAGTAGGGGTTTGTTTACAACTTCTAGAAAAGTTCAAGAATACTTGTGTAGTACTATGGATATTTTTGTAACACTTGGGCTGAAGTGCTGAACATAGATTTTTGTGTAATATTGGCATAAGGCAGAAGTCCCTCCTTGGTGGAAGCGCGTCGGCCAAAGACTCTTGGGAGATTGCTTCTCCTTCTTGAGCTCTTATGGGTTGTGGTCCAACTTCATGCAGAGCCCCCCGAGAAAACAAATTCAATATGCTCCCTCCCAAGAAATGGCACAAGGGGTATGTGTAAGACCCGAGATATTTATAATCCATACCCTTGAATGGGCCTTTACAAAACAAACACACAAACTCCAAGTGCGCCTTCGGTGAGTGTCTTCTCGATTCTCATGTCCCTCTCCATGTGAGACCCATGGGGGGTATTTATAGAGAGTAAGGAGTCACTTGGACCCAGTTAAGTCCCTTTTGAACTTGTCTGGGGTCAAAATGGCCTATTAGGTGGGCAAATGACTCCAGATAAAGTTTTTGCCTCCTTTTTTTGAGTTTAACCGGGTCATTTTACTCTAGAAAAATGGGGATCGACCCTGGCTAACCTCGTAGGGCTTAACCGGGGTCAAATGACCCCAAATAGGTTGGGATTGACCCCGGAACTGGGGCTTAACCACCAAGGTCAATTGACTCTGGTATGAAGGGGGGGATTGACCCCGGCTAACCTTGGAGTTAACCAGGGTCGATTGACCCTGGTAGGAGGTGGGATTGACCCCAGTAGGAGGGCACCAACCACCCCGGTCAAGCCCAAGGCTTGACTGGGGTTGAATGGCCCTTTTTTCTGGGACCCCGGGCGACCACAGGAAGGTTTACCCGTGGTCAAATGAACCTTGGGTCAAGGATGGCAGTACTGATTTCGGTACCGAAACGTACCGATTTCGATTTCGGTTTTGATTTCGGCCGAAACCGGTTCAAAACATTCAAAAAAGGTAAAAAATACAGTGAGCACGTCCAGTTTCGGGCCGAAACGGGTAAGTTTCTGGCGAAACCAGTATCGGTTTCGTTCGCCCGAAACCATTTAAAAAGTTTCGGTCCCGAAACGTATCGGTTTCGCCCGATACTGTCATCTTGGCCCTGGGTGGTCCCCCTTTTCTCTTTTTTCTTTTTCTTTTTTTTTTAATTTGGCTCCAACATGTAATCACCAGAGGAGGACAACCAAGGTTTGTCATCCCACTTCTTGGCAGCATTCTAGAAGTTAAGAAAGGAGAGATTAGAGCAAGTTTCTAAAATAACTTACCTATCTCAAGAAAGAGGATGTCAGGGAGATGTTGGAGAAAATCTTACAAGATGGCAAATGATGGAAATAACTGCCATTGTATAGGTGGGGGAGGATTTTCAATGATTGCTGATAACCTTCCCCCTTCTCAACTTTTGCTCTCCTTGTTCTAGTAGGGGCAGCTAAGGTGAAATAGGGCTACAATAGCTCATTTTGCTACATTTTGGGGGCACTTTGTACAGTCCAACCTTTTCTTTTGGGAACTTTGGCCTCAGATGCCACTCTGCAAATATCATATTTGGACTAAAACAGCTGATTCAAATGAATCACCAGTTTTGCAGGAGATTATGATGCTAGTTTGTGAACAAAAAAAAAGTATGTAGCTTAAGAGAATTACACCTGTTATGTTATCTATTACTGTCTCATTATTTCTTTCCTCTTCTATTCTTATTTTTCCTTACCACGTTTAACCCATGCCATCTCCCACTTAACACTCCAGATTTCACCTTCAGAATTATCTCAATACATGGAGCAAGACTCCCATTACACCATGAATAGTTCATTCCATGTACCATTGTCAATCAAAGATAGGTGTAGTCTTGCATTTTATCTTTACATTTCTACCATCTCTATGCATTACACAACTATGTCTCACAAAAGTACAGGATGATTTCTCCTCATTAGATGTCTATTTTCAGCAAAGCTACCTTGACTATTTGACTCTTAAGGGCCACTTTGATAAAAGGGTAAGTCGGGTTAGGGTGGGTTACCCGGGGTGGGTGACTTAATCTTGGTTTGGCTCTTTTTTTCTTAACCGGGGTCGGTTAGGGATAAGCTTGAGTTTTTTACTCCAACCAAAAGGGTGGAATAAGCCACCCTGGGTGGGTTAGGGGTGGGCCACCCGGGGTGGCTTACCCAGCCCTAACCCACCCCGTTATCAAAGTGGCCCTAAAGGAATGGCTCCAAGGATCAAGTGGCCCAGATCTGCACTCAGCCAACCACTCCGGGCAGATCAAGACTAGTTTTCAGCTGACTGACTCAGCACACTTTGTGGGGTTTGGGGGGAGGGGATTGCCAACAGAAATGTACTGACAACAAGTAAGCAGCACATTAAAAACAAAGGCAAAAGGATATGAAGAGACTTCGAACAGCCAATGTAAACCGGAAAATAGCATAAGTCAAGAAAAAAGAGTACATGATGATAAATTCACAGCAAGAATACAAAAACTTCCCATGTAGAGTCATATTTCATTTGTTTATCTAGAAAATGCCATCCACTTCTTTAATTTTAGTATAAAACTGACTAATTAAAACCTTTACCTTGAAGGAAAACTACAAGTTATTGATTTCAAGTCATAACATGGATTGGCATCTCCTGAGGGTCTCAAGATGAAATTGAGGATGGCCAAAGGAAAAGAGAGAAAGGAAGAGGAGGGTAGGAGGAGAGAGAAAGAAGCCCCAAAAGTTTTCTCTTGTCCCAGGTCTCTCTGGAATTTATTCTCTTTAACATGCCCAAATGATGCCGAGATCCAAAATGGCAAACCTTCAGCCTTGAGGTCCTTAGTCATGATGCTCAGAAGGCTCAACTACAGCATGGAGACATTTTGTTCCAATGAGTATCACCTGAGCTCCATGCTTTTCAAAAGTTGATGAATCTCGTTTTGTACAGTCTCTAAGATAAGAAAGGTCAGTAATCAAACAGACACAATGTTTTTTCCCCTTTTTTTAAGCATTCACGTAGTGTGGGTCTTGCTATGCCTAAAAATTACATTCTGCATCACAAAGATGAGAATGAACGGGGGTTCAGTTCATCACTACAGAAACATCAACATGTGAAGTATTACTAGTACATCCACATATGAATGACTACTAGCTTGCCGAGGGGGGTGCAGAAAAATGAGAGATTAAAAATTTGTGTTTCACATGCATGCAATCAACAGTAACAACTCCACTAAGTTCCATCGTCAGATTAAAGGGAAAAAGTTAAAAGTTAAGAAGTGCGCTTCACCTGCTCCACATCCCTCTCGACGGGACCATTTCTTAGAAGATCAGCCATTCAGGTTGCACATTCAGGTACTTCCCCAATGAAGCAGCGGGCCGTCCGAACAACGCCAAGAAACCAGACTACTGCAAGGCCATAGCCCACTTTGCCCCATAAACGATACGGCAGCAAGTGGCGCTCCAGAAAAGAAGAACCAGATTTCCCCATTTAGTCCATCAATCTGCAACAGACACAAAACTCTGCCTAAAAACACGAGATGTGTCAACTCCAGCTGCCGCCCGGCTCACAGCCACTTCAATTCCTCGTCTAAACGAGAAGCCAAAGGTATTCAAGAACGAAAAATGCAGGTTCTTCAACACCCTAAATCGCAACATAACAGCAAAAAACACACGATGCCCATTCCCGCAACAGCTGAGCAGTCACTCCTCCTACCGCATCCACGATCATCCCAACACGTCCGCAGCGCCCAAATTGCCCAGAGACCCCATCCGAAATCCTAGAAACTCCCTCAAAACCCCCGCAGCCTCCTCAGACCCGCCAAATTCCCGAACAGAACCCCCAGCGAGCAACAAAAAGGAAGCCTCCGAAGGCGAGCCCGAGCATCACGGGCCACGGCGAGACCGGAGCAACAGGGGAGAGGGAGCAGCGTCACCTGGGGGAAAGGAACCAGCAGGCGATCCCCCAATGCGGGCCATTCCCCCGCCCTTCGAGACCGGGCCCGCCTGATCGGATCGGGGAGGGGAATCAGGCGGAGCGGCTCCCCGCGGCGCGGAGGCGGGCGCGCCGGGCGGCCACTGCTGCCGAGGAGGAGGCGGCGGCGAAGGTGGGGGGAATGGGGAGACGATGAGGTTGGGGTGAGGGCCGGGGTGCTGCGATCGGGAGCTTCGCCAGCCAAAAAAAGAGGAGAAGGGAACAGAGAAAAGGAGGAAGGAGGAAATGATGCCGCTGGCGCTCCGCTGTGGGGCGGCTACCAGGAGGGGGGCGCGTCTAACGTGCACCGACTTAACGTGCGCGGCTCTCCTGGGAGCGCAACACGTCAGCAACGGGAACCCTATTCGTTAGTGGCGGGTTTTTTGGAAGTTGAGGTGGCAGCCGTGGGGCACCTCTTATCCTCGTGGGGACGGATAAAGACAACACGATCCACGTGGCGACGGTTGTCGGTGGTACGTGGCGACAAACTTCTGGTCGGCGCACGGAGCCACGGTGCATGGAGCCACGGTTGTGGTGGGATCTTGGCGCATGCCATCGGTGTCGAATGGACGATAATGACCTCCGCCGTTCTTATAATTGACACCGCCTCGGAGGAAAACAGCCTTTTTAAGTGGGAGTGAGATCCGTTGATCCAGTGCGTGCGCCGGGAAGGGCAGTCGGTAGCGACCAATTCTTTCACTGCCGCATGAGATGTCCATGAAGAAAATTAAAATTAATTAGGGTTTCTTATGAAAATAAAGCTTGTTTTATTCTTTTATTTGCTTAAAAAATTTTAAATAACGTTTTGCGAATAACCCCACCCGGAAGGCAATCACCTTAACCAATTCTTCACTTCCCTTTCCTTTTATCTTGGTTTGGTTACGGGATGATAAAACCTAGAATAAGAATCCATATTCTACGTAGAAGACATGTTTGAGCTTTTATTCAAATTTTAATCTAGTGAAAAGATTTATTTATATATTGAATAAGAATTCTTCAAAGATAATCTTTATTTTGGATGAGAAGCAGTGTTATTAAAACCGGACAAGATCGGCCAGTTCGACCGGTCCGACCGTCAACCGGTCCAGGCACCAATTCAATTAAGGTCGATCCGATCTAATGTTAAAAAATCGAACGAACTGGACGATCCGTTGTTTGACCGATAAATCGGTATGACCCGATTCGTCCTTTCAATAAAAAATATAAAAATATTTAGATATTCAAAATAATATTTATGTGTAAATAAAATTATCTTACTATTATTAATTTGTTATTATTTATCATTTTATTTTAGATATATTTAAAACTTTATAATTTAAAGGAGTATATATGTCAATTGTGAAGAGTGAAAATCCATAAAATATTATAAATTTTAAGGTTAATTTATTTAATTTAATCATATTATTGTTATTTTTTACTTACATAACTATGTAATTATGAATAATAATTATACATGTATATTTTTTATTTTAATAATTATATCTTATTTCTTATTATCTTAAGTTATAGAATTATTATTTCATACATAATATAATTTATTATATTATTTAAAAATATAATAATTATTTATTTTTAAAATTATTAAAATTTTATGATATCATAATTATATTACGATGACGTCATAATTTAAACCGATTCGATTGAACAGTCCAATCAATTCAAAACAAATCAATTTATTAGCCGATTCGATTGCTGATTCGGTTCCAATAACATTCACGAGAAATGATAAAAAAATAAAATAGGAGACTGAATCATTATATAGCCTTTCTTATTTCGACGTGGATAAGAATCCAAATCTATATTCTTACAATTTATTAGAATATAGATTCAACCTTTATTATGGTTCAAGTAAAATCTAAATCCTATCTTAATTCACATTCTCAAAATAAAATATAGAGTCCGAATTAACTTCAATGTCTTAGTCTAATCTTACTCCGCTACCAAACCTAGGCTTAGGGTGACACTTCTCGCATGATTATACTCAGCTTAGTGTTGCACTAAGCTTTCACTAATGTCCGTTAATATCTTACAATTATGATAGCCGTTATAAACTTATAGACAAGTTAGAAATATTTCGAATTTACCTTTATGGTTTATTATCTCTTCTTGTTCAAATTGGGGTCCATGTTTTAGAAAAAAATAAATATATGTAAATTTTATATTTACAAATGTGCACGTACTATTAAAAATGGCAACAATGCGCAAAAAAAGACTACTTATCTTCCAATGCACATTCAAACAGCCTTTTTCTACATAAAAATGATGTAAGAAGTCTATTCTGTGGTCTTTTGCATGCTATGATGACGTATGTGTAAATGCAAACAGGAGTGACAAAAATATTAAGGAGGGGCAGAACTGTCAGCTCAGTGGGCGGTTAACCAGTCCAAACCAGAGCTTTTGGACGGACCATGGCTTTTGGAATGCGACGAAATGAGGACCCCAAAGTGCGTCACATCACGGGCCGTTAAATCAGGCCGACAACTCTCACGTGGCACCAATACGAGGGATCCAACGGCCACAAGGCTTTTCTTCGGTGGATTCCACCCTGAGGAGATCAATCAATTTTTTATTGGCCGTTGATCATTTATTAGTTTAATCACCATTAACCAACCTCAGAATATTACGTAATTATAGTGAATTAAAATTATTAGTCTGAGGCACCGATCTGATTCAAATATTCGAGAAGTGAACCTGATAGAACCAAGTTCTAAACCGATGTGAACGATTCATGAATATTTTCTTCCATTTCAATAGTCGCAAGATTTGAAAGATATGGAAACAAAGTTTGTTGCATATAAAAAATTGTTAAATCTAATTGTAAAAATATCATGGCTGAAAATACATTAGCAAAGATATTCTTAATTTTGTCAAATTATATTGTTCAAAAATATCACCGTCGTAACTTACCGTTACCGGTCGTGAATCTAACTCTAATTAATTTTAACTTAAGACGAGAAAAGACGAAAATACCCATAGATTAAAAAAAAGACAGAGGTGTCACGAACACCCCCTCGCTTTCACCTCCACAAAATCCCTAGCTTTGGCCCCTTCTCCGCAACCTACCCCCCTCCTTTGACACCCTACACAACCATAGCAATCACCACTCCCACCCCCCCGCCATCGCCATCGCCATCGCTGGCCAAGGGATCTCCGATGAAGTCCACTACCGTCACCGGCACCGGCGGCACCATGGAGCCCTCTACCCCACCCCTAGCAGTGCTATCGACTTCGAGGTCGACACAAACGGCTCCACCTCCCCTGATGGCGGGGTCATCTAGGTCGGCTCCTGTCGGTGACACCGATGGCATCTCGGGGGCCTCCATCCTACTACTAAGCAGCACTCCAACTTCGACACCTTTGATAGAGATGTCAAAGTTGACACAGACGGTTGCACCTCTTCTAACCGCGAGGTTATTTGGGTAGTCTCAAAATGTGAACCCTTCAGCACTACTAGAGTAAGCAATAGCCCTCCCTCCTAACACTCGTCATCTCTGTGTGTCCATGTGTGTGTATATGCTCGTGTGTTTGTTAGGACTTAGTGCGATGGAGAAAAGTATCTGGGAGACGATGACTGTCTTGTGCTGAAACAGTCGACTAACTAGGTGATGGTGGCGGAGTGGAGTGAGGGTTCGACAGAGGTGATCAGGCACATCCTCATTGGCAGCGGCCTAGCTAGCGGACTACCGAGAGGTCAATGGCATCCTCATAGCGCACCAGGGGCGGTTAGTGGCCACCATCTTTTAGTTCGGCAAGACCATCTCGCACCACTCCCGAACGACGATGGAGGAGGCGTGGAGGATTGACGCGGCGGCGACGTGGAAGACGGATCAACGGCACTCCGAGACGCGAACAGGACGGGACGGATAACTGCTATCTCACACAGCTCGGCCTCACGCCGGACGGTCTCACATCGGGTGACACTCAGATCTCACAAATGGAGAAGAAAGGGAAGGGAATAAGGCAAACACCTTAGGCTCAATCTTATGCTCATTCATTCATAACATACGTAACAAGCATTGGCCTCCTATTTATAGGAAAGGCCCATTACATTCATACCTTTCTTACTTTTCTTATTTGCATATCTATCCTAGCCTAATAAAACAAAGGCCACCAACCCACTAAAGACTTTGTGGGTTTTAATCAAATTAAATATAAAATACACACATGCTTATTTGACTTAAACTAGCCTAATAAGACGAAAGAAAAAAATACATGTAGGATTACATGTATACCTACATACACAAATACTCAATACTCAAAGATATAAATACACACAAGTAGAACTACTCAGTATGCCGGGTCTTCAATCGAGTCTCCGAGTCATAAGCTCGGTGCAGTTGGTGCGGTGCGGCATCGGCTCCGAGTAGTGGGCCCAATAGTGGACCCGGTGTCCCCACCAAGGATCGACTTCTCGGCCTCTCGATGGATTTGGCCGGAGGGGGATTGAAGGGTCCAATGGGGGGGGGGGAGGGTTGCAGGATTTTGAGCGAGAGGGTTTGTAGGGAGTGGTGGCAGCCCGAAGAAAATGGGGAGTGAGCTTGAAGGGGCGGCTCTAACAGAGGGAGGGGGTGAGCTTGAAGGGGGGGTCCGATGTCACTCTGCCACTCTCTTTCTCTCTCATCTCTCCCCACTATCTCTCTCATTGTCATCGATGATTCATAGAGAGTGGGCAATCTGGAGAGATGTGAGCTTGAAGGAGGGGTTGCCGACGACAGAGAGGGAAGTCCCCTCTGGGGCCTCCCTCTCTCTTTCTCTTTATTCTCTAGGTAGGTCTCTCTCTTTCTTGTAAAGATGAAAATTTTATAATTTAAGAGAGATATTTTGATCATTCAACGACAATATAATGAGAATATTTAAATCTTTTTATAATATTTATCTTTCCGTCGACAAAAGTTAATCACGGTGATATTTTACACTATTTAAACAAAAGTAAAGATATTTTTACTAATACATTTCTAAACATGATATTTTTGGAATGAAACATTTAATATTGATTTATATGCAAAAAAACCCATAGAAAAATATATGGGTTTGAGGTGCTCTTGTACGAGAGAAGTTGACTTTAAAGGTAAGATTTTCTCTAATAATCTTATTATTATCACTATCCAAGAAAGAAGTTACATTTTTTAGATTTTTGGTTAGAAACCAAAAACAACTAAAAAATTACATAAATGCCGTTCAAGACTTAACCATCCTTCCCTGGAAACAATTGGGTCAAATTGTGTCCAAGTTCAAAAGTTGAGCTTCGAAAAACCTTTTTATTTAATTGCTACACTGAACATCTACACTAGTAGCTGTTTTGATATTCTTACTGTTGACAGTGAGTAGCTGGTGTTTACCTCTGTTCTATCAACTTTGACATTCATGTGTTAGAAAGTTATTAATTAGTTAAATATATGACTAGCTTTACTTATGCTACAGAAATAATAATTTACATTTTGAGAGCCTTTTAAGAAACTTTCTTCTCTTCTTCCTTCACCCCAAGTCCCAACCCTTCCTTCACATGTTGCCGTCGGCATCCTTCCTCTCTCAACTATAATACTGATATTTCAGAATTTAAAAATATTAGCGTTGAAACCGACAGTCCAGTCAACGGTGGATGCGTAGGTGATGACATTTAAGTAAACGTTATATAAGAAGAGGTGTCCACATCGATGAAGTAACAAAAGTGGTGACTTTTAGTAAAGAAGTATGTAACAAGGAGGAGTTTGTGACGGAGACCTAAATAGTTCTTTACTTTTTTGTAACCCCACGATTATAAAGTAATAAGATCTGTTTGATAAACAGTTAAGGCTACGATAGGGTGAGTTATTTGATCCGATAAACAAAAAAATACTTTCGATAGACAGGAAGGATATCCTTGTGCTAACCCGATTATAGTGAGAATAATTTATTTAAGTAAAATGTTAAAATTAGTCATTCGATCTAGGTTAAGATAGCTCCAATAATTTTTTAACTCAAAAAGTGAAAAAAAAAAGTTATCCTTCGTAAGATTTGACAAATTGAGACGGGACGGGATGAACCGTCTGTCCCGTCCCGTCCCAATCACAGATCAAAACGATCGGTCCGTGGAACGTAATCGGGACACTATATATATTATTTTAATTTTTTATATTAAATTTATTTTGTAAGTTGATTGGTCGAGAGATCTCCGATCTGTGAAATGCAATCGGGACACTATATATATTATTTTAATTTTTTATATTAAATTTATTTCATAGGTCGATTGGTCGAGAGATCTCACGTTCAAACGTGAGGAACGTGAGATCCTCGATTCGAAACGTACTATAAGCATCGTTTTTTATATATTTATTTTAAAAAAATATTTCAAAAAAATGATAGAGGGCGAAATTTGAAACGTAGATAACGATTTAAAACACGTATCACTTAACCAACTGAGGTAGGAGAGCATTTGAATTATATTATATTATACCAAATGTATATAATATATTTTCTGTGTCTCAGTACGCAACGGTCTCAACTCGTATCGTCCTGTCTCAGGCCGTGACCGGGATGATTAGTCCAGCCGGAACAACAAACCCTGATCCTTAGTAGACATTAATTAACTTGTGTTTTCTTATAAGTTTGACATGTCAAAGAGGACTTAATAAAATTATTATGTACGAACATAATACCACTATCACGTGACCTTGGTCGAGCCCAACAACTCCAAGCCGTTAGCTATTTGAAAACCCATCAGAATTACTGTGTGATGTTTCATGCAAAGTACCAGGGCCACATATGAGTGGGACAGGTTCGAATAGACAACAGAAATTGATGTAAGAAGACACAAGCAAATATTATAAAGTTGCTGGATAAATGAATACTTAAATATAGCTATAAAGCCTATAATTAATTATCCAAAGAGAAGTGACAAACACATATCACAAATATTGTTGTTGAATTGTATATCGCCATCTTTATAACTCCCAAGTATCAGTTGCTTGGTAAACATAGCAAATAATAATAATAAAAAGAAACATAGCAAATAAATGGAACAAAATCAGATGCATGCGAATTAAACGGATCTTGGCTGCAATAAAAAATGTTGAGGTGCTCGCGGTTGCAAAGATCCTTGATCGCATATCTGGTATATGTATTTGTTTCATATGTAATGTTAGGGGAATCAAAACTTAATCTTATGCTTGCTCATGAATGCCACCCGCCCCCAAGTACAACGTTAAAGGGTTACCTGCAAAATCAGTTGACATCGAATAAAAGTGGGGTTCATGTTTCAATGTCATGAGAATATTGACCGAAACATAATTTAATGTTTTTACGATGGTTGAGCTCGAATGCAAGATTTGTCGATCTGATTGAATCGATCGTACCATTTTTTTATCGGTGCGATACGATAGTATTGTGATACAATTGTTACGACTTTTTTGACTTATTTTTTCTAAAGAATAATTAAAAAAACTAAGAAAATGATGCAACTCGCATATTTAGAACTAAGGTCCCAACATTCTAAAGGAACACTCCAAATTAAATTACCTATGAAATTATATTTAATATAAAATAATATATATAATATTTTTAAAAAGATAAATAATGTTCCGATTCCGTACCACGTACCGATCGTATAGGTATTCGAATGATACGATCTGGTACGGATGATTCGTCCCGTATCGAACCAATTTGTAAAACCTTACTCGTATACATCACGCGGGATGCATCAACTAACATCCATGGGGATGGGATCCCCTATACATCTAGATATTCATTAATATATGGGTGGTGACAAAACCTCCATTGAATGATCTTCTTCTTTAATATTTATCTTTTTTAATTTTTATTTTATGTAGGGCCATTCGTTTGGGTAGAAGGCAGACTGAGCGAGAGTAGTGACGGAGGTTCTAACGTCATTTGGGGGGGGGGGGGGCAGGTGGGAGTGGGGAGTAGATTAATCCACGCGCACGTTGGGATAATGGTTAAACACATGGAAAATAATTTTTGTAGTTTATGATTGAATAAATATATATGTATATATATATTAATTAATTAGCATGTGCATTATTAATCCATATAATAAAAGGGTTCAAATTTCACAATTGTTATGAGTTTTTTACTTATTTTTTCTAAAGAACATGAAAAAATCAAAAAAAATGGTGCAACTCACATGTTTCAAACCCATGTCCCAACATTCCAAAGGAACGCTCCAAATCAAATTACCTATGAAATCACATTTAATATAAAATAATATGTATAATATTTTAAAAAAGATAAGTAACGTACTAGTTGCGTATCACAGGCCGATCGTACCGATGTTCTGTTAGTACGGTCCAGTACAGGAGGTTCGTCTCGTACCGAATCGATTTGTAAAACCTTGCTCGTATGCATCATGTGGGACGTATTACCCGCATCCATGGGGATGGGATCCCCTGGGCATCTAGATATTCATTAATATATGGGTGGTGACAAGACCTCCATTGAGTGGCCTTCTTCTTTTATATTTATCTTTTTTATTTTTATTTTGTGCAGGGCCATCAGTTTGGGCAGAAGGCAAACTAAGCCAGAGGGGTGATGGAGGTTCTAACCTCATTTGGGGGGGCGACGGGTGGGAGTGGGGGGCAGATTAATCCATGGGCAACTTAGGATAATGTTTAAACACGTGGAAAATGATTTTTATAATTTATTATTGAATAAATATGCATATATTTAAATTAATTAATTAACTTGTGCATTATTAATCCCACAAATTTGATTTATAAGATAATTTAGAGTTCGTGTGATGACATTTTCTCACCAATTGTCGTTGGTGTTTATTTATATCAGCGTACAGTCCGAACACCCTTGATGTAATGTCAAAGAACGTCTTTTACCTCTATCTGTTTTGATATAAATGACCTTGATGATTGTCAATTATGAGTACTTACTCTTGCAAAGAAATTAATTTGATGACCTTTATTCCCTGGACATACATAATTTAAATTATAATCGGTCTTTTAAGGCCTTCACATTTGGTCTCAATTATGTAATCGGATCTTCGGGATTGCATCCGATCACAATCAGACTCTTTGAAATTTCCTTCGGTCTTCATTTAGACACTTTGAATTTGTTTCTGTCACGATCATGTCATTTAATTTGCTTATATCTCATGATCTGATGGTTGAATTTGAATTCCATCATGATCGGATCGTTGGATCGCCAAGAAGATCACGTGGGTCCGTCGGATTTGCTTCCAGTCATGATGTAGCCATCAGATTTGATCCTGGTTGAAATCTAGCCATTGAATCTCCTTTGGATCAAGATTTGACTATTGAATTGATTCATGGCCTCGATCCAACCGTTGAATTTGAATATGGTCAAGATCCGACTATTGGATTTGCTCCAAATCGATGACTGACAATTGATTTCAAAATTCATCATGATTGGTCCGTTGGATCGCCAAGATGATCACTATCGAACCGTCGGAGTTGCGTGCTAGTTATGATCATTCTTTTGATTGTGATTGGACCCTTGAGTTGACTTGATGTCTATAAAGGACATTTCTGCACCGAGAGTATATTTGTAGTAACAAAAGTGGTGACTTTTAGTAAAGAAGTATGTAACAAGGAGGAGTTTGTGACGGAGACCTAAATAGTTCTTTACTTTTTTGTAACCCCACAATTATAAACTAATAAGATCTGTTTGATAAACAGTTAAGGCTACGATAGGGTGAGTTATTTGATCCGATAAACAAAAAAATACTTTCGATAGACAGGAAGGATATCCTTGTGCTAACCCGATTATAGTGAGAATAATTTATTTAAGTAAAATGTTAAAATTAGTCATTCGATCTGGGTTAAGATAGCTCCAGTAATTTTTTAACTCAAAAAGTGAAAAAAAAAGGTTATCCTTCGTAAGGTTCGACAAACCGAGACGGGACGGGATGAACTGTATGTCCCGTCCCGTCCCAATCACAGATCAGAACGATCGGTCTGTGGAACGCAATCGGGACACTATATATATTATTTTAATTTTTTATATTAAACTTATTTTATAGGTCGGTTGGTCGAGAGATCTCCGGTCTGTGAAACGTAATTGAGACGCTATATATATTATTTTAATTTTTTATATTAAATTTATTTCATAGGTCGATTGGTCGAGAGATCTCACGTTTGAGGAACGTGAGATCCTCAATTCGAAACGTGCTATAAGCATCTTTATAACTCCCAAGTATCAGTTACTTGGTAAACATAGCAAATAATAATAATAAAAAGAAACATAGCAAATAAATGGAACAAAATCAGATGCATTCGAATTAAACGGATCTTGGCTGCAATAAAAAATGTTGAGGTGCTCGCGGTTGCAAAGATCCTTGATCGCATATCTGGTATATGTATTTGTTTCATATGTAATGTTAGGGGAATCAAAACTTAATCTTATGCTTGCTCATGAATGCCACCCGCCCCCAAGTACAACGTTAAAGGGTTACCTGCAAAATTAGTTGACATCGAATAAAAGTGGGGTTCATGTTTCAATGTCATGAGAATATTGACAGAAACATAATTTAATGTTTTTACGATGGTTGAGCTCGAATGCAAGATTTGTCGATCTGATCGTATCGATCGTACCATTTTTTTATCGGTGTGATACGATAGTATTGTGATACAATTGTTACGACTTTTTTGACTTATTTTTTCTAAAGAATAATTAAAAAAAATTAAGAAAATGATGCAACTCGCATATTTAGAACTAAGGTCCCAACATTCTAAAGGAACACTCCAAATTAAATTACCTATGAAATCATATTTAATATAAAATAATATATAATATTTTAAAAAAGGTAAATAATGTTCGATTCCGTACCACATACCGATCGTACATGTGTTCGAATGATACGATATGGTACGGATGATTCGTCCCGTATCAAATTAATTTGTAAAACCTTGCTCGTATACATCACGCGGGACGCATCGGCTAACATCCATGGGGATGGCATCCATGGGGATGGGATCCCCTATGCATCTAGATATTCATTAATATATGGGTGGTGACAAAACCTCCATTGAATGATCTTCTTCTTTAATATTTATCTTTTTTAATTTTTATTTTGTGTAGGGCCATTCATTTGGGTAGAAGGCAGACTGAGTGAGAGTGGTGACGGAGGTTCTAACGTCATTTGGGGAGGGGGGGGCAGGTGGGAGTGGGGAGTAGATTAATCCACGCGCACGTTGGGATAATGTTTAAACACATGGAAAATAATTTTTGTAGTTTATGATTGAATATATATATATATATATATATTAATTAATTAGCATGTGCATTATTAATCCATATAATAAAAGGGTTCAAATTTCACAATTGTTATGAGTTTTTTACTTATGTTTTCTAAAGAACAATGAAAAAATAAAAAAAAATGGTGCAACTCACGTGTTTCAAACCCATGTCCCAACATTCCACAGGAACGCTCCAAATCAAATTACCTATGAAATCACATTTAATATAAAATAATATGTATAATATTTTAAAAAAGATAAGTAACGTACTAGTTGCGTATCACAGGCCGGTCGTACCGATGTTCTGTTAGTACGGTCCAGTACAGGAGGTTCGTCTCGTACCGGATCGATTTGTAAAACCTTGCTCGTATGCATCATGTGGGACGTATTACCCGCATCCATGGGGATGTGATCCCCTGGGCATCTAGATATTCATTAATATATGGGTGGTGACAAGACCTCCATTGAGTGGCCTTCTTCTTTTATATTTATCTTTTTTATTTTTATTTTGTGTAGGGCCATCAGTTCGGGCAGAAGACAAACTGAGCCAGAGGGGTGATGGAGGTTCTAACCTCATTTGGGGGGGCGACAGGTGGGAGTGGGGGGCAGATTAATCCATGGGCAACTTAGGATAATGTTTAAACACGTGGAAAATGATTTTTATAATTTATTATTGAATAAATATGCATATATTTAAATTAATTAATTAACTTGTGCATTATTAATCCCACAAATTTGATTTATAAGATAATTTAGAGTTCGTGTGATGGACATTTTCTCACCAATTGTTGTTGGTGTTTATTTATATCAGTGTACAGTTCGAACACCCTTAATGTAATGTCAAAGAACGCCTTTTACCTCTATCTGTTTTGATATAAATGACCTTGATGATTGTCAATTATGAGTACTTACTCTTGCAAAGAAATTAATTTGATGACCTTTATTCCCTGAACATACATAATTTAAATTATAATCGGTCTTTTAAGGCCTTCACATTTGGTCCCAATTATGTAATCGGATCTTCGAGATTGCATCCGATCACAATCAGACTCTTTGAATTTCCTTCGGTCTTCATTTAGACACTTGGAATTTGTTTATGTCACGATCATGTCATTTAATTTGCTTATATCTCATGATATGATGGTTGAATTTGAATTCCATCATGATCGGATCGTTGGATCGCCAAGAAGATCACATGGGTCCGTCGGATTTGCTTCCAGTCATGATGTAGCCATCAGATTTGATCCTGATTGAAATCCAGCCATTGAATCTCCTTTGGATCAAGATTTGACTATTGAATTGATTCATGGCCTCGATCCAACCGTTGAATTTGAATATGGTCAAGATCCGACTATTGGATTTGCTCCAAATCGATGACTGACAATTGATTTCAAAATTCATCATGATCGGTCCGTTGGATCGCCAAGATGATCACTATCGAACCGTCGGAGTTGCTTGCTAGTTATGATCATTCTTTTGATTGTGATTGGACCCTTGAGTTGACTTGATGTCTATAAAGGACATTTTTACACCGGGAGTATATTTGTAGCTTCATACCCTTTCCGATTATTTTTGTAATTTTGACCCTTCCCGAATATTTCTACAACTTTGGACCCTTTCTAGGTATATTTGGCATTCATTAACAACTTGGAGCTATTATGCTATTCCTTAACTTTTCAGGGTTGTTTCTGTCGTTTCATGACCTTCTTGGACATTTCCGTCATTTCTTTACCTTCCTAGGACATTTGACTTTTGTCATGTTTTAACTCTCTCGAGTATTTCCGCCATTTCTTAATTGTTTTGAGTATTTATGTCATTTATTGACTTTCCTGGGTATTTTTGTTATTTGTTAACTTTCATGTGCATTTTCATCATTTATTGACGAATTAGGGCATACTTGTAATTTTTAGACTTTTCGAGTACACGCACAAGTCTTCGTGCTTGATATTTGGTGAATGCATTTCATGAGTTTCTTTGCAATTTGCCAACAAGCAGCGGTATATTTGTACCTTTTGACCCATTTTTGGATATTTGTACCATTTATGACCCTTATTATGTATTTGTATAATTTTGACCCTTTTTGGGTGTTTGTGCAATTTGACCCTTCCTAGATATTTATGCATTTTTGCAAAGCTACAAAGTATATTTGTAATTTTTTTTTACATGTCAGGGTTATTTCTCCTAATTTATAGAGTTTGCATAATTTTTCTCATAATTTTCAGACACGATTGATTTTTCCCATAATTTTTAGATTTTATAGATTTCCGTATAATTTTCAACCCACTTCACCACTTACATGGACTTTTGTGTAAGTTTTCTCATGATACTGAACTTTGATTATTTCTAAAATTTACATGATTTTTTAATATTATTTATCAAATTTTCATGATTTTATAAACATATTTTCCCTACATAAGGGCCTATACGTAAGAACACAATCATACCCTAAAATGGGGACTTCATGGGGATCAAATAAGGCCTTAGTCCCTTTTTTTTCTTGAACAAAACAAATAATTCTGAGAGTCTGGACGAATCAAACCTTATCCCAAGTCTTCAACTATTTAGGAGCTCCCGAGAGAATTCTCTCCCGTGGGTGTATGTTTAGAGAAGTGTGTGTAATGAGCTCCCCTCCTCATACTTTTATAGGAGAGTTAGTCGGAGGAAGACCCATGTCCAATTAATAGTGGGTATTTATCACCCATGCGAGGTTCCCCCATGTTAAAGTGAGAGGTGGAGCCCCCCCTCTCCTTCTCTCGAGTTGAGGAAGGGATGGAGGTGCCACCCTTCTTTAATGTTTCCCTTTTTTTCGAAGGGGGGGGGGGGTTGTTTTCCCTCTTCCCCTGTTCTCGCACGAACATAAGAGGCAGAGTATCCTCCCCCTTATTCCCCCTCTCATGCACACAGACAAGGAGAGTTGACGGGCTTCCCCCGCGAATGTTTGGAGCAGTGGAGGGCGGTTTCCACCCCCCATTGGGTGACATTCACAGGGGAGAGAGAAGAGGAGCAAGAGGCCGCTCCTTCGGTGCCCCTTGGTTCATGCAAGGAAGGGAGAACACGGAAGAGGCTTCCCCCCCAGCGGGTTACATTCGCAGCGGTGAAGGTGACCTCACCTCCCCCCATCGGTTACCATTCGTATAGAGCCAAGTAAAAGGAGGAAGGTTTCCTCCCCCCTGTCCGTTCCATTCGCCGCAGTGGAGGACGACGCTGCCTCCCCACCGGGTTGCACACGCAGAGGAGAGAGAGGGCACGAAAGGGCTACCCTCCACCTATTGTTGCAGCGATGGTGGACCTTCCCCCCTCCCCACTGGGTTGTACATGCACAGGAGATAGGGTGCGCTAGGACAAGGGCTTCGCCCTCCCCGCTGGTTCATTCGCAGTAGTGGAGGCGATGGTCGACGCCGGCGGTGGAAGGCCCCCACCCCTTGCTCCTCCTTTCACGCATACAAGGCGAGGAAGAGGCAAGGGAGGAAGAAGATGACCTGGCGCAGTGCACCAGGCCCTTTTCTTTTTTTTCTTTCCTTTTTATCTTTTTTTGCTCTTTTCTCTCTCTCTTCTTTTTCCTCTTTGTTTCATTTTTCTTCTTATTCTTTTTTCATTTTTTTACAACAAATACCTCCACGAGATGTGAGGAGGGGAATATTCGCCAGGCCCAGTGCAACCTAATATCGCCAGGGTCGTTACGACTCGGTTCAGCTGAGCCCGTGACAGACCACCTTATCGACCTCTTGCCCATTCTATACGGCCCAGCTGAGGCTCAAGGAAGCTCTGCCGACCCACAGATGGAATTACTACTCACTTTTCGGACGCCAAAGAACCCGCCAACTGGCAAACACTACCACCACCTTCACAGGATTTTCCCCATGTGGACTAAGTCACGCCCACGTCACTGGGATCTTTGCCACGAAATCTCCCTTTCGGGAATGGGCAAGTGAGCAACGAGTAACCCGAGGCATTACTCCTCGATCTTCGCCATTTCCCACCCGAGGAATGGCCAGCGCCTCAGCGGCCTGTAGAAATAGGTCCCCCAGCCGGACCTGGAAGAGGGGGATGGAATGACACAGCTACACAGACAGGGACAGAGAGAGAGAGAGAGAGAGGCCTTCTTATGCTAGCAGAGCCACAATCCAAGGGAGAAAGAGGAGCTCCCCGTGTAAAGGCAGAATGAATCTCCATCCGAGTAGGGTCCGAGAGGTCCCCTCGTGGTTCTTCTCCCCCTGCCTCTCCGAGCACTCTCCAGGCCTACCGAACATTCTCCGGACCTTCACTCCTCCACTCAGGCTCATCTCTTGCTCTATCTGACTCTCCTCTCCCTCCTGCTCTCTTGTTCCTCGTTTACATACGTCTATGACTTAAGCATCGGAGGGTTGTCCCTTAGGATCACTCACATGGCTCCTTCTGACACCGCTAGTTCTTGCAGATTTTCTCGAGAGGCCAACTGCTCTTCAGCAACAAACAAATCTTAAAGGTGTGGTACAGGTCCCAAAGAACACTTTCCTGCCTCTACATTTTTTGGCGTCACCTGTGGGAATCGAGCAGAAAGCCATGGCACCCCGAGGAAGCTATTGCAACACTAGCAACCGCCGGGGGGCTCAAGATTCCCAGTGAGCCTCTAGTTCCCGGTGGGGGTCTGTGGGAATGATTAATTTTAATTTCTTTTTGTTTTGGTTATTTGGGGGTTTATTGGAGCGTAGGCGTGCCAGCCACGAAGTGACAAGTTTATTGTGCGCCGTCTGACTAATCAGACAATTATAGGTGCTCGTGTTGGGACTTGAAGTCCGCCATGCCATAATGGCCATGACGTTAATTACATCCTTCCGAAAGAAGGAAAACCCTTGATTAATCGCCAAAGTAGAATAACCCTCAGGGCCAAAGAAAATATATGAAAATGATGCTCGCTCTAAGAAGCAGGAGATAGCACATGCAGACGGGTAGTGTAGTAAGGTTTATTAAACCGGTTCCCGATACATGGAGGAGGACTTAGATCCGAAGATTATCTCACACTTGGTGATAACTTTAGACTAGGCCCAACCTGACTTTACGTTAATCGCCAATTGATATATCGGGGAACTTGGGAGGTGCAGATGCTCATGCACTAGCTCATATAGTCGAGTACGAACAAGGGTGTTTGAGATAGTTCATGCGTGTGCGTTTATGTGACAAGCAACATCGAATAGACACAAAAGTGTTTATTTGTTTATTAGAGAATCGCATACAAATATGCCTAGGTTGATTTTATTATCATTATTATCACTATTGTTATTATTGTTTTTATTATCTTATGCATTTTTTTTATTATGGGGAAACCATGTTCTGAGCTGGACCAAGAAATGAAGTGTAAATGGGAGGGGTACAGATGGCACTGGGTGTATTGGTGTGAGTAGAGGAAGAGATGGGTGAGTGATGAAATGAGTGATCCGGCGACAAGAGCTTTGCGCGCTGGATCAACTATCCCGCGGCGGATCAAGGGACAGCACAGGGGGAATCATTAGGGCGACGCCAAGGGGCTCATTGGCTAGCAGAAGAGGGCGCTGGGTCGACTCTGCGGGGGTCATGGGTTGACTCCATGAAGAGGAGTTGGTGTATCGGTGTGAGGGCTAATGTGAAAGAGGGCAGGGTGATCCGGCATGGCTGTTTACGCGCCGGATCAACTTTACACTCTCCCGCGTCGGTTCAAGGGGTAGCATTTCAAAGGAAAACATTAAAGGGTGCCGATTCATCGGCTATAGATTCGCGTTTTGCCACTCTAGGGTCCAACTCAAGCCATGGCCTCCCCTCTATGAAATTTTCACGGGTTGTTATCAGAAGTTATGATTATTTTAGGCCCCAGATATTACGTGTATTGGAGCGGAGTTTGATCATCCAGTCTTCGTCCGAGGTTCATACTCAAGCACGGTCTTAGCTCAGTCCGAGGCGGGCACACACACGCCACACCGTATTTCCAATAGCACCATCGGTTTTATTAAAGATTATTGATAGATTTTAGTTTTAATTGTAGCAAGGTAAACGGAGAAGTCCGGAAAGCTACGAGTAAATTTCGACATCACCTCCCCTTATCCCGGGAGATTATAGGGGATGAAATAGAGATCGGCCCACGGAAGAGTCCGAGACGGTCTCGTAAACTGCCAGGAGGCCGATCACACGGCGACCCGATAATCCAAATGGGTTTGAGAACCCGAGGACTAGCTTACAAGAGATCTCCATGACCCATGGGCTACTCTACCCATAGTTAAGAGGCGTGATTGAGTGGCTGCCGGACCAAACGGTCCATTGATGTTCACCCTCGGTGTAGGATCCGCCGGGGCCCATGTTATAAAGAAATAAGCCCCGGGGGTCCAAGAGTGATTAAACAAAACTTAACCGGGAGAATCGTTGAATGGGGAGTATGTCCCTTCCCGGTAAGGGATCACAAGCCGAGTAAAGTACGGTACGGAATAAGAAACAAAACTCCGATTTATAAAGAAATTTTGGCAACGTCTCCGCATACCCGGAGAATAATGAGGGATGAAATAGAGAATCGCCCACGGAGGGGTCCAAGACGACTCATTAACTACCTGGGATCGGAAGCGATGACCCAAGGATCCGAGAAGGAAACGGAGACCCCGAGGAGTAGGCCGGGTAATTATCCGTTTAAAATTCAAACCGAATTCGAATTCGTATTCGTTTAATCGGATAATTATCTGAATAAAATATTCGACGGATAATTTAATCGGATATCAGATATTCGATTATTAATCGGATACGAATTCGGATATTGAGATATCCGTGTTGGATATTATCCGACCGAATAGGAACCCTTCGATAAAAATCTAAGGATACACATATTCTATATATAATTAACTTAAATCTTAATATATTGTTTGCTTACTCTTTTTTATCTTTTTTGTCTCAAAATATAATTTAAAAATGAGAAATCCACTTACACCCATTTGGTAAACTCTCTCCTATTTTTTAAGATGAAGTCGAACCTTTTAATAACGTCTCCCAAAATAAAAATAACTTCCACTCTTTCTTCCTTTTTTGAGAAAATAACATATGACGCTCTCACACGGCTCATACGACTCACCTCTAAGTAGACATAGCAATTATCCGTTTAAAATTTGAACTGAATTCGAATTCGTATTTATCCGATAATTATCCGAATAAAATATCCGACGGATAATTCGATTACTAATCGGATAATTCGATTATTAATCGGATACGAATTCGAATATCATACTATCTGCTTATAGGTCTACCTACCAGGGGTTCCATGACTCACAGACCACGAGGATCTCTGATTGAGGGGCAGAGTCTCGTTTGTTGCCAAATCCCATTGGTTATCGATGTGCCCTCCCTGAGAAGGACCTGCCGGGATACAGGCCATGGAGAGACAGGCCCCCGCGATATCTAAGAGGGATGGAAGGGAACTCACGACTCAGTGTACATAAATAAAAAAAACTTGGGATCACGACCAAGTAAATGCTTATACAAAGGAATGTACTCCCCCTTTCTGAGATGATAGACCCATAGTTACCGATATGTATGCATGGTTTGCAGAGGCTCATACTGTAGCCTTGAAGCAGGATTACGGATTATGCTATGGGGGTTGGCTAACCCATGAATCCAAAAGGGCATGAGAAGTACAGACCATCAAGAAACATGCCGGTGGGATGATCCTTTGTAATATACTTCGCGGAGACTTTACACCGCTTTGGAAAGGGGTTTACCCCGGTTTAACCTGTGTTTAACCCAGCTCATATGTCCAAACGCGCTTTGATTGGGAGCCAGGCGTAACCCGGGGCTTAGCTAGGGTAACCTCGGCTTAAATCGGGGTTTCGAAACCCACCTCGCGAGGTGGGTTCCGATTGTCCCGGCTTGCCTTTTCCTTTCCCGCCCCTGTCGCTTAAGCTCGCCTGTCGCTTCGGGGCTTGTGAAGGTCGTCTTCCTTCCTTCGAAACCTTTCCTCCGGAGGCGGTGAACCCTCATCTCAAGTCAGTTGTCACTCCTCTCCCGTTCATCCTTCGTCGCCCTTCCTCCACCTTCCGGCCGACAACCACTCCCTCTGCCATGGTTCCCCGACGGAAGTCCTTCGTTCTAGCTCGGCTCTGCGCGCAGCGGTGCCTTCCGGTGGTCGTCTCTCTGACGCGCGAAGGTGGGGCAAATCTTGCAGGCCAAGGCTGTAGCCGCGTTCCCTTCGCCTGGCCTAACGTACGTGATTTGCAGTCCGGATATCTCTCGTGACTGAACAGTGAAATCTTCTTCCTCAAAACCCCTTCCACGATCGCCCTTGCCCCTTTCTCGTTTACTCTTGGCTTCGTCTTGATGATGTCTCCCCATTCTGTCTTAACTATGTCTTGTTGATTTTCGGTGACGGTGGTGGTCGTCGTTCCTTCCTCGTTGTCCGCAACACGGTGGTGCTCGGACTGCTGTGCCGGATCTGTCTCTGCTGTCGTTGCTATCAACGTTCATTGTGAACCCTAAGGTTTTTCTTCTCCATGTTTCCCCCAAAAATCGGTATATATTATTAATCCTAAATTTCATGTGTAGTCACGGAAGAAGATCATGCATATGCCATGTGGGATATGTGTCATATTCTTCTCATCGACATTTGTATTACCCTACTCTGCTTACATTTTCTGCGTAGATTTATATGTGGGCCTTATTTTTGTTACTGTTGTCTCGGCGTTATATGTGGGATCAAATTATTTTGTTACTGCAATTATATCTGCGTAGATTAATATTGGAAAGTGGTTTGAAGCATATTCAGTTCCGTGTCACATGTTCGGATTTGGTTGAATGTAACTTCACGGGGACTCAGTATATGTATAAAGAAGTCATATGCCAGCAGTCATATGAAGCTGCTCAAAATATGGCTATACATATATACATAAAATCTGTGCCTCGTGAACTCATATGATAAGAAATAATATTATTCTTTACTTGGCATTTGTTTTGATATATAGTAAAGTCAAATCTTATACATTTCTAAAATTTCCATGTGTTCTGTGGCTTTGCTACTGCTGGCATGTAAGTTGCTCTGGTCTGATGTATCTTTTATGACGTACATGGTTCAAATCCGAGGTCGGTCATATCATATGACTTTTGGAAACACATATAACATCTCAGTCTCTTGCCTATATGTTTTGTTAATGTATGACCAATCACTCGTTTGCGTTGCAAGGTTTTATTTTCTTATCTTTTACTTCTCCTCAAATTACCATTAGTATATATGTAACGACCCAAGATCCGGATACCGGGAAAGACCCGATACCATTCGAATCATGACCCCCCGCCCACGAGTCGGAGGACTCGGAAGGGCTAAAAGGAGTGTGGAGGCACAACGAAATAGAAAATAAAGTAGGATAATTTAACAATTAACAGAAATAAATAAATAACTACTACAACAACATAGTCCAGTCCAACAGAAAGTATAATCTAAAGCAGTAAAACGTACCACATGCCGAGTGAACACTCAGCCCGGCGAGCTGGCAACTGAGAACCTCCGAACAGCACCCTCGAACCTCGAGGAACAATCGCCACACCTGAAAAGTAGGGATGAGTCTCCAAAACAGAGACTCAGCAGGGATCCCGCGGAACCCCAACCGGAAACAACGGCGGTAGAGGAAAAGAAAGCTACAACGACAACAGGAACAGCGAACCGGTGGCCGGTCAAAACTCGACACTACAGCTACTCCTACTGTACCAGAAGACACACCCCGATCTCACGGTCGGGGGCTACCGAACCACACTAGTACCACCTACCGAAGTAAAAAAACCCACGGCAACCCCGCCGTAAAGGCCTGTCTCCCAGGACACGGCCAACTTGGACACGCTGTCCAAGGTGTAACCCCGACCACCCGATCGCGGACACCGCACCAACAAGACGCAACCTCGGTAAAGCTACTAGCACCAGTCTCACGACACGAGAACCGACACACGCGTCACGGCCAAACAACCGGAACTCAACGGTCAACACGACCAAAAACCTGAAGGTCAAAGTCACAGAGACTGACAGTCTGTCACTCCCGACTCGACAGGAGTACCTTCCACTAGAAGCAAGGCCGGATGCGTCCACTGACGTCTTAGTCCGCGCCTCAGGTGTCTCCCTTCGGCCCAACGAGAACTGAGACACCGTACAAGTAATCACAAAGCAAATGACTAGCTGGGGTCACGCTCGTCAGCGTGGGTCCAACCGCCCCCAACCACGTGTGCACACACAGACCACGCATCCCAGGTCTGGCCTCTAACTGGTTTTCCCCTCAACCGGACTCTAGCTGCAAAAGTGGGGCCCGACGGAAACCAGTCTAAAAATCATCCTCAGGGTAGCCTCTCCACCACTCCCTGGTGGGACCGCTGAACGCGTAAGCAGACTACGACTAGTGGAGGGTCACTGAAGGAGTAGACTCTCAAGTCAACGGAAAACAACGCCCGAATTGACGAAGTATGGGGACCGTCCCACGTACCAGCACCATCGCACGGTGACCACGGTCGGAGAAGAAACGGGACTCACAGTCCACGGGTCGCACACTCGGCCACGCAGAAACGCAGAAACGCAGAAGTATGGTTCCCAAGGCGGCTCACAGGCCGCCAAATCGAATCCCACTCTCAGGGAAAAGCGGGAACCATCCAGCCCCAGGCTGGGCAACTGGACTCGCAATCCTAGGCCTTACTCATGGCCCACTAGGAAACCTCTTCTCGAAGAAACTCACGACGTGCGGGGAACCCTCGTCGCACTCACACCGACGCACGGTGACTCAATCAAGCGTAACACAAAAGTTCGGAACACGAGGAGTCACACAGACTCTCAAACCCATGGGCATGCTAAACGAGGTAGCACGGTCCTCCCGACACCCTCAAAACATGGACACGAAACCCTCGGGGTGTCTGGGACATTCACGAG
Source organism: Amorphophallus konjac (assembly GCA_022559845.1). Classification (NCBI taxonomy): domain Eukaryota; kingdom Viridiplantae; phylum Streptophyta; class Magnoliopsida; order Alismatales; family Araceae; genus Amorphophallus; species Amorphophallus konjac. The sequence goes on from CM040121.1 coordinate 27,650,552, forward strand.
ACCGCAAGTCGACCACTGGGTCACAACCGGGTCGACCAGGGATCCACACAATGCAAATCGATCGCGGCAAGCACGAAGAACCACTTCGGCATAACACAATGCCTGGCGGTCTATCGTTGGGCCGTCACAGCTGTAACGGTCCAAAGCTAGGCCGTCACAGCACTCTAACGGCCCAACTCAGGGGCGTTACATGAAAAAGCAACGCAGGCTGTGGCGCACCCACCCTGGGGCGTCACAGACTCTAACGGACCAAGCCTGGTGCGTTAGAAGATGGAGCGAAACATGTTGTGACGCACACCCCTCGAGGCGTCACAACCCCTAACGGACCTACCCAGGTGAGTTAGAAGGAAGGATACGTCAACTCTGACGCACCCAAGCAAGGGCGTCACAGAGCTCTGACGGTCCACCCCAGGTGCGTCAGAGTCTCGTGACCCCGATCGGTCAAAACCACGATAACAGATGTAACGGTCGAACCCAGGCACGTCACACCCTCTGACGGTTTATCGTAAGACCGCCAGAGCAACCGACGCCCTGCCGACACTACAAACCTCTGTGACGCACCCCTCTTGGGGCGTCACGGCATGTAACACACCTACCCTGGGGCGTCACAGCCTGTGGCGGTCACTGGAATGACCGTCACACCGTCCCGAGAGCGAGACGGCGGGAAACGACCTAAAAATCATCCCACGCCCCCATACCTCCACGGGAGAGGGGGAAAACAATGGGGAAGCCCCCAAATAACCCCTAACATGCATCTACGGCCTAGGATCGGCCCGAAACGCGGTGAAACGGTAGATCGGCTCATGAGCCCTAAAACATGGATTTATCCCAAAAATCTCAAATACGCCCGCTCGGCTCACCACGGCCTACAAAACTCGCGGGAAAGGAAGTGCACGAGCTGGGGGTCCATCTCCCTACCTCCACCGAAGAAACGACGCGCCGTAGACGGCGATCCACGAAGAAATCGCCGCGAAACCCTCGCCGGCTCACGGACGCGCCCCCGAGCATCTCCACGCCTCCACCGCCTCGATCCTCGCCCGCACCGCCTCCACCTCGCCCCCGCCTCGCTCCGTCGGCCACCGGAGAAGAGAGGGGATAAAGAGAGCGTGAGAGAAGAGAGAGGGAGAGAGGGTGAGAAATAAGAGATGGGGAGAGAGAAAAAGGAGGTTAATATATATAGAAAAATTCAAAAATTCCAGAAATTCAAAAAGATATGAAAAATTACCTTCGTGATTCTCGGAGTACGCACAACGCGCTGGTACTGTCCCGGATTCGGAGAACGCCACGGTTCGCCCTGTACAGAGTTCCGAAGGCGCATCAGGGAAAAACTCGTGTAAAGCACAAAATACACTCCAAGACCCAATAAAATGATCCGAAAAATATCTGAAAAACCCGGGACATTACAGCCCTCCCCCTTTAAAGGAATTTCATCCTCGAAATTCGAGACAACCACGGAAACACGGGGGAAGAACGCCGTAACTCACTGACAATGCCGTCAGAGCCCCATCACAGAAACTTTGATTCTCACGAAAGCACCGATCCTAAAGGACACAGCCAGACTTACAATCACGAACAACACCTCGCTCCGCGCGCCGTGCACACCGACCATCAGAGCAGGCACATCAAAGGACACGGTCCGGCGTCACCTCAGTCACAACCAACCCAATCATGGCACCGCTGCCACCATCTCGCTCACCAAAGAAACACAGTCCTCGTCACGAGAAACAGCTACAGATCCATCCTATGGTCGGCGGACAAATCGCAAGTCAGCTTCACAACCAGCTGACCGGTCGCACACCCTTCTCAAGGGAACAACCAATACAGAGCCTCCACTAGCTCACGCAGCCATCTCAACAGACCGCAACCAGAACATCGGTTCAGCACCAAGAGACACCTCACACATGGCAAGCTGAAAGCCAGACATATCACAGTGCCAACTTTGTCAGAAGACAAACTTCGACAAAGCCCAGATCTCGTCCGGAAAGGCACATCACAGAAACGACCACCAAAGGTCTCACCTGCACACGGCTCTCACCGTTCACAATGCGCAACCAACAGCATCTTCTGTCTGTGAAAGACCATTCACTGGTCACCAGATCCACGTCAACGGGAAACCTCCACCGGCCCAACGAACACGATCCAACTTACACAGGCCATCCGCTGACTCACACACAGACAATTACCACATCTCGAGCTGAACTCCTCTCAGACACCGCATCCGAACTCGATCATCGCACCAACTCGACCCTCTCGGGGAGCACGATGAAACCAAATGGCAAGATCCTGGTGTCTTCAGTCATCACCTCACTCGACTCAGATTCACAGGGGAACCATCCCATGCTGGTCACCAAACCAGGGATAACTATTGTGACACCAACGTCCCATCAAGGACCACCAATCCGACGCCAATCTCACTAAAAGGCCTCCGCCCACAGGCGTCACTCTTCCGTCTTGTCTCATCACATCCCTCGACTTAATTAATCCAAGTGGACACCTGCCAATCCGGATTCCACCTTCACCACCGAGCCACGGGACACCACCGGAAGAATTTATGGCACACGTCTCTAGGGGGGAAAAGTGCCATCCAAACTCATAGCAACCTGGTCACCAGCACCACGACCAATGCACAATGGGTCCCTAACAATACACATCTTACCGTGGTCGACTACGAGACTAGCCTTACCAGTCACTCGCATCTACCAGCCGGAACCTAAAATCTCTCAGAGATCACTTCCTCAAAACACGATCTCAACCGAGGACACAACCTCCAATACAAGTCGGGCATCAAGCCACCGACTCTGACCAACACGTCCTCGACCTCCGTCAGGCGACATCCCCGACAACCCCATCCGGGTCACACCGACACCTGACACGGCTTCCATCACATGAACATGGTACTCATGCGGTGCACTAGCCAGCACATTCCCCAACACTCCATCCTACCAGTGCCAAGAACCACAATACCTCGAGCAACGGCACGACAACAACACGTCTTGCACAGAGGAACCAATCCTCACATGATCAACGCAAACTCAGGAATCCGCCCGTAGCAGCCAACGCTACGATCCTGAACCAGCGGGTCACAGGCCCACAAGGCTTCCGCTGCGCACTCTGATCCACGCGCACAGCCGCAATTTCCCGGAAACACCGCCCAACCGGCACTCGTCCTTTCGGAAAAGCGCCAACACACCCTCACACGACAAGGGAATGGACACAACTTCTCACAGGCAACCACCTGGCTAAGACAAGGAGCACGTTTCGCACGGACTTCATGGCACACAGAGGCCAACCAAATCCTGGAACATAATGCAAGACGACAAACCTTAACCAAACACAATCTCTCCAACCAAAGGAGAAACCGACATACCTCCGACCAACGGAAGAATCTCCACGCTCGACCTGATCTCAAACCTCGCACATGCTGGGAACAGCAACTTCCAGCACCGAGAAAACCATCGCTTCCATCAGGTCAGCGCCTCCGACACACTCGGCGAGTGTTACGTCGGACCACGATCACAGCATCTCTCGATGCACAACCACTACAATTCCTCGAACTGCAACGCACCGCGCCAAGAGCCGCTATACGAGCCATAATCGACAACCGTCAACACTCATCCTCGAGTCCCGAAACTCACCGCGGAACCTTCTCATCTCAAACCAAATCCAAGGTGAACATAATCCATTCGCACACAAGAGCGCAGGAGCAAGAACTTACTGGGACACCACAGCCCACTCCTGCCTCGAAATCCGCAGAATAATCGGGACCGACACGCCATTTCTGACGCCACAGAACACGATAAGAACACCAGGCTCGACGAGATAGCAGCTCACCGAGAAGATCCTCCGCTCACCCGAGCGCACCTCTCGATCAAAACACCCGCTCTGCCACCTTAAACTACAACCTGAACACCTCAGGGGCTGGATAATCCTCAAGCTGGAGTGGCCAAAACTGACAGCAGCTCCCTCAGAGCACGCTCACGGCCACTTAACCACGAACAATCCTCTCCAGCCACTTGACCACGCTGCAGATTCCTCGAACGCAACACCGCGAGTTTACGCCTGCCATCTAGAGTTGTGAGGAAATAGACCCGGGTCGGGTAAATCTTTTACCTTGAACCCTCTTTCGGTGTATCCTTGCGGTCGGAAGCAACTGGGAGCCTAAGCATGGCATGACGGTTTTGTCATCAGGTTAAGTCTTAACCGACAGGATTATCATTTGAGGAGTCTAGGGGCCCAAATCAATCTAGATGTGCACACAGGATACCTGGGAGGTTAGTAAGGAACCCTGTCTTCATAAGAATCGGGTGCCATAAGAATGATCACTAGGCATTAGTTACCCTTAAAAAAAAAATTTTGAAGTGGCCCTCGGAAGACGCCGTCAGGTGGGTCCGCAAGTGAGAACTCTCTTGGAGCATGTTAACCCTGCATTAAGCAGAACGATTTAAACACCCCTGGTCCAAGAACCATGCCGGTTGTAATAACGAGTGTCTTTCAAAAAAAAAGAAATTAAAAAAACATATAAAGGAACAAAAAAAATTGCATCAGTGTGATCTCATTTGTGTGCTACATTTTTACATTCTGTTCCCATTTGTGTGCCCGTGTGTTGCATTCATTATCTTTACCCTTGCCTTAATTGATAAAGGCTTGGCCCCTTGACCCGTCATCAAGGACAGTCGAAACAAATTTTGCTTGTTGAGAAAGGGGCCAAGTCAGAACTGAAAAACGGACTTGTTTCATTGAGCAATGTGTACATGATTGAAAAGCAAGAACGAAGGCAGGAGACATGAAACTGAACATTCCTTTATTTCCTTCTAGAAATTGTACATTAAGTTCCGTCCTCTCTCTCAGTGTTACCCCTTTCTCCACTCTCCAGGCGAGGAACCCTGGAGGGTATTGCCAAACCATGCAAGGCGGAGCCTCTATTGCTCTGTACCCCCTTTCCCGTCTCTGCTCCCCGTCGATCGACAGGGGCGGCAAAGAAGCTACTAACATGAAAGTCACGCTCTCGTGCTCTTTGGTAGCACTCTTCACCATCTCTCAGCCATTGTTCAGCAAGACCGAGGCTGGTTTGGAGTTCAAACAATTGGGCCTCCATGGCCCTCCGCTCCTCCCTCTCAGCCAATCTGTCGACTCTCTCTCTTTCGGTGTCTCTTTCCCTTTCTGTGCGCTCTCTCTCTGTCCTCCCTTTCCAGCTGAAGGGTAATCCTCAGCTCTACAGCGTCTCGAGAAGAGCTATCGTCTGGACGATGCCGCAACTCTTCCTCCAGTTCCGCTATTCTGGCTTCCCCCTACGCGGTGCGGGCAAGTGCATCTTGCACCTCTTTCATCTGCCATGTCCGCCATTTCAGATATGTGGAGGTTTCAATGGCGAGACTCTCACCTGTGTGGAAAGCATTCCTTCTGCCTCCGCGGCTCACTGCGTAGTATGAGCAAGCTGCTCATGAAGCAAATCGAGTTCGGAAGTGGGGATCCATAAACTGGAAGAGACACCATCTGCCCCCATTGCTGAGGAAGCCGCATCAAGCTGGGCGCGCTGCAACACACATAAGGTGACATTGAGGACCTAGCACCAGGAATCTTGGCCTATGATCATGTGTATGCAGACTTACCGAAGAACTCAAGGCGGCGCGAGTATCATGTAACTGCCGCTCCGTGCCTATCAGGCGAGCTTGCAGGTTCGCTATCATAGTGTCGCGAACATCCTGTGGCCAGGGCATAGGTTAACATACAAAAAACATAAAAAAAAAGAAAAAGAAAAGAAAAAGAAAAAAGAAAAATATGCTCACCTCCACAGTCCCTTCAGGATGGAGCCGCTCTGCATACATCGCCTTATAGAGGCGTAAATAATTCCAACTGTCTTGAGCGTGTGACTCCACGAGTGTACCGCCCCGTTGTCAGTTCTCGTTTTGCTCGGGGAATCGCACTCTCCAATCAATGGAGGTTGCCGGCCCACGCGTCTTCCTCCCGACACGTGGTGTTGTAGTCATGTCCACCCATTCTTGGGCTAGCCCTAGAGTCCTCATGGCCAATCGTAGCCGAAGTGGCTCGATTTCGTTCAAACAGTGCATCCAGAGGTCGCGTCCGAACCGGGCACGGCTAGTTATGACCCATGGCTGATCGGCGTCGGTCATGCCCGCATAAGGCCTCCAGACCACCTAGGTCAGGTCACACACATCTTCTTAATAAAAAAAAAGAAAAGAAAAGCGAGAGAGAGAGAGAGAGAGAGAGATGATGAAATAATAACCACCATCGCTGCAGGGAACTCTTGCAACTCGCGCCTTAACACCATCAGCTGGTAGGATAGAGGGGCTGGGCTCGTGATGGGTTGCCACCGCCTCGCCAGCGGCACCGCCATTGGACGCCAGTGACGGACTTTTCCCATTGGGAGGTAATAATAGCACCACAACTGCACCATCGTGTGTCATCATCAAAAAAAAAGAAAAAAAGGATAAGGGGGTACCTGGATAAACGGCGTGAAACCACTCACTGTTATCTCTCGGTCTGCTCTTTTAGATAGACCCGCAAATAGATGCGCCAGCATGACTGCTCCCCAAGCGTATCGCCCCACTTTCTCAGGATCTACCAGGAATTCTAAGAAGCGGCAATGGATGCTATCTCCCTTCGAGCCCAGCAACAGTTTCCCCAACAGGAAGAAGAGGAATCTCCTCAAATCCATGTTGGCACTCTCCCAATTGCTCGCATCTACGCAGTAGACGGCGCGGCATCCTCTTTCAGTCCTCTCCATGAACTCTTCCAAGGACTCATCATCACGAGAACGAATGTCAGTAAGCCCCAACGTCTCCATGATAGGCGTCTTGGCTACGGACTTGTTCTTACGATCATCCAGGTCCACTCCTAGTAACCTCTGGGCAGCCTCTCTGTAGTCGGAGTATATGATGCCAGTCAGCGCCTCGCCATCCACTTTCAGGCCCGTAATTCGGACTACATCTTCCAGGCTAGGCATCATATGCCCCCAAGGCATCAAGAAGACACGGCTCATTGGATCCCACCTTTCACGCAATGCTTGGACGAGGGCGAGGTCGAGCTTGACTGGCTCGATCCGGAGAAAGGCTCCAAGTCCCATCACGTCTAGCCTAGCCTTCTGAAAATCTAGCATACCCCTGTATGCTGCCACTACTAACTCCCATGAAATATGTGATTTCATCACACTATGCGCATACACAAGGAAAGGAGAGGAGTTTTGTCAAAAGAGAGAAAGAAAGGAAGAATGAGAGAAGGGGCAAGAAAGCTCATCTTACGAGTTGTGATTGGGTCCTTCCACTGAAGTGCCCTTCGAGGTCCGAGAGTCTCCTGGAACTGCTACCGCTGGACCTACTTCTCTTCGAGGAGTGGGAAGATTCACCCTCCATTTTGAACCTTAGGACTCTTAGTTCTTCCGTTTCTGTGGAAACTTGTACTCTTCGAGTTGGCTCTCAATGCCCCTGGGAGAACGAACGAGGGAGGTATTTATAGAAATAGGAGAAGTACGAGCCAAGACTGCCTCCATCACTGTTAACGATAACCCTCGTGATAGAGTACCTTCCCTGCGGTCCCATGTGTCACTTCACCGCTCGCGCAGGGTGATTGATTGGATGGTGCGATATGATGAAACGCTCCCTACGCAGTCTAGGGATGCCCTGTCATGTTGTAGAGGTCGTCCGGGAAGGTTGAGAGGTCGTCCGGGAGAAGGAGCTAGAAGCTGTCATTGTTGACTTTGATGGCAGTTTCTCATGGAAAATGATCGCGGCGAGACGCGATTCCCCGTTTCACGGCGGGGTCTTGTCGACATCACATGGGAACAATATAAAGGAGAAGAAGCGTAGGGGAGAAGGAACGCGCAAGAATACAAATAAACAACATGAACCAATTCACTCCAGTCTACATAAACTGTCATAAGCATGACAATCATGAACATCGCAAGAGAGGAGGCGGGTATGCTAGCCCGCTAACCCTCGCCATCACCTTCACACTCATCCCTCTAGGCGTCACTCTCCTCCCCCCAAGGTAGAGGGTCCCTCAGGGGCCTCCTGGAGCTCCATGAAGCAACAGTCCCCTCACCCCGCTATGCCTGCTCAGCAACGGTGACTCGCTGTTGCTCCCCTGGCCTGGCGAAGAAGCCACTGACAGAAAGGTGGCCAGACTAGCGGAGTCGCACCCCGAACTCTCGTGCTCTCTCGTAACGTGTCTCCATGACTCCTAGCCTCTGTCCCACAACTCGAAGGCCTAGTTGGAGCTCCCTCACCTGGGCCTTCAAGGCCTTCCTCTCGTCCCAATCCTGCTGTCGCTCTGCCCTTCTTTCCTCCCTCTCCTTCTCCCTCTCCGCTCTTTCCCTCTCTGCCTCTCTCCTTGCCACCTGGAGGAAGACCTTTAACTCCAGGACGACTGGAGGCGGCCTCTCCTCATCATGACGCCGCAGCTCTGCCATGGCTGCTGCCTAGGCACCACGCTCCTCTTCAGCCCGGATCGCGCGAACCACTGCACTGGCAAGTTGCTCCCGGAGGGAGGCGATCCCCAGAAAAAGAGCCTGAGAGCTGGAAGACGATCCACCGGCCATCCCTGCCATCGCTGCCTGCTGAACACGCTGGAATATACAAATAACAGCCATCAGCTAAGCCCCGGGATTTAAAAAAAAAAACCAAAAAAATAAATAAATCGGGGCCCTTCTTTCACCTATGTCCGTCTCCCGAGCTGAAGAGGCCCCACATGGCTCTCCCTGCACTGCCGCAAGTAGTCGGCACTCTCCTGCACAGGCGCACCACCTTGCTGCCCGTCCTGGAACCGAGCAGGGAGACGTATGCGTCAGTCTTCAAGTTTCGCCTTGCCGCGTCTCTCTCCCCCGACACGATTTGGCTCATCCGCACTTACCCATTCATCAGCCAAGCTCGGGATCCTTGTCATAACCTGTGCATCAAAAAGGAAGGGCCACATCATTTAAAAAAAACGCGCCTTCTGTCGAAGACGCGTTCATCATTCAAGTGTAACACTCACCGAACCCTCTTCTCCCTCTTATTCGCTACCAAACTAAAAGGAAATGAGATAAAGGAGCTTACCGGGCCGTGCTCGCCTCCCTCCACGCCATCGGGCCCCTCGGGTCCCTCGCGGGCCAGAAGAGTCCCTTCCTCTTCCGTGGCCGCCTCTCCGTGCTCTTGCACGATCCTCCTCGGGCGAGGAGTTCCTCGTCCCCCTCTCCCTTCACCACGGTTTGGCCCACCGTACTCCATGGATCAAGAGTGGAAGAAGATGAAGCTAGACAAGCAAGGTAAGAAGAAGGTTTGTTTGTGGGCGAGGTGAGGAAGAAGAAAGGCCGTTCGATGTTTCAAATTTGAATTCGAAAGATTAGAACGCGTCTTCACGCCTAGACATCCCCCCAAAAAAATAAAACAAAACAAAACAAAAACAAAAATAAACACAAAAACACACAAAAACACACAAAAAAATAAAAAAAAAAGAAGAAAAAACTTTGCATACAATAACTTCTCATTTATTTCATTGCAGCAGAGTGAGTTACATCAGGGGCTTAGACACTTCGGGCCTTAACTTCCCCAGTTCGATTACATAAGCCCTCCACAACTCGCATTCTTCCTCTACATGCACTAATGCCCTTTCCGGGGTGCTCGTCTTCTACGACACTTTGATGACCTTCACCTCCTTTGCATCATCTTCCATGCTCAATTCTCTCTTCCTTAGAGGAGCAGTGCCAGATAACGTTGGGAACAAATGGCAGGGAAGGCAAATTTGAATGCAACACCGATGCACGTTGTAAAGAACAAACTCAGTCGCGCCAATAAGTTGGAGTTCAGCTTCGGGAGAAGACCTCGTGAGGAGTTCGCGCGAGAGTAGACATGTCGGTGCATAAGTGAAGAAGCTTTGCGTCATAGTTCTGAAGTGAGACCTCCAGTTTTCACGCTTCCTCAGCCACGGAACGCGGTTCACTATATTACCACCAACGCCTAACACATCGGCTATGTGGTAAGGAGGGCTTTGTTGAAAGATCTTCGAGACAGTTGGCATCCCCTCACGGTGATCAAATTTGAAATGTAAATCAACCCAGCAATTCAGAAGAAGTGCGCAACCAAAAGGAGGCTTACCCATGCTGGAAGCAGTAAGGCCAATATAGAGGTAAGCAAGGACGGCAAGTCCCACCCTTTTGCTATTCCAAATACCGCAAATAGCGCTCAGTTGATCTTCCTCCTCTATGTTATCAGTATAAGGGAATAAGAGAGCACCTGCCAAACAGATTGTGAATCCCTTCATGGTTTCTTCCAAACGATCATCGTCTGGCAATCCTCTCAGGGCATCCATGACCCATTCCGCAAGCTTTTGCAGGTTAATTTCCTTCTGAGTCTGGACGTCTCTAACGGCACCAGACGGCATGAAGCTTCCAAGGACATCCGCGGAAGTCACCCTTTTCAGCATGGCGTGATCTTTATCTTGCCATCCCTTTTGAATCTTTTCAACCAAAGAAGAAGTTCCACCTCCTCAAGAAAGTGTGAGTCTGTAGATGCCAGATCTCCACCAGCGCACCCATAGCCGCCCAGTCCATGCGAATCTTTTTGTAATACTTGGCGTGAACCAGGAGTCCCTGAAGATGCCACCTCGTGATTATGGCCCTCATGCCGATGGAGATGTTGGAAGTTAACTTCGAAAGTCACGGCAGTTTGGAAAACTTCCTCGGGCCTGGGAAGAGAGGGTACGGTTGGAAAAGAAGAAGAAACAAAAGAAGAAAGAGGTGAAAGAGATGTCGTACGGGAAATTTGAAATGAATCAACTCACCATACGTGACTGGATCATCTCACTCAGATGTCCTTCGAGGTCGGAGAGCCGCCTGAGTTCGCTGCTAGGCCTGCTCCTCTTCATAGGGCAGGAAGACTCGCCTTCTATCTTGAAAAAACTAAGATTCTCCTTCTCCTCCTCCTAAGTCTCAAGGCTCTCCTTGGTGCATTTGGCTGAACTAGGCAAGGGAGGGTACTTATAGAAAGGGAAGGGTGTAAAAGCCAAAACGTGTCACATCAATGATGAGTCGTCGTTGTTGACTTTAGCAAGTATTTTGTCTTGACCTCCCTTGCGCTGTGGTGCAATTCTGCTGCTTTTAATGATGTTGATCAGTGCAGGTTTCACTAATGGACACCACTGTCCCATCTTGTATCGTTATCATTCGGTAACTAGTCCCACCATGTCATGCATTGTATTATATGATATTTACGCTATTAGAACATGTCAAGGACCTTGCGACCTGAATGACTCTGGAATTTGAATTCCCCTTCAACAAAAACAGTGATGATTTCAGAGGAATTTGAGTTGTACAGATTGGCCGTCAAGTTGTGAAAGCGTGGGGACGATGGTTCCGTTCAGTGAGTTCGTGCGTGGATAAACGGGTCCCGGCTCAGTATCAGCTCACCGGATCGGTATCCTGACCCATTCTTAACAACTTGACAATATTATCCTTGGCTATTTTCTATTTTAGTTTGTTTTAAGTTTTCCTTTAAACCCAACATGCATTCATGTAGGACTTTGATTCCATTGCGAAAGATCATTCAAAGTAATTCGATTGTGAAGGCCACCGTGCTTAAGTCTTATAATATGAGATATTCCATTCCGAATGAAATACTGAGTTTCCTTGAGACAGCCATGGGCTGTTCTTCCAAAAGAGACCCTTGTTTGGACTGATCCTCAAATATTCCTTTACGTTTACTCCATTTGACCCACCTTGGCCGCAACACTTCCACATTGGCTGGTAACCGCTCCCCAAAGGTGAAACCTGTAGGTTTACGACCCAGGTACTTCCACGCAGAGAAGTTGATCTCTTTTTCTACTTGTGCCTGAGCGCACATTTTCCCATTCCTTGTTTGATTTCCGTCCAAGCAATTGTTGAATTCAGAAGACCTTCTTCAAGGTCGCCTCATTGAAACTCTGAAAATATTCCAAACCATAATGTTGAAAACGTGTCTCATCACACCTTGACATCTACTTTTCAGTCCGCTCCCACTCCATTTCATTTCACTCCTATGCCACTCCACTACGTGCCACTCCCTTGTAAAGAAGACGCCAAGACGGGACAGCTGTAGACACGCCGTTCTTGACATTACCGTGAGTAAATCTCATATTGTACCATGATACCCCAAAGTTACCTTCACATTTTTAATTACTTTGGCGATTTCCTATTTTTTTAAATTTTTCTTACATTGTTTTAAATTTTTTTCGTAAAAAGTCTTTGACGTGTCAAGCTGCTTAGACGCCTCACTTTGAGGCGTCTAGGAGCCTAGATTCTTTAGAGACTCGTGCAGCGCGCACGCGGCGCCGCTCCGGCCGTTCAGTTTGATGTTTCGAATAAATCCAATCATAAAGACATCTTGTCAATTAGACGCGCCCTTCGAGAGTCACGGTTACCCGCCGAAACCACGCGCTTTCTCCACTATCGACGGCTTTCGACGACGGCGATTCGGTGGACAAAGATGGACGCGTCCGGGGTCCCGGACACCTCAGCATTGAGGCGTCCAAGAGGCTGGACGCCTCAATAAAAAAAAATAAAAAATATATATTAAGGCGTCCAAGGTCCTGGACGCCTCAACATTGAGGCGTCCAGGCTCCTAGACGCCTCAATCATCTTCCCTCTATAAATAGAGGACCCCCTCCCTCGAAGGGAGAGAGCTTCAGATCCGACAGAGGAAAGAGAGACTCTGCCGGATCCCATTTCTAACCCGTGAGTTTTTACAGGGAGAGGTTTTGCCGGCTTCTCGGGTGTCCGCGCTCGCGAGAAGAAGGTTAGCTCCATCCATTCTGCTTCCACGTCATCCCTACACTGCCGAAGCTCCGCCGGATCCCGCCATCGGCATATTCAATAAGCCATTCTCTCCCACTCTTTTTTGTCGTTTCCGTTGCATGCATCATCCCGTCATCTGTCATCTCCTTTCATAAGAGAGATCCGTTTATGCACGTTTGCATGATCTTCCATCCATCATAGCATTTTCCTCCTACTCGTGTCCGAGAGGGGTTTAAAAATAACACCAATCAGGTGTGTGTCTCGCCATGATTTCATCATTTTTCATCACAAGGGACTAATACTACACTGCCATTTTTCTGATTCACTTGTTATCTGTCTGTTTCCTCTTTTGCAAGGGTAACTAAAGAAAGCCCTCTCCATCGGCCGACCGACGGGAGAGGAAGAAGCAACCCGCCATTTCCCGCTTTTGAGGTAAGAGCGATCATTCTTCTTATTTTGGGGTCTCTGGCTCCTGACGATCACATCCATATTCTCGAGACCGCGGCGAATCACTTCCCGCAATGGCCATTTAAATTTCTGTCATTTATATCCTGTTATATTCTCATATCCTCTATATTCTCGAGGCCGCGGCGGGTCACTTCCCGCAATGGCCGTTTAAATTTCTGTCATTTGTATCCTGTGTTATTCTCATATCTATATTCTCGAGGCCGCGGCGAGTCACTTCCCGCAATGGCCGTTTATATTTCTGTCATTTATATCCTATGTTATTCTCATATCAATATTCTCGAGGCCGCGGCGAGTCACTTCCCGCAATGGCTGTTTAAATTTCTGTCATTTATATCATGTGTTGTTTTCATACCTTCTCATATTCTCGAGGCCGCGGCGAGTCACTTCCCGCAATGGCCGTTTAAATTTCTATCATTTATATCATGTGTTGTTTTCATATCTTCTCATATTCTCGAGGCCGCGGTGAGTCACTTCCCGCAATGACCGTTTAAATTTCTGTCATTTATATCCTATGTTGTTTTCATATCTTCTCATATTCTCGAGGCCGCGGCGAGTCACTTCCCGCAATGGCTGTTTAAATTGCTGTCATTTAAATTTTATACTTTTCCCATCCCCCGAGGTCGCGGAGAGTCATTTCCCGCTATGGCCGTTTAATCCCCATATCTTGTTTCGCTGTATCTGTTCTGCACACCCCGCCGGAGTAATCTCCCGTGGAGGTCTCTCTGCTTCTCTCTCCTTTTTTCTGTGTCGTAGCAAAACGAGCCCGCACGCTCCGCTCGCCTCCGGCAATCCGCGTGACGTCGCTCACAGAGGCCCGTCTCGGGTGCTCATGAAACTGGGACCTGGGGCTGAACGCCTGTCTTGTGTGTTGATAAAGCTGGGACCCAGGGCTGAACGCCCGTCTTGGGTGTAGCTGAAACTGGGACCTGGGGCTGAACGCCCGGTCTTAAGTGTTGGTGGAACTGGATCCCAGGGAAGAACACCCATCTTGGGTATTGATGGAACTGGATCCCAGGGCAGAACACCCGTCTTGGGTATTGATGGAACTGGATCCCAGGGCAGGCGACCTGTCTTGGGTGTTGATGGAGCTGGAACCCTGGGCTGAATGCCCGCCTTGGGTGTTGCTGGAGCTGACTCCCAGAGCTGGACGGCCCCTTCCCTTTTTTTTGGTGTCGCTGGAACCCGAGGCTAAACGCCCGTCTTGGGTACTGGTGATGCGGGAATACTGGGACCCAAGGCGGAGCGCCCATCTTGGGTATTGATGTAGTTGAGACCCAGGGCTGAAAGTCTGGCTTGGGTGTTGATGTAGCTGGGACCCGGGGCTGAAAGCCCGTCTCGGGTATTGATGTATCTGGGACCCGGGGCTGGAGGCCCATCTCGGGTGTTACTGGAGCTGGTCCCCGGGGCTAAACGCCCGTCTTGGGTGTTGCTGGAATTGAGACCCAGGGCTAGACGCCCGTTTTAGGTGTTCCTGGAACTGAGACCCAGGGCTAGACGCCCGTCTTTGGTGTTGCTGGAGCTGAGACCCAGGGCTAGACGCCCGTTTTGGGTGTTGCTGGAACTGAGACCCAGGGCTAGGTGCCCGTCTTGGGTGTTGAGGTGGCCTTGTCCCGAAGAGGAAACCCTTTGCTGGGAGTTGGCATTGCTGGATCGTAGGGGTAAAGACCCCATCGTAGAGCCGGAAGGCCAGGGGCCCAATGCGGAGAGTCTGCATCGGGGACCGACCTTGATGAGACCCGGGGTCGTCTACCCGAGCCAGATGCTGGGGAGCCTCGAACTCGGGGTTGGAAGCCCGTATTGAGTGCCGGCTCGTCGGAGACTCGGGTCGGAAGGCCCGTATAGAATACAAGGAGGCCTTGACCCCGGGGTGGGAAACCCGTGCTGGGGGTAGGCTTGGCTGGGACTCGGAGCTGAGAGCCCGAGTAAGGGGCTGAGGAGCCGGAGACCCGTAGCAGAAAGCCGTGTCGGGTGCTGGCGGAGCTGGGGACCCAGGGGTCAATGACCGCAATGTTCTCTGTTGCTGGAGGAGCAGAGGGGCCAGCTGCCTATATGGGCAGTCACCGGACTGGGCTGCATATCAGCCACGACAATGGCGCCCGAGGATCAGGGCGAGCCGAAAGTCGAGGCAGCGTTGCCGAACACGATTGGCATTGCCAACCGTAGGTGCCCGACGTGGATGGCAATGACGATCGGACCGTAGGTCACTATCACAACCAGTTTGTTGTTGCTGTTGCTGGTGCAGGTTGGTCACTCGATGATGACCGATTGCATGTTGCATCTTGGATAGGGGGCCCTCCTCTTCCTCTCCGATAAGAAAAGGAGAGGGCATTACGGCGTACACTCGACATGTGTGACTCTTCTTCGACAGAAAGAAGAAAGGTAGGAGACGTCCCACCGGGTGTTGTCATCTTTGTTTGCGACCGTAGGGAAGTCACTTGTCGTTTTGTCCTCGCGGCGGGGGTGTACACTCACCTTTTATGGAAGGCCGAGATAGGTTGACTGGGCACGCGGGGATTCCGGGGGTGTTTAGAAGAAGGCAGAGAGAACGATAGGAATGCACTGGAAGGGATGGCATATGGTTCATCATTCTGGGAGACTGGGACAGGGATGGCTGGGTGGAATGAGGGCGTGCCAGTCGATTTCTCGACAATCACCTATGGAACCAAGGATCGACCGGGGAAGCGTCACCAGGACGCGACACGTGGCTCGAGAGATCGGGCGACACGTGGATAGAAGGGATTCCACGAGTACGAGTGCGCAGACGAATCCCCATACCGGTATTTATTTTACATTGGATTGAATCCGAATACCTTTGTTTCTTCTGCCGAAGGGAGAGTCAGGGACCCTGGGACCCGCGACGTCGGGAGGGCTTAGTCCGTGCAACAACGACAGGGCAACAGCAACACCACAGGGATAACTAGAGGCGAAGAGACTGGTTTCGACGAGGAGGGGGATCCGCTCCCTGACTGGATTACATGACTTATAACCTTGAAAGGCATTTATATGGGGGCATGAGAGCCCGATTACAATTGCTTGCAAGCCACGGGACAATTCCGTCATTTATGACGGTCCCCGGGTCATTGCGTTATTGTGCGGGTATTTTCGCATTTGTACGCGGCATCCGTCAGAGGACCTGTGACTCAGCAGGATGTCACTCGAGGGGCGTCACAATGTGTTCCCGACATGGGACAGTGTCGAGGTCGGGGTAGTAGGGGTGCCATAGGCACCGTTGTGCTGGAGCAGTTGGGCGGTCGGGTGCCGCGGGCCCCGATGTGACTGTAGTAGCTGACAGTTGGGTGTCGGGTGTAAGGTTTCGCACAGCACCTACGGGCGACGCAGCGGATAACAAAAATTTCATTTGCCCGATCCCGGTGTTATGGAAAGCTTAATCTGTGCTCTAATCGGTGTTTCTAAGACCCTAATTACGGGTTGCGTGTTTCACCTTGCGCGGAACGACACTGTCCGCTAAGTCCGATGCAGAGAAACCGAGCCGCACAGCTGTACGGCCTCTAGAGCAGATCCACACGGACCCTTGCGCAGCGACGGTACCTCCCCGGCGCAACTTCCCCGACTCTATCACCTTCTGGAGAGAGAGAGAGAGAGAGAAAGGGGGGAGGCTAATCCTCCTCTCTTAACCCTTAATGCTTGATTAAGCTAAGAGAGGTTGGAAGAGTTCGAGAGTTCAAACGAACTCACGTAGGTTGACAATATATAGAGTTTTGACCCTTTTCAAAAGACCTCCAAAGGACCAAAATTGTATATATGACCATTTCATTATTATACTCATGTATTAAGCACCATTTACACTCCTTTCTAAAAGGAATCAAAGGGAATTAATACATACACCTATATAATAATTATCCGTCACCCAAGAATCCATTGTGTGTGATCCTCTAGACCCATAGTCACTCTAGTTTAAGGCCCATTAACTTCTAATTCTTAATTAGAAGTAAATTAAACGTATTATTCGCTTCAACAAGAGTCGAATAATAGTTTAATTCATTCCGAACCTTCGATCACGTTGGGTCAAGCAAATCTGCGTGATCCTAGAGGACGCCGGGTTTAAACCAGCATGTCTGGTACCTGTAAGTCCACAGTTACCGCATCGATATAATCTCTCGCTCATTCTATGAGTCTGGTACGATCGAGGGTATGGTTCCTGTCAAACCCCATGATCGTGCCATTTGACTATGACCTCCTTAAAGTGTATGACGTCCGTTCTAAACGAACTCACAGTACCCTGGCCAGGGATTTAACGGAGCGTCAATGTCATGACCCATTAACTGTCTGATATATACCCGACAGTGAGCGATCCCTTCTTGACCATTGATGATCTTCACACGTATCCTGGAGTGGTTAATGACTCGGCAACTCATGACTTATGGTTAAAGTCACCTAGCTAAGTAATTAAACCATTCTAGTCCTCGTGTAAGATCCGATCAATGTCTCAGGTCAAAGGATCAACGATGCTACTGAGACCGTTGGATCTTCAGTTGACATTAGGTATAATCAACCATCTGAAGATCCAATAGCAGATCAGTTCAGTGCACATCCTCCAAGGACATACACCTACACATATGTGTTGGTGTCCCGCACCAATGACCATGAGACTGGTCACTGACACATCATGTGTACTGGTTTAATAGGTAATCAAAGCCCCCGAGTGATTACCCTCCAACCAGGAACAGTTTAAGGTATGTGTACATGTAAAGTCAATCTCATGTTCGAGATCCCATCTCGAGCTGACTTTACAACCACATATCCTAGGGACAACGTAAAGTAACACAATCGCATATTTACGCTCAAACATCACTTTATTAATAATGAACAAGATCGTACAACTATTGGGCCTACCCGACCCGAAATTGGCATGTAGCACACCAAAACTAACAATCTCCCACTTGAACTACAGCCAATTGCCCACAACTTTGAGGCCTATCTTATCCCGATGACGCTCGAACACAGTCTGTGTCAAAGGCTTAGTCAGTGGATCTGCTATGTTATCTTCTGACGGTACACGCTCTACCGCCACATCTCCACGATCAACAATCTCCCGAATAAGGTGAAAGCGCCTGAGAAAATACTGACCTTTGGTGAGATCTCGGTTCCTTCGCCTGGGCGATGGCCCCATTATTATCACAAAATAATGGGATGGGAGGTGTTATCTCGAGAACTACGCCAAGTTCCAAGATGAATTTCTTCATCCAGACGGCTTCTCCAACTGACTGCCCCTCCATTCAACATGAATACAAATTCAGACATGGATTTGCAGTTATCTGTACCTGACTGGAAACTAGAATCTGTGTAAGCTCTAAGCTATAAGTCCTCTCCTCCATAAAGTAGAAAAAGATCATTAGTCCTTCGCAGGTACTTAAGGATGCCCTTTACTGCCTTCCAGTGCTCTTCGCCTGGATTTGCCTGATATCTACTGACAATGCTTAAAGCATTGGCAACATCAGGCCGTGTACATAGCATTGCATACATGATTGACCCTATCGCCGAAGCATAGGGTACCTTATTCATGTGTGCTACCTCCTCAGAAGTTTTAGGACTCATCCCCTTGGATAGGTAAATTTCATGTCTCATGGGAATGAGACCTCTCTTGGAATTTTCCATCCTAAACTTTTTGAGGATAGTGTCTATGTACATGGATTGGGATAATCCTAGCATCCTTTTAGATCTATCTCGATAGATCCTTATGCCCAGCACATAGGATGCTTCTCACAAATCCTTCATGGAGAAGGTCTTGGACAACCAAGACTTAGTTGATGTCAACATCTCTACATCATTCCCAATGAGTAATATGTCATCAACATAAAGGACCAAGAAGGTCACAAAGCTCCCACTGACCTTCTTGTAAACACAGGGTTCATCTTCATTCCGAATGAAGTTGAAAGATTTGACAGCCTCGTCAAATCTTAAGTTCCAGCTTCTAGATGCCTGCTTTAATCCATAAATAGACCTTTGAAGTTTGCATACCTTATTAGGATGTGGCTTGGAGGTGAATCCCTCAGGCTGTACCATGTACACCTCTTCTGACAGGTTTTCATTAAGAAAAGCTGTCTTCACATCCATTTGCCAGATCTCATAATCCAGGTATGCAGCAATGGCAAGGAGGATTCTGATTGACTTAACCATGGCTACCGGCGAAAACGTCTCGTCATAGTCAATGCATTGCCTTTGACGATATCCTTTCGCCACTAGTCTAGCCTTGTATGTGTCAATCTGTCCATCTGCACCAATTTTCTTTTTGAAAATCCATTTGCAGCCGATAGGGACCTTCCCTTCGGGTACATCAACTAAGTTCCAAACTTTGTTGGTGTACATGGACTGGATCTCTGAATCCATTGCCTCTTGTCATTTCTCGGAGTCTACACTACGGATCGCCTCCTGGTACGACTGAGGATCATCATCCTCATCGATACATACCTTAGAGGACCCCTCTGAGACATGTCCAACATATCTCTCAGGTTCTCTCGGTAGTCTACCAGATCTCCGTAGTGTCAGTGTTTCACCTTGAATAGGATCAACCGATACCGTCTCATCTAATGAGTTTGTGTCTATAGGTTGTGGTTCTTGGACCTCGTCCAATTCTATCTGGCGCCCACTATTTTTCTGGAGTAGATATTCTCTTTCCAGAAATACAGCTCTCTTGGCCACTAAGACCCTTTGCTCAGAAGGGTGATAGAAATAATATACAAACGTCTCCTTTGGATATCCCACAAACCTACACTTATTGGTTCTCGACTCAAGCTTATCACTCTCGTTCTTCTTTACATGAGCAGTACACCTGTAATATCCCGGACCTTTCGGATCCTTCTTCGTGGGTCCCGGATCTGGTTTTCGGAGCGTCCAGCTCTGTTGTGTCCGAAATTTCGTTTCGGACATCTTTCGTGTTCGGATCGACGCGATCCGGAGTCGTTTCGGAGGCCCGGAGGCGTTCCGCGGCTTTTCCGCGTGTGTTTTCCGATTCCCGGCGTGTGTTTCGGCTTTTCCTTCGGACGCTCGCTGCGGGTTAACTGGGCCGTTCACCCGGGCACGAGTGGTACCGTTGCGATCGGTGCGTTCCGAGGATTCCAGAAATGTATTTTTCTATTTTTCGGTATTTTTCCGAAAATTCAGATTTTCTTTAAAGCCCTAATTCTTTTTCTTTTTCTTTTCTCCTTTCTCTTTCTTCTTCTTCCTCTTCCTCCGTTTCTTCCCACCGTGAGCCCCCTCTCTCTCCCTCTCTCCCATTCGGACGCGGCGAACCCCTCTCCGGCTACGGACGGCGGCGGGGCGACGGCGCGGACGCGTGGGCGACGGTGAGGCGATCTCGTGGGCGTGCGGCGAGCGTGGGAAGCGTGGGGAGTTCGTGAAGCTTCGAGCATTCTTCGTGATTCGTGATCGATTCGGCGGAGCATTCGCTCCATTGAGGTAGGGTGACGTTCCTTAGCCTCATGCCGTTCTTTTCCGTGATTTATAGGCCGCGGGGAGGCCGAGAGGGGATCATTTGAGCGTTTTTGGGTTTTTCCATGATTTGGGGAGAGCTCGCCCGATCTATGGATTCAATGCATGGATTCGTGTTTTGAGGGCCTAGAATCATGCTAGGGGTCCCCAGGGGTCTTCCCCTTT
Source organism: Amorphophallus konjac (assembly GCA_022559845.1). Lineage (NCBI taxonomy): Eukaryota > Viridiplantae > Streptophyta > Magnoliopsida > Alismatales > Araceae > Amorphophallus > Amorphophallus konjac. The sequence continues at coordinate 27,671,394 of CM040121.1, forward strand.
GTTTTCCCCCTCTCCTATGGAGGTATGGGGGCGTGGTTGGGTTTTTTGGGCGTTCTTACCGTTTTCGACCGCGGACTGAGAACGCGCTATACTCCAGTAGCGCGTTCTTGGAGGTCGCGCTGCCCCGACCGAGCGCGTTCATCGGAGAAGATGAACAGGAGGCGGTTCCTGTCGCGCTATGGGGTCATAGCGCGATCATCCTTGTCGCGCTAGGAAGACCTAGCGCGATGGTCGTTGTCGCGCTAGGTAGACCTAGCGCGATCTTCGCTGTTGCGCTAGGGTTCCCTAGCGCGATGGTCCCTGTCGCGCTGGGTATCCCTAGCGCGATCAGGTCGTTGTTGGGTGTTCCCCTTGGGCCGTGCGTGCGTCCCGGGCACCCCGTGGAGTTCCGTGACCGTGTCTTTGGTGTCCGGAAGTCCCGTTTGCCTCGGTCAGGCGTTTGACCGTGGGCCGTGCGTCTGTTTCTTTTCCGACCGTGGTCACCGTGCGACGGGGCGGGTGTGTGGGGTGATTCCCACCTGTTGTCGGGTTCGGACGTCGTTTTCCGTTGACTCGAGAGTCTACTCCTTCAGTGACCCTCCACTAGTCGTAGCCTACTAGTACGCGGGTGCTAGTCGCACCAGGGAGTGGTGTACGGGCCGACCTTTCGAGACGGTTTGTGGACCGGTTACCGTTGGGCCCCACGTCTTGCAGCCAGAGTCCGGCTGAGGGGAAAACCGGTCAGAGGGCCAGACCTGGGACGCGTGGTCTGTGTGTGCACACGTGGTTGGGGGCGGTTGGACCCACGTCGACGGGCGTGACCCCAGCTAGTCACTTGTTTGTGGTTACTTGTACGGTGTTTGCGCCTCGGGTAGGACCTACCACGTCAGGCGGTTCACCTGCGGTACGGTGTAAGACGTCAGGGGACGCTACCGGCTGTGCTTCTAGTGGGTGGTACTCCTGTCGAGTACGGAGTGTCAGACTGTCAGTCGTGTGTTTCCGACCTTCGGGTTTTGACGGTTCGACCGTTGAGTTTCGGTCTTCTCGTACCGTGGCACGTGTGTCGGTTTGCGTGCCGTAGGGTCTAGTTCTGTAGAGTACAGGGCTTTCCTTTCCGAGGTACTTTCCTACCGCTAGAGTAGTGGTTTCTCGTTTTTCGAGGTAGGGTTCGAGTGATCCCTACTGAGTCTTGTTCTGAGACTCATTCCCTGCGTGTTTTCACCGTGTTTCAGGTGAGGCGCCACCTTCGGGGAGCGCGTCAGGAGCGCAGCGTGGTGCGGGTGCCCAGAGGTAGTGCCAGAGGTCAGAGCCGGGGGATGCCCCGTGTAGCTGTACTTTTCTTTCTTGTCACTGTACTAGTCGTGGACTACTGTTGCTGTTGTTGTTATTTTATTGTGGACCATGTAAAATGTTAATTTATTTCCTGCTTAATATTATAACTGTTTAATTTCTGCAATTATTTGTGATACTTGTGTAGTTTCCACACCATCCTTTTAACCCTTCCGAGTCTTCGGACTCGTGGGTGGCGGTACGAGTCTCGGGTTATCGGGCCTTCCCGGTAATCGGATTCTCGGGTCGTTACAGCTGGTATCAGAGCGCGGTTGTGGAATTACATGAGAATCATAGGTAATTGTAGTGGTCCACTAGTCCACAGCGATGATGTACATGTGACGCTGGCATTGGGCACCGCTTGTTTTATTCTGACATTGCCGTTTCCGTGTTTTCTGTCTTGTGCTTCAGGAGCGAGGATGGCGCCGAGGAGGAGTTCTCGCTCTCAGCAGGGGCAGTCGGCTGGAGGTCAGGAGATCCAGCAGGGGGTCCAGAGGGACCAGGAGGAGCATAGCAGAGTTCCGGGAGCTACCGAGGCCGCGGATGCTGCGAGGGCTCCGGGGGTCGAGGATTTCTTCCGTGGCATGTACCATCTCATGTCTCAGCAGTTTGGCGGAGAGGCTGCTGAGGGCTCGTTTGCTAGGGGTGGGCCAGGCCGAGCAGTGAGAGACTTCATGCAGTTCCATCCACCTTACTTTAGCGGCCAGGCAGACCCTGATGCGGCTCGTGATTGGCTCGATGAGATGGAGCGGGTGTTCAGTTCTGCGAAGAGTACTGCCGAGGACAGAGTGGTGTTGGCCTATAACCAGTTGCAGGGTACGGCTCGGAGGTGGTGGTCTTCCGAGTGGAAGACGTCCTTTCAGCTTCGTCCACTTGAGCAGGTCGAGTGGGATGACTTTGTCAGTGCTTTCGAGCGTACGTACTGTCCAGATGTTGTTGCTACGCAGCGGATGCGGGAGTTTCTGGAGCTGGTGCAGGGTGACATGTCCGTGTTGCAGTATAGGGCCCGATTTGTCGAGCTGGGTCGGTATGCACCTCATATCATGGAGCATGAGAGGGTGAGGACGACGCAGTTTGTGCAGGGCTTGAGGCTGGAGCTGAGGCACCATTTGATCGCGAATGGGGCCACTGATCTAGAGACAGCGTCTCGTGTTGCGATTTCCCTGGAGATGGATATGCAGAGGACTCGAGGACCGATCAGCCAGGGGCAGTCTTTGTCAGGTCGCAGCCAGCAGTCGGCTACCCAGCAGCAGGGTTCCTTCCAGCATGCGATGAGTGGTTCAGGAGTGCCGGCACATGCAGCTTCGGTGACAGGATCTGCGTCCTTCGGCTCGAAGGTCAAGAAGTTCTTCAAGAAGGGGTTCGGCAAGAAGAAGTCCAGAGATCAGGGGCAGGCTTCATCGGGCAGTGTACAGCAGCCGATTCCTTTGCAGCGTCAGGGATCAGTGGGTGGATCGCGAGGATCTTGTCCACGATGTGGTGGGACCCACCCAGGCAGGCAGTGCACGGCGCCGATCATCTGTTTTCGGTGTGACCAGCCAGGGCACATGGCGCGTGACTGTCCTCAGAGGCCGCCGCAGCAGCAGGTTCCCCAGCAGCAGCAGCAGCAGGGACAGTATCCGCCGCTACCCAGGTCAGCTAGTGTGGGAGGCAGGCAGAGGGCTCGTGGCCAGATCACGCACTTGACCAGGGCAGAGGCAGTGGCGTCGCAGCTCGTGGAAGGTACCGTTCAGATTTTGGGTTGTGCGGCTCGGGTTTTATTTGATTCTGGCGCGTCTCATTCGTTTATTTCGGAGGATTTCGCGTCGAGCGTCGAGGAGCCGGTGACCCAGTTGTCCTGTGATTTGGCAGTGGAGTTGCCTTCGGGTGACTTTATGGTCACTCCGTATTGCTTCGACCAGGTTCCGGTGTGGATCGATGGGCGGAGTATGCCAGGCAGGTTGTATGCGTTGCAGCTTCGGGATTACGACGTGATTCTAGGCATGGATTGGCTCGAGACTCATGGAGCGGTGGTGGATTGTGGGATGAAGAGGGTCTACTTCCAGCATCCGAGCAAGAGGACCTTCTATTTCCAAGGTATCCGTTCCGCCTCTTCTCGATTCCTTATCTCTGCTATTCGAGCCCGTCGATTGCTTGATTCAGGTTGTCAGGGTTTTCTCGCGTCTGTGGTTGTGTCTGACCGGATGGAGCCGATGTCGAGGACATTGCGGTGGTGTGCGAGTTTCCCGATGTTTTTCCTGAGGAGTTGCCTGGATTACCTCCCCAGCGGGAGATCGATTTCGTGATCGAGGTTGTACCTGGTACGGGACCTTTGGCGAAGGCTCCCTACCGTATGGCCCCCGCTGAGTTGAGGGAGTTGAGGGCGCAGTTGCAGGAACTGCTGGCCAAGGGGTATATTCGTCCGAGCTTTTCCCCTTGGGGTGCGCCCGTGTTGTTCGTGAAGAAGAAGGACGGTAGTCTGCGGTTGTGCATTGACTATCGGCAGCTGAATGACGTGACCATTAAGAACAAGTATCCGTTGCCGCGGATTGATGATTTGTTCGACCAACTTCAGTCTGCGCGAGTGTTCTCGCGGATTGATTTGCGGTCCGGTTACTATCAGCTGAGAATTCGCGAGTCCGATGTGGAGAAGACTGCGTTCAGTACGAGGTACGGGCATTATGAGTTCTTGGTGATGCCGTTTGGGCTCACCAATGCCCCAGCAGCCTTCATGGACTTGATGCAGAGGGTGTTTCATCCGTATTTGGACCAGTTCGTGGTCATCTTCGTGGATGACATCCTTGTTTATTCGCGGTCTGCTGAGGAGCATGCGTACCATTTGGGTGTGGTGCTGCAGACGTTGCGAGATCACCAGTTGTATGCGAAGCTCAGCAAGTGCGAGTTTTGGCTCAGCGAGGTGCACTTTCTGGGGCACGTGATTTCTGGTGATGGCATTTCCGTGGATCCCGCCAAGGTCGAGGCTGTGATGCAATGGCCGAGGCCGAGGTCGGTGACGGAGATCCGGAGTTTCTTGGGGCTTGCGGGGTATTATCGCCGGTTTATCCAGGATTTTTCTCGCATTGCGACCCCGATGACTAGGCTCACGCGGAAGGATGTGCCTTTCGTTTGGTCCGAGGAGTGTGAGCAGAGCTTCAGTGAACTGAAGAGGTTGCTCACCTCGGCTCCGGTGTTGGTTTTGCCTTCTGGATCGGGAGGTTTTGTGGTGTGTACAGATGCTTCCGGCGTTGGATTGGGTGCTGTTCTGATGCAGCATGGTAGAGTGGTGGCTTATGCATCTCGGCAGCTAAAGCCCCATGAGGAGAACTACCCTACCCATGATCTTGAGTTGGCAGCAGTGATCTTCGCGCTGAAGATCTGGAGGCATTATCTGTACGGTGAGAAGTTCGAGGTGTTCACTGACCATCAGAGTTTGAGGTATGTGTTCTCGCAGAGAGATCTGAACCTCAGGCAAAGGCGTTGGATGGAGTTCATGAAGGACTATGACTTCACCCTGTCTTATCAGCCGGGCAGGATGAATGTCGTTGCTGATGCCTTGAGTAGGAAGGTTGCGGTCAGTACCTTGATGTTGAGGAAGTGGAGGCTCTGGGAACAAGTGCCCGAGGTATCTTTCAGGCTCAAGATTCCCCAGGAGCCAGGGTTGGCAGTGCTTGCGAGTCTGACTGTCACTCCTGCTATCCGTCGTCAGGTGACAGAGGCTCAGCATGCGGACCCTGAGTTGCCCCGGATTCTGGCTATGGCTGACGTAGAGCTTGGCAAGGACGGTGCTGCGAGGTTTCGTGGCAGGTTGTACGTCCCGGCCGAGGAGCAGGTTCGTCGTGCGGTGTTACGCGAGGCTCATGGGAGCAGGTACACTGTGCACCCGGGTGCGACGAAGATGTATCGGAACTTGCGAAGGCAGTTCTGGTGGCCTGGCATGAAGAGAGATGTTGCCGAATTTGTGGCCAGGTGCCTGATCTGTCAGCAGGTGAAGGCGGAGCATCAGTGACCAGGAGGTACTCTCCAGCCCTTGGATGTTCCTGCTTGGAAGTGGGACCATGTGACCACGGATTTTGTGGTGGGGTTGCCGAGGACCCCGAGTGGGCAGGACAGTATTTGGTTGCTGGTGGATCGGCTGACGAAGGTGACTCGATTGTTACCGGTCAAGGTCAGCTGGAGCGTGTCCAGGTTGGCTCGTCTGTATGTGGAGCGGATCGTGCCGTTGCATGGGGTTCCCATTTCGATCGTGTCGGATCGAGATCCGCGCTTCACTTCTGGATTCTGGAGGGGTTTCCAGCGAGCTCTTGGCACGGAGTTGGCATTTAGCTCGGCGTATCATCCACAGTCAGATGGTCAGTCTGAGAGGACCATTCAGACTTTGGAGGACATGCTGAGATCCTGCTGCCTGGAGTGGCAGGGGAGTTGGATTCATCACCTACCGTTGGTGGAGTTTGCCTATAACAACAGCTATCATTCGAGCATCGGCATGGCTCCCTATGAGGCTCTGTATGGGCGTCCCTGTCGGACTCCACTTGATTGGTTTGAGGTGGGTGAGCGTGTTTTGACGGGACCGGAATTGGTGCAGCAATGTGTGGATGTTGTGCACCTGGTTCGTCAGAACATGTTGGCGGCCCAGAGTCGGCAGAAGAGCTATGCTGACCGTAGGCGACAGCCTCTCGAGTTCGCCGTGGGCGATCATGTGTTCTTGAGAGTTTCTCCGATGAAGGGGGTGATGCGTTTTGGACGGCGTGGGAAGCTGAGTCCCCGCTACATTGGTCCTTTCGCGATTGTGGAGCGCATCGGTGAGGTTGCTTACCGGTTGCAGTTACCTCCTGAGTTGGCGTCGGTGCATGACGTGTTCCACGTCTCGATGTTGCGGAAGTATATGCCCGATGACTCTCATGTGCTCGAGTTTTCTGTTTGGCCTGAGGTGACTCCAGATCTTTCTCTCCCAGAGTTTCCGATCCGCGTGGAGGATAGGCGAGAGCAGCGCCTGCGGAACAAGGTCATTCCCTTGGTAAGGTCGTGTGGCAACGACACTCTGGTGGTGAGGCTTCGTGGGAACGTGAGGACGAGATGCGTCAGCAGTTCCCGTATCTGTTTGAGTGAGTCTTCCTCTTCTTTCCCCGTTGGTTGTTCTCAATTTCGAGGACGAAATTCCTTAAGGGGGGAGGGCTGTAATATCCCGGACCTTTCGGATCCTTCTTCGTGGGTCCCGGATCTGGTTTTCGGAGCGTCCAGCTCTGTTGTGTCCGAAATTTCGTTTCGGACATCTTTCGTGTTCGGATCGGCGCGATCCGGAGTCGTTTCGGAGGCCCGGAGGCGTTCCGCGACTTTTCCGCGTGTGTTTTCCGATTCCCGGCGTGTGTTTCGGCTTTTCCTTCGGACGCTCGCTGCGGGTTAACTGGGCAGTTCACCCGGGCACGAGTGGTACCGTTGCGATCGGTGCGTTCCGAGGATTCCAGAAATGTATTTTTCTATTTTTCGGTATTTTTCCGAAAATTCGGATTTTCTATAAAGCCTAATCCTTTTTCTTTTCTTTTTCCCTTTCTCTTTCTTCTTCTCCTCTCCTCTCTCTCGCGACCGTGAGCCCCCTCTCTCTCCCTCTCTCCCATTCGGACGCGGCGAACCCCTCTCCGGCTACGGACGGCGGCGGGGCGACGGCGCGGACGCGTGGGCGACGGTGAGGCGATCTCGTGGGCGTGCGGCGAGCGTGGGAAGCGTGGGGAGTTCGTGAAGCTTCGAGCATTCTTCGTGATTCGTGATCGATTCGGCGGAGCATTCGCTCCATTGAGGTAGGGTGACGTTCCTTAGCCTCATGCCGTTCTTTTCCGTGATTTATAGGCCGCGGGGAGGCCGAGAGGGGATCATTTGAGCGTTTTTGGGTTTTTCCATGATTTGGGGAGAGCTCGCCCGATCTATGGATTCAATGCATGGATTCGTGTTTTGAGGGCCTAGAATCATGCTAGGGGTCCCCAGGGGTCTTCCCCTTTGTTTTCCCCCTCTCCTATGGAGGTATGGGGGCGTGGTTGGGTTTTTTGGGCGTTCTTACCGTTTTCGACCGCGGACTGAGAACGCGCTATACTCCAGTAGCGCGTTCTTGGAGGTCGCGCTGCCCCGACCGAGCGCGTTCATCGGAGAAGATGAACAGGAGGCGGTTCCTGTCGCGCTATGGGGTCATAGCGCGATCATCCTTGTCGCGCTAGGAAGACCTAGCGCGATGGTCGTTGTCGCGCTAGGTAGACCTAGCGCGATCTTCGCTGTTGCGCTAGGGTTCCCTAGCGCGATGGTCCCTGTCGCGCTGGGTATCCCTAGCGCGATCAGGTCGTTGTTGGGTGTTCCCCTTGGGCCGTGCGTGCGTCCCGGGCACCCCGTGGAGTTCCGTGACCGTGTCTTTGGTGTCCGGAAGTCCCGTTTGCCTCGGTCAGGCGTTTGACCGTGGGCCGTGCGTCTGTTTCTTTTCCGACCGTGGTCACCGTGCGACGGGGCGGGTGTGTGGGGTGATTCCCACCTGTTGTCGGGTTCGGACGTCGTTTTCCGTTGACTCGAGAGTCTACTCCTTCAGTGACCCTCCACTAGTCGTAGCCTACTAGTACGCGGGTGCTAGTCGCACCAGGGAGTGGTGTACGGGCCGACCTTTCGAGACGGTTTGTGGACCGGTTACCGTTGGGCCCCACGTCTTGCAGCCAGAGTCCGGCTGAGGGGAAAACCGGTCAGAGGGCCAGACCTGGGACGCGTGGTCTGTGTGTGCACACGTGGTTGGGGGCGGTTGGACCCACGTCGACGGGCGTGACCCCAGCTAGTCACTTGTTTGTGGTTACTTGTACGGTGTTTGCGCCTCGGGTAGGACCTACCACGTCAGGCGGTTCACCTGCGGTACGGTGTAAGACGTCAGGGGACGCTACCGGCTGTGCTTCTAGTGGGTGGTACTCCTGTCGAGTACGGAGTGTCAGACTGTCAGTCGTGTGTTTCCGACCTTCGGGTTTTGACGGTTCGACCGTTGAGTTTCGGTCTTCTCGTACCGTGGCACGTGTGTCGGTTTGCGTGCCGTAGGGTCTAGTTCTGTAGAGTACAGGGCTTTCCTTTCCGAGGTACTTTCCTACCGCTAGAGTAGTGGTTTCTCATTTTTCGAGGTAGGGTTCGAGTGATCCCTACTGAGTCTTGTTCTGAGACTCATTCCCTGCGTGTTTTCACCGTGTTTCAGGTGAGGCGCCACCTTCGGGGAGCGCGTCAGGAGCGCAGCGTGGTGCGGGTGCCCAGAGGTAGTGCCAGAGGTCAGAGCCAGGGGATGTCCCGTGTAGCTGTACTTTTCTTTCTTGTCACTGTACTAGTCGTGGACTACTGTTGCTGTTGTTGTTATTTTATTGTGGACCATGTAAAATGTTAATTTATTTCCTGCTTAATATTATAACTGTTTAATTTCTGCAATTATTTGTGATACTTGTGTAGTTTCCACACCATCCTTTTAACCCTTCCGAGTCTTCGGACTCGTGGGTGGCGGTACGAGTCTCGGGTTATCGGGCCTTCCCGGTAATCGGATTCTCGGGTCGTTACAGCACCCCCAAATTTTAATGTGATTAAAATTTGGTTTCCTGCCATTCCATATCTCATATGGTATAGAAGGAACTGATTTACTTGAGATCCTATTCAATAAATAAGCCGCAGTCTCTAACGCATAGCCCCAAAGAGACAAGGGTAGTCCTGACATAGACATCATGGATCGGACCATGTCTAACAAGGTCATGTTTCTCCTCTCGGATACACCATTATGCTGTGATGTATACGGTGGAGGAGAAACTATTCCATGGTCTTTAAGATAAGAAGTGAATTCATGACTTAAGTATTCACCTCCTTGATCCGATCGAAGAGTCTTAATACTTTTGCCAGTCTGTTTCTCTACTTCATTCTTATATTCCTTAAACTTCTCAAAGGCTTGTGACTTATGTCTCATTAAATACACATAGCCATATCTAGAGAAGTCATCAATAAAAGAAATGAAATAGAGATAACCTCCTTTTACTTCTATGGATATGAGTCCACACACATCCGAGTGTATGAGCTCGAGAAGGTCAACAGCCCTCTCACCATGTCAAACCAAAAGGAGCCTTGGTCATTTTCCCCATGAGACACGACTCACAGGTATCAAATGGCTTGTATTCGAACGAATTTAAATACCCATTTGAGTATAAGTGAGAGACTCTTTTCTCACCTACATGACCAAGTCTGCAATGCCATAAAAATGCAGAATTCACTTCATCCGCATTGGAAATTTGCATAACATTAGAACGTGTATCTAATACATAAAGGCCATTGACTAATGAACCATTGGCTATAATCAAACCATTATTCATTATAGAGCACCCAGTGGTATTAAAAGTCAATGTATATCCAATATTATACAAGCCAGAGATTGAAATAATGTTCTTAATAATATTAGGAACATAATAACAGTCATTCAGCTCCAGAATGACTCTTGAAGGTAAACTGAGGCGTGTAGTCCCGACAGCTTTAGCAGCAACTAAAGTTCCGTTGCCCATCCTCAGTTCAATCTCCTTTTTGCCCAATCGCCTTCTATTTGCCAACACCTGCACAGAATTACAGATATGAGATGCACATCCAGTATCCAATACCCATGATGTGGATTCCATATATGACAAATTAAGGTCTATGACAAAAATACCTTCATTTAGAATTGCCTTGCAATTCCGTTTCCAATGCCCAGTTTCCCCGCATCGAAAATATTTATCTTCCTTTTCATTCTTCTTGCCCTTCCCTTTGTCAACTTTGGTGAGTTGCTTACCCGTGGCCTTTTTCTTTCCCTTCCCTTTGTTACTTGTTATGGATATTTGAGAGGCCTTCATTTTCTTGTTGGCCCGGCCAACAACCATTACAGACGAAGATGGTTTATCTTTCTGCATAGTTCCTTCAGCACTCTTTAACATATTGAGCAGCTCTGGGAGAGTTGCATCAATTCTATTCATGTTAAAGTTTATGATGAAGGAAGAAAATGAATCGGACAATGACTAGAGTATAAGATCAATGCACAGTTCAAGATCCAACTTGAACCCCAGTGCATTGAGTCTCTCTATCCACTCCATCATTTTCAGTACATGAGCATGTACTGAAGAACCCTCAGACATCCGTGTCCTGAAAAGCCTTTTGGAGATGTCATACCTCTCAATCCTACCCTGCTCCCCGAAGAGCTGACGTAGATTGAGAAGTATACTTCTACAATCAGTCTTTTCAAATTACCTCTGTAGCTCGGGAGCCATAGAGGCCAACATGTAACATTGGACAAGGGAGGAGTCCTCAGACCACTTGGCATAAGCCAGTAACTCGCCCTCGTCGGCATCAGGAGCTGGCTCAGAATGAACCATGTCCAACACGTACGCAATCTTTTCGGCGGTAAGGACTATGCGTAGATTACGCAGCCAATCCGAGTAGTTCGGTCCAGTTAAGCGGTTTGCATCCAAGATGCCGCGGAGGGGGTTGGACGACGACATTGTAATCTGGATAAGAAATAAAAGATAACTTAGCATGTGTTCAAATTCTAACTTAGATGTGATTTTCTATCTTAGTTAGTCCCACTATTTTTCGATCGAACTATATAACCCTCATTATATAGAACGGGAGATCAACGAGATCAACGTAGTGGGTCGGAATCCCAACGAGACTGATGTACGACATTGTGGAAAGCACAACAAGCCATACACCATCTCAAGGGCAGTCAACAGGCACTTGCATCTAATGCAATATCCGATATTCGACCCCCGAGAAATCATCCCCTTGTGGAAAGCACAACAAAGGATATTCTCGGTTAGATCTAACCATCATTACTACATAGCAATGAGTTCATGACCCGACCCTTGTGGAAAGCACAACAAGGCCGAGTTCAATTCCTCACCCCATTGAGGCCGAGCCTTGGAGTTTAATCCCGCTCCCAAACTCATGGACCTTGTGGAAAGCACAACAAATCCATAAAATGAAGATGTTCATTCACTCCATAATAATGGAGGGCCACGACGACTCCTAAAGCCACGCTTACCAGATCTAAAATTTAAGCGCGAGGGAATTTAATTTTATCTAGATCTCACCCTATGTGGTAATATAAATATATCCAATATATTTACCGTACCTAGTAGTTTGCACAAAAAAAATTACATCCAATGCAAAAATAAAACGCAAGTGATCATGGACTTAATCCCTAATGTAACTAAGACATCCGGCCCGCTTCCGAAGCAGCTGGATCGTCCTCGTCGGGTGTGCTCCGCTCTTTCAAACTCCGACGCCGCATCAATTACAACTTTTACACGGCACGCAGGCCGGAAAAATTAAATTACATGTGACTCAAATTCCAGCAGCCCTTAGGGCGAGTACAACAACGGAGGAAGATAGAAGTACATTAGAATTTTAACAGAGAGAGAAAGGAGGTTCGCAGACCCCAATTAATTACATTAATCCAAGTCCATGATCACTTGCCAACCCATTCAAATAAAATCAATCAAGGGTTATTTTCTGAAAATAATCCTTACTTTTGAATTTAAAAATGGGATGTGCAAATAAAAACAGGCCAGCTTTGTTTAATTTTAAAAATCAAAGCATGATTAACAAAAATTAAACACACAAGCAGGCCAATACAAGGTAAATAAAGTAAAGCACGTAAAGAACCATCATTTTCTAGGACATCTAATTGAGATAATTAATTAAATTTAAATTTAAATTTAATTATCTAATAATCAAATTTAAATTCAAAATTTAAACATGTCAATAATTTAAATTTAAATTCAAACTAATTATCTAATAATTTTTATTTGAAAATAAATTTAAAATAATGTAATTATCCTTAATTAGTAATTTTATAAAATTCAAAATTTGAATTTAACAATTATCTAATAATTAAAATTCAAATAATTAAAATTTCCATATTTAACTTCAATAAAATTTAAATTTTGAATTTTCTAATTATCTAATAATTAAAAATTTAAAAACTTAAATTTTATTGAAGTAACTTCAATTATTACTATTTTATCTCAAGGTAAATAGTAATTATCTCACCTCGATAAATTCAACACGGATAAATAAAAATTAACTTTTGACATTTACCATCGAGATAACATAATAAACATACTAGATAAAATTCTATTTAATTTACTGTACATTTTCATATATATATATATCTAATATATATATTAATGTATCTGAGCACAGTAAATTAAAAAGGGTAAAAATAATTTTTTTTTAAAAAATAAAAAACCTTTTTTTTAATACCGCCGGGTCAACCCCGCGCTCGCGGGCGTTGACCCGCGTTGCGAGCGCCGCCACGCGGACGCCCCGCGTGGGCGGCGCCCGCCAGGCGGGCGCCAGCCCGCGCACGCGGGCGTTGACCCGCGTTGCGGGCTCCGCCACGCGGGCGCCCCGCGTGGGCGACGCCCGCCAGGAGGGCGCCCGCCAGGCGGGAGCCCGCCACGCGGGCGCCCCGCGTAGGATGCGCCCGCCCACGCGGGTGCGCCCGCCGGCGCACTGCGCCCAGTGGCGCAGTGCGCCCGACGGGAAGCCTAAAAAAAGGTTTTTTTAATTTTTTTAAAAAATTACTATTTGGGTGCCTAGCATCCAGGAAGAACATAGATGTCCAAATCTCTTTCTACAAATTATAATTGAAGATTTAATATGTCCCTAAAGCATGATTCTAAACGGCGATAAAAACACCGATCAGGGCGCGAACCAGGCTCTGATACCACTGTAAGGTTTCGCACAGCACCTACGGACGACGCAGCGGATAACAAAAATTTCATTTGCCCGATCCCGGTATTATGGAAAGCTTAATCTGTACTCTAATCGGTATTTCTAAGACCCTAATTACGGGTTGCGTGTTTCACCTTGCGCGGAACGACGCTGTCCGTTAAGCCCGATGCAGAGAAACCGAGCCGCACAGCTGTACGGCCTCTAGAGCAGATCCACACTGACCCTTGAGCAGCGACGGTACCTCCCCGGCGCAACTTCCCCGACTCTATCACCTTCTGGAGAGAGAGAGAGAGCAAGGGGGAGAAAGGGGGGAGGCTAATCCTCCTCTCTTAACCCTTAATGCTTGATTAAGCTAAGAGAGGTTGGAAGAGTTCGAGAGTTCAAATGAACTCACGTAGGTTGGCTATATATAGAGTTTTGGCCCTTTTCAAAAGACCTCCAAAGGATCAAAATTGTATATATGACCATTTCATTATTATACTCATGTATTAAGCCCCATTTACACTCCTTTCTAAAAGGAATCAAAGGGAATTAATACATACACCTATATAATAATTATCCGTCACCCAAGAATCCATTGTGTGTGATCCTCTAGGCCCATAATCACTCTAGTTTAAGGCTCATTAACTTCTAATTCCTAATTAGAAGTAAATTAAACGTATTATTCGCTTCTACAAGAGTCGAATAATAGTTTAATTCATTCCGAACCTTCGATCACGTTGGGTCAAGCAAATCCGCGTGATCCTAGAGTACGCCGGGTTTAAACCAGCATGTCTGGTACCTGTAAGTCCACAGTTACCGCATCGATATAATCCCTCGCTCATTCTATGAGTCTGGTACGATCGAGGGTATGGTTCCTGTCAAACCCCATGATCGTGCCATTTGACTATGACCTCCTTAAAGTGTATGACGTCCGTTCTAAACGAACTCACACTACCCTGGCCAGGGATTTAACGGAGCGTCAATGTCATGACCCATTAACTGTCTGATATATACCCGACAGTGAGCGATCCCTTCTTGACCATTGATGATCTTCACACGTATCCTGGAGTGGTTAATGACTCGGCAACTCATGACTTATGGTTAAAGTCACTTAGCTAAGTAATTAAACCATTCTAGTCCTCGTGTAAGATCCGATCAATGTCTCAGGTCAAAGGACCAACGATGCTACTGAGACCGTTGGATCTTCAGTTGACATTAGGTATAATCAACCATCTGAAGATCCAATAGCGGATCAGTTCAATGCACATCCTCCAAGGACATACACCTACACATATGTGTTGGTGTCCCGCACCAATGACCATGAGACTGGTCACTGACACATCATGTGTACTGGTTTAATAGGTAATCAAAGCCCCTGAGTGATTACCCTCCAACCAGGAACAGTTTAAGGTATGTGTACATGTAAAGTCAATCTCATGTTCGAGATCCCATCTCGAGCTGACTTTACAACCACATATCCTAGGGACAACGTAAAGTAACACAATCGCATATTTACGCTTAAACACCACTTTATTAATAATGAACAAGATCGTACAACTATTGGGCCTACCCGACCCGAAATTGGTATGTAGCACACCAAAACTAACACCGGGGGCACAGCTGTGACTGGAGTTATTGGGTGATCGGGTGCCCGGGGTACCGTTGTGACTAGAGTTGTTGAGTGATCGGGTGTCGTGGGCCCCGATGTGACTGGAGTAGCTGGCAGTCGGGTGCCGGGGGCACTGTTGTGACTGGAGTTGCTGGCAGTCGGGTGCCGGGGGCACCGTTGTGACTGGAGTTGCTGGGTGATCGGGTGCCCGGGAGCACCGTTGTGACTGGAGTTGTTGAGTGATCGGGTTCCGCGGGCCCCGATGTGACTGGAGTAGCTGATAGTCGGGTGCCGGGGGCACCGTTGTGACTGGAGTTGCAGGCAGTTGGGTGCCAGGGGCACTGTTGTGACTGGAGTTGCAGGCAGTCGGGTGCCAGAGGCACTGTTGTGACTGGAGGAGGCGGGCGCCGGGAGACCTCGATGGTCATGCTCGGGGCCCGGTGTGACTGGTAGTCGGGTGCCGGAGGCAACGTTGTGACTGAAGGAGGCGGGCGCCGTGAAGAGGCTGAGGCCCGAGTATAGGTACGTGTGTTCAACTGGTTTCATGCTATATGAGAGCCATATGGGCTTTACAAAGGGCCCAAGGAGGCCAAAATACAACTGGCACAAGTCACGGGACAATTCCAACACGCAGGTCGGTCCTCGGGTCAATGCTGGATAAGGTAGATATCCGCGTGTTTCACAGAGGGTCCCTCTCGTGGCAAGGGCCATGTTCGCTTCTCCAAACGAGAGGCTATGACTGGATAGCTGGATAAAGCATCGGGCTGGTGTCTGGGCGAGGGTCGATCACGGCTCGAGTCGAGCGGTCAGACGTGGCCTCGTGACTGCGGGGGAGCGTGACGTCATAGCGCGTGCGTAGTTGCGGTCGGCGGACACGCGAGGGGAAGTCCCGGCATGAGGAGGCGTTCACCCTTGTCATAACGTCGCACACGTGGCGGGGGTAGACTTGTGTGTCATGGCGGAACACCGTGTGAGAGAAGTACAAGCGACATACCCTCGGCGTCCTTAGCCGACGAATAAGTCACCCACACATAATTCTCCTTGCTCGTTGCCTGAAGCCGCTTGAAGCTTGGAGATCACCGGAAGCCTTGATGCATGTCTCTCATCCATTGAGCCCCTAGGGGGATTTTATAGGGGAAGATGAAGGGTCATGGGGGGGTTTACGCGGACCAGCTAAGGAGGGTGACCTGGTCCGCGTAAACCCAAGTGAATAGTGGTGCTTGGGTTACGGGCTGAGAGAGAGAGGGGGAAAGGGGTTTGCGCGGACCAGCCAGGGGGCCTGAGCTGGATTTTTTCTTTTTTGAAAAATCAAATTTTTTTTAATTGAATGGGGGTTTACGCGGACCAGTCAGGGGGGTGAGCTGGTCCACGTAAACCCCCCCCCCCATGGGGGGTTTAGGCGGGTTTGACCGAGGGTTTACCGCGGGTTTGACTGACGGTTTGACTGGGGTTTGACTGAGGGTTGACCAAGGGGTTGACTGGGGGTTGACTGAGGGTTTGACTGGGGTTTGACTTATGGTTGACTAAGGGTTTGACAAGGGGTTGGCTGAGATTTGACTGAGGGTTGACTGAGGGTTTGATTGGGGGTTCGACTGAGGGTTTGACTGGGGGTTCGACCAGCTATAAACAGGTCGATCCGCGTGCGAGGCCGCACGATGGTGGTGCATGACGTGGTGGGTTACTGGGAGTCCCGAGTCGAGCTCCGACTTACTGTAGAGTGGCTGGATCATACGCGCCCACCAGGTGCTTGGGGAAGTTCCCGACACACGTGTGCGGGCCGTGTGTGGGTGTTGTGAGCTCCTGAAGCTTGCGGTTGGCCTTGACGGGTCTTCCTTTGACTTCAGAGGGCAGGAGGGAGGCGACTCGAGGGTAGACCCTAGCCTCATTGCTGGGCGCCACGTGGCGTGGCTTATAGTCAGGGTGACCCCGGGTCGGCTCGGGTAGCTATGTTGAACGCGGGGAAACCCGTAAACTGAGTGATCGGGGGTGGGCCCGATCGATTGTTGATGTTACCGTGGGTCACGGCTAGCTGGTTAGGACCCTCGGTTGGGCCCGGTGACTGGGGCGTCGACATGGCGATGCAGTGGGTCTGGTGATCGGGGTGACCCTTGCTCCCTGGCGAAGAGCCGTATGAAGCGGCAGGCCGTTCTGAGTCCCGAGTTAACTCGGTTGTTGAAGCGTCGGCGGTATAATACCGCATGCAGGGTGTCTGGGGGTGATCCCCGAATCTTCACAGAGTGCCGTAAGGTACGGCAGGTTGTCCCGAATCCCGAAACCGACCCGATTATCGAGAAACTGGCTGGCATAGCGCCGTTTGCTCGGGGCCGATCTCCGGTTGTTATGTTGTGCCGCTTGACCCGGCGACACATCTCGATTTCCGAGCACAACTCGACTGGTAGAGCAACTTTGACGATGTGCCATTTTGCTCCATTTAAGGAGTACTTCTCTATTCTTAATACTCGATTAATTCAAAAAAATAAGCTGGTGCCAACACTCGTTAATGTATGATCAATCACTCATTTGCATGTGAAGGTATAATTTTCTCACCACCAACACTTATGACAAACATGCCATCTTTTCTTATATATTTCAACACATGTTTATGAAACCATTAACTTGTATTTTGAGACATGTAGAAGCTACTTCCACATCTACAAGTAAAACAATTGCTTGTTATTTTTTCAAAAAGAGTGAGAAAATTGTGTAATATCATGATAGTTGGCATTATCTCGAGTAGAGCTTCAATGCTTTACTACTATAGTATATTATACTCTCGTACGTTTTCTGATAAGTGATGTTTCTTTATTTTACTTTTAGTTATTTACTTATACATATTTTCAGCATGCAAGTGACGTTATTTTCATTCTCGACCTGCCTGCTTCAAATATTACTTTCGTGATAAAAGGCTGCTCATCTCATTACATCTTACTTCTCGGACCTCTCGAGCATGTACCTCTGTGGATTGCCTGCCGCCATGTCTCTCATCAGTAATTAATAATCTCGTTTACTAGGCCTTGGAGTTCCCGAGCACACTAGGGGCTTGGAAAATCTATCATAATCGGCATTAATCCCGTTTGTTTAGGTCAATTGTGGACTTTGGAGATGGATCTGAGCTTACTAAGATTACTTAGGGAGGAGTTGAAATGTGGAGAGTCATGCGATGTCGTGCGACAAATATTTCACATCCGAACTGGATTGAATTTTTCCACCTCCCATTTGAAGCATAGGCTTGGCTTCTACAAATCATTTTATGTAGTAGCCAATGCACTTGTGCACGATGGGGGTTTCAAATAGGATGAGGCTTCGAAGCAGATACAAGGCTCTGACATGCTATGGGATGCATACAATGAGGTGTGTGAAATGACCATCGAAGAATGCATAGAAAGAGAGTTTTTCTAGTTGTTTTGGCATGCGCTAATTGCAAACACATTATTTTTACAGTTTAATCCACTTGTCATTTGGTTTAAAGGGAGGACATTACACTTGTATTGGGAGATTATGCATTCTCTTCGTACGTGAGACAATCTCCACCTGTGAACAATTATGCATGGCATCCATATTATGCATACATTAACTTTGCATGACTTAGCTCCTTTTATGTGATGTACTAAGTATGATCTCGTGTATTATCTTCAACTTTTATAAGGAGACGATGTCTTCCTTATCTTTCTTGTAGACAAGCTCATGGCGGATAGCAAGGGGAAGCCCCGAGTTACAAACTTCACGACTCGAGAGGACAAAGTGCTGTTAAACCTCTTGATCGACCAATATCACAAGAACACATGCAACCAAGGCACATTCAAACAACATGTGTGGAATGACATCATAGGCCCCTTCAATGAAATAACGAAAAAGGGGGTAGACAAAAATAATTTGCAAAATAGATGGATGAACCTCAAAAAATAATACCACACACTTGAACAATTGATCGCACGGACAGGTTGGGGATGGAATGACGTTAAGAAAATGCTTGTGCCGCCTGAAGAGGGTGCGTGGGCGGAGGCAATTGCGGTATGTAATTTATTCTTTCACCACACTCATTAAGTGTCGAACAAGGATCGTACGTATCCATTACAAGGTACTTACATTATCTTCTTGGTTCGTAGGCCAACTTAGAATACAAGAAACTCCTGGGAAAGCCATATGAGTTTAAAGATGAAATGGACATCCTGTGCGGTAATACCATGTCTAGGGGATGTTTAGAAATTGGAACTACAATGGATAATGACTTATCACAAAGGCGGTCATGGGGAGATGAAGAGTCACCTCGGCAACAGATGGGTGAAGATGATTCAGATCGTCTCGGCTTAAGTGGCATGGGTCTTCATTATAATGCTTCCCCTGTCGACTTACATTCTGACTTTAACCCTTTCTTCATGTCAGCTCCTGCGGGTTTCCAAGCTCATATGGGCATTCAATCACAAGGCAGGGGGATTACTCCATCTTCAGTGGGAGGTTGCAGTGACACGGGAGACTTCACTCCATCACCACGTACAAAGCGACCAACTGAGGATGAGGCGACCTCTCCCATCAAGACGAGGACCTGTGGCACTGCATCATACCAGACCGGTAAAGGAAAGCGTAATAAGACGTTAGCGAATGCCACCGATGCACTAAACAAATATTGTGCTATGAACACCAACATGGCAGAATGTTATAAAGGCCTCGTCGCTGGACAGTCTCCTGCCACTTCTACGTCAGAGTCATTAGCCAACACTGTGAAAGAATGTCTCCAAAAAGTGAAGTCATTGCCAGGTTACACTCAAGAGATTTTGTATATAGCAGGGGATATTTTTCACGACCCTCATGTGCGATCAGTCTTTATGGCATTGGATGACGAGGACAAGTTAGGGTGGATTGTTCATCGAATGCGATGAGCCGCTTTATCCATGCACACAGGCATTGACTATGTGTTTGTCATCCATCTGTTTGACTATCAGACTTTCTACTTTGTCGGACTTTATCATTTTCATTCGGGCATGTACTAATAGTGGACATTTGGCGTACTTTTCATCACTTATTTTGTAATGCAAGCTCATGACATTTTCTTACTTTCGCATACTTAGTAGCACATACTACGCAGGGTTTTGCAGGCAGATCATGGAGAAGTATAAGTGTTATAAGGTATGGGTTGGTCGTTGCCCGAGTGTGTACTACACATGGGATGAGTGTTATGCACAGGTTAATGGGTTTCCAGGTGCGAGATACAAGGGATTTGTTTCAATTCATGACGCCAACGACGCATTCTGAGCCATTGCCGTATGCAACACTAGTTGTGGGACCTATTCCAGGGGAGTGATGACAGACCAGACTGAAGAGCCCCCTCCTCACATCCACTTGCAACCGAGGGCTACCTCTATTGTTATATATCAGCTACCTATCATTGTTATCCTTTTCATCATTGTTCTTTTCCTTTTCATCATAGTGCTTGGCATCTTTGTCATTATCGTTCGTGGCCATTGAGGTGCATGTTTGTTGTAGTGTAGTATTAACTGCAGTATCATGTATCTTATATTTTGCTCGGGCTTTGGATAGTTGACATCGATGTACTAGTATCTTTTTTAAAGTATAGTGGACAAGGTCCCTTGTGTCGTAATATCAGCTTCCATCTTGTGCGTGTGTATGACAGGGCTTTATGGATTTAATTAATTTGCTAAGACAGCTCATGCGGGAAGGGATTTTTCTAAGTCAAAACATGGCCGGGTTGATAGTGGAGGAATTAGTGGATGCGATGGAAGAACTTTGCGATGTGCATGTGCCTAGACCCATGCATACGTCTAGTTACACAGGGCATGTGTGGGTACTTCACATATTAAACGGTCATGAAAAGCGATGTTACAACATGTTCAGACTAAACCAACGTATGTTCTTTCGTTTGCGTGATGTCCTTGTAGAGAGGAATTTGATTAAAGACAGGCAGTTTGTCACTGCAAGTGAGCAATTGGTAATGTTCTTATACGCAATGGGTCACGGTATTGCGACAGGTGCTATGTGTGAGCACTTTCAGCACTCTTCACAGACAATAAGTTTTTATGTTAAACACGTGTGCAATGCTATAGTTGAACTTAGGTAAATGTACCTCCAGCTACCCACAGGAACAGAAGATGTGCATCCGTTCATCCAGCACAATGACAAGTTTTACCCTTACTTTAAGGTAACTGCATTCCCATTTTCATCAACACCTGATCTGTTTATAGATTCTTATGGGACATGAAAATAATTGCAGGATGCATTGGGTGCAATCGATGGCACGCACATCCCTGCCAATGTTCTGAGATCGAAACATGCAAGGTATCGGAACCGTAAGCAACAAATAACTCAGAATGTCATGGCTGTTGTGTCTTTTGATTTACAATTTCAATATCTGGCCGTCGGGTGGGAAGGCTCAGCTGGTGATCAAAAGGTCTTGTCCTGGACAATAAAAAAGGGGGGTTACAAGGTGCCTCCAGGTTAGTTGTTACTGAACCTCAACTTTGGTGAATTTCATACCAAGATTAAGATACACATTGTCTAATTGAGCAATGTAGTAACATCAGGTAAATATTATCTGGCCGATCTCGGTTATGCAAACACCGACAGTTTCTTATGCCCTTACCGGGGTGAGCGTTATCACATTTCTCAGTATCAGGGCCGTGGTGGTAGAGCATATCGAAGTTTGTGGGACAAGTTTAATCATCGCCATGCTCAACTGAGGAATATTGTGGAGCGGGCATTCGGGGTAGTGAAAATGCGATTCCAAATATTAAAAGAGGGGAACATGTACCCATTTTGCACGCAGATATTAATTGTGATTGCATGTTGTGTCGTACATAACTTCATACGACGGGAGCAAGGGGACGACTTCTACTTTCAACATGAACCACATGTCATTGAAGATGATGGTGACGAAGATGTGGATCCCATCATGCCCGTGGCTTCTCGTGACATTAGAGAAGGGGAGCATCTTAGGGACACAATTGCTACACAAATCTGGCTTCATAATTGATGTATTTTATCATGCATGGCTTGTCATTCATGCATATTTTGTGCACGTACTCACATTCAACGATTCCTACGATGCATTACCATTTTCTATATCTTTCGCAGGGCCTTTTATATATGTGTCATTTATTTGAATATCTATTGGCAGGTGCTCTTTTAAAACAACCCATAGTATGGTTGCATGTTTGTTGCCCCCGGTGCATGTCCAACATGTCATGTGTGTGCATGGTTGGGTGTCGTAGACGGCATAACAATGCAACTCCATCACAGCCATGTCCCGTGTGTTCTTTGGGTCATTACTCCGAATGAGGTGACATCATGTGTGCACCGTCTATGGGTTGGGGCAATGAGGAATGTGTTTTATAATTTCATGTTGTAGTAGGATGAGCACTTGTGACACCCCAACATGAAAAATGACTACACAATCCCCCAATACCCATACTGAGCCCACCCCACCATCGAAACATAAAATATTGGCAGGTGCTCTTTTAAAACAACCCATAGTAGGGCTACATGTTTGTTGCCCCCGGTGTATGTCCAACATGTCATGTGTGTGCATGGTTGGGTGTCGTAGATGGCATAGCAATACAACTCCATCACAGCCATGTCCCGTGTGTTCTTTGGGTCATTACTCCGGATGAGGTGGCATCATGTGTGCACCGTCTACGGGTTGGGGCGATGAGGAATGGGTTTTATGATTTCATGTTGTGGTAGGATGAGCACTTGTGTCACCCAACATGAAAAATGACTTCACATACCTCCAATACATACACTGAGCCCACCCCACCATCGAACATTTGTGTTGAACTTCAGCTTGGATTGGCCTCAGATTTTGTGATCGGGAACCATTTATGCACAGGTAAATTGATGTGTAATTATCTTTATAATTTTCATCCCAATAATTTCTGAATAGGGTACTAAATTTATGAATATTTTCCTTGGATGTAGGTGCTCTTTGGAAATAATCTTTGTGCAGGTCTCGGGTTTGCTGCACCATGTTTACTTTTCTGTATTATTCAATTGAACGACAACTTCTTTGAAAGTCACGAAACATTTATTTTTAGTCTCCCATGATCAGGTAATGTGCTAGTATATTCATTTATATGACCTCACACTTTGTGCCAGAATTATCTGATCATCACTTGGGATACAATAGAATCAACGATATTTAGTGTGAACATATTATTCATTCTTGATAGTTTAAGATCATGATTGTTAAACTTGACTGACTATCACATATCTGATATGATCATTTGATTACCTCTATGGTGAGGAATTTGTACACTTGTGAAATTACATAATTCAAATTAATAGCATCACTCTTAAGCAGATTTCTAGGTGCACGATGCTCATAGTTGTTACATCATTACACTTTCAGCATTCTTGTAAGATAGCTTATATATATGGCGGTCCATGCTCTGCATATCCAAGGTAGAAATTGGTGGAATTGTAAGATGCATGGCAGGTTATATATATAACTGGGATTGTCATGTGCACATATAGCATCCATCCGAGCGACTATATATAACCATACATGCATGTATTATGTGTAATCTCACTTGAAAGGCAGTATCATGTATATGTTGTACATGGTCAAAAGGATGCAAGGCAGCTTCAAATTTGTATTCTTAAAATGAAAGGTAACTTGTGTAAATTGCCATCAGTAGTACATTTACCGACTTTATTTCTAGTGAAGTGCATGTGGTTTCATAAATAGATATTTGTTGTACATAGGCCAACTTGTTCTTCATTATTTTTATACAGATTTACTTTGTAGGTATATCATGCTTGATCATGCCATATACTAACTCCAGGCCTATACTAACTTCCCTTGGGTATTTATAACTTTTGGTAATATATTTCTTATGATTCACCATTTTCTGAGAATTTCAGAATGCAGAACCCCTTCCCTCTAAATGCTTCCAGGAAAATAGTCTGCTAGTGCTTGACATTAATGGATGAATTACAGTCACCATATTCCAGGGACACAGTCTGCTAAATGCCACCTCCCTGACAAGTTTCTCCTATGTGGTAATACATGACACAGTCTGCTATGATCATTTCATTACTTCCATGGTGAGGTATAACATTTTGAATTATCTGCATAGTCTTTCCTATACATTTTACATTACTTTCTATTAGACAAAGTACATAATTTTTGGCTGATTTCATTTGATATGCTAAGGGGGATTCCAAACTATCATTATGTGTTTCACATTAATCTAGTATCTGTTGTAATTAGTCTTTCATCCTATGCGGTAATATCTACTTACAGTGAAGTTCGAAGCGGTTGAGACTTATGTACTGCACCGAATAGGATTGAGCCATTGCCTTGGCCTCCAATCAAAGCACAACCGTCTGCATGCCCAGGTTAAACTGTGGTTACCGACAGTGTAACCCCTTTCCAAAGCGGTAATATCTTATGGTATTATGCAGAATGGTGCAACATTATCGGGGTGCACATATTTGTTATTAATTGAAAATCACATTTTGATCTTGTGTTGAAAATCTTAAGTGTGTCCATGTTTATTATTTAGTAACACTGATTTCATGAATTTCCGTTTATTACTAAGAATTGATGTCATATACATGTCAGGTCATATACATTTCCTAATTGTCATGTTTAAGTTGTTGAAATGGTTGCAGAGAAACACATGATTTAAAAAGTTAGATTGGAACTATATTTATCCCCAATATTTATGATAATTGTGTTTGGTACTAATGCAAACTCTTGTTTGTTCAGGGAGCCACCTCCCTGACAGTTTTATGGTAGTTGAAAGTATGGAAAGCCGAGCAAGTAATATATATTGCAGTTGAATGTACATAGCACAGTTCATTCGTTTGTGTTCTAATAAATTGTTCGTAGCAGATGCATTCTGTGTATTCGACAATTATGAAAATTGCAACAGTCATAACAAAAGTTCAATCGCAGAGTGTTCCTTGCACATCCACCTACCTCCAGAATGTGTCAATCTATACTAACTTCCAGTGAGCACACAGTTTCAAAAAATGCACAGGTTAATGGGACGTGTGTCTTGTAGTTAGATTGGAACTATATGTTGGATACGGACTGAATAGATCTAGAGGGGGGGTGAATAGATCTTTCCTCCTTTTTGATAATTTACTAACTATCGACCAGATGAGCTACTGGTAATTAATGAATTATAGAACTAATGCGGATAGTGAAGATGCAAGCATACGTATAGGAAATCAAACACACCCAAACACACCACAAGAGAGGATTTTTAAGGTGGTTCAGTCTCTTCCTGAGACTTACATCCACCCCTTGCTTAACTCAAGCAAGGCTTCACTATGAGAATCTCTGATCTCAACCAAAACACAGCTGACACACAGCTTGTACCTGCTGACACACAGCTTGATTCTGCTGCCTCACAGCTTGACAATAATTGTAATCAGAAATGAAAAGATGATAAGAACAGGTGATGAAAGACAGGACTGAATATTGGCGTGTGTAGAAGAATAGGTGTTCAGCCTGGAACTTGATCACGCTTATGAAGAAGCCTAGACTCCCTGTTGATCTTCCAGTCAGTTGCCTTCGATTGTTCTGCTGCTGGAGATCGCACAGTCTTGAGCTAAGTCTTCCTTCTGCAGCAACGAGATTGCCTTTAACCTTTCTGCAGATTTTTGATTGGTGGAGAGCTCCTTCTTCCTCTTCTGTGTATATCTTCCTTGGCTTCTATTTCGTGCTCTCTCACTGCTCCCTTGTTCGTGATGTGTGTTCTTTTCGTTTTTCATACAGCCCTTTTATCAAGAGTAAAACTCTTCCCGCTCAATTTTCAGATCGAGCGCCAATCTGCTAGAAAACAGGGATCTGTTTAAATCCAATCGTTAGAACGAGTTTGACCACTTCTAAGCAAGATTGTTTCCTTGATTCCCGTGCGGAATCTTATCTCCTGAGCAGCCCAACAACCTGCAACAACCATTTGCAGGTTTTAAGGAACCAAAACAGAATTCGGTTAGAGTTCGGTTTTGGACGATATATAAACCCGTGGTCGACCATGACCCTGTCGCTGGTCGACAATGGGCAGTCCCCAGACGGCCGGTTCTTCTGGCTGAAACTCACGTCGCCCGTTGGTCGACCACAGCCTGGTCGCTGGTCGACAAGGGGCAAATATCAGGTGGCCATTGGTTCTGTCTGATGTTCTGTCTTTTCCTGTGGTCGACCAGAGGTGGGGCTATGGTCGACAGCCAAGGTGCTTCCAGAAGACAGATGACTTGATGCTTTTCTGGTTGAGTTCGTTGGTCGACCATAGCTTCTTCAGTGGTCGACAAACATTCTTTCACGCTTATACTGATTTGTTGATTCCACTTGGATTTCAGTGAACCTGAAATTTGCTTAACTTATAAGATTTGACTTGAAGTTCCAAATGTATATAAAAGCATATTTGTCATCATCAAATAGGCATTAATTCAATGCACTATCTTTACACACATAACCAAACCATTTGCTTTAAGAAACAAGATAGAACTTAGATTAGTCAAACATATCCTATTGTCATCATCAAAACCAAGGGATGCACAACATTCTCCCCCTTTTTGATGATGACAACCATGAGTCATTGTGACAAACAACAGATTATGAAATTCATTTGATATTGCATGCAAGGCTATCATAGCACAGATTTCATTCAGACAATTCGTTTGATGTGGCTTTCAAAAACAATAGCACTAATTACATGAGAGACTCAAAAAAGGATAAAGACACTGAGGACACGTAGACAAAGTAAACTTGACATCTAGACATCTAGACACACATCTAGGCACACAATGACACATAAGCTTCTCTCTCCCCCTTTGTCAACAGCAAAAAGAAGATCATTTGAACAATCCCTCTGAGGAGGATGAGGAGGTCTCTGGCTTCACGTTCTCTGCCATGCGATCCAGCTTGTCAACAATGTGGGCATAGGAGAGCCTGAGCTTCTGGATCTCTGAGATAGTATCCTTGTGATACCTCGATGCAAAGAACGAGCGGTCACGATTAATCAGCATAACTCATATTTTGGGAAATTATTGAAGTGTACCCCCTTTCTTTAATAAGACATTTAAGTAACCTTTCCTCCCTTTCTCAAAGACCACCTTGTGACAAATTCGAGTGGGTCTTGTGGTTCAAAGAATTTGAAAGTATTGCCCCAATAAATTGACTCCCCATATCCACTTTCTTACTCACGGCTCCTTAAACTTATAATATTGTTCATGAGATAATTTTACTAGCTGAACAAGCTGAACAGTGTTTTATGCCTCTATTTGCATATAGTGCATTAGGTCAACCATTTTTGTTGCCTTTTCGTTTTGAAATATTTAAGAGCTGTGGTCAGGTTTATCACATGCTTTTCCACACGAGGAGACACGCTTTTTACACGCCAGAAACCCCGGCTACTTAGCATGCCTAACCATTCCATTTTTAACTGGGACACACTTTTTATCCGTGAGGATATACGTTTATCAGACGCCAATATCCCCAGTTACTCAGGATGCCCAATTAATAATTTTGAGAGTGGCAGAGGTAGATTGAGTCTTCATGACATACATGTCTCCCACTTAATTTTTCAGCCAATTTTGCTTTGTGATAGAGAACAGTAGTTTCTCAGAACTCAGTCCATTGCTCTACCAAGAAGGCAGAATTATGGCGTATTCCATATACATTCATGCTATAGCAGCGTTTATTTTCACTGTCCAACACAGACACAGGTAGAGAAACAGTCTCATTACTAAAACCATAAGTTCTCAATAGTCTTGAGTCAGAGTCATAGTTATGGTTTGAATTTATTGCAGTAGTACAGGTCAAATTCTCATTACTACACTTAACCTTTACTCTCATTGATGACTTTGGTGATTTTCTTGTAAGATATGGTTAGGTTGTTCAATGATTTATTAAGGAATGAGTTTACACTTTTTACTCCCCCTCAATTTGTGAGTCCTTGCTGAAGATAGAAAACAATAAGTTGACCACAAAGAGATATAGAGACACAAGGAATAGGAAGTGTGAACAAGGATGAGTGAGTAAAGCAAAACTGAGCTCAGAGTCCAAAAAGTTCAGAAGATTTCCCACCAAAGCCAGCAGCTTGATTAGATCCAATTTCCCTTTTTCAGGTCCTTTGTCGACCATGGAGTGGCCTGTGGTCGACCTTTGTGCTGACACAGAACCTGCCTGTTGAAAAGACTGCGTTCTGACAAACCTGTTGTCGACCATTGGATCGCCTGTGGTCGACAGCTGCGAATTCCCAGAGCTAACTATTTCCTGTCCTGATGCCTTGGTCGACCAGCGCCTTGTCTGTGGTCGACCATGGGAAGTAATCCGTAGATAAACCAGAGTACCTCAGAGCTTGCTGAAGTAGCACCCGACACTATAACCTCCAAAATCAGGACTTATCTAGTACTTAAGACCTAGTTGACACAACGAAGAACAGAAGAGACAAAGACTGTACAGTGAACCCAAGAATATTATTATTTCAAGAATTTTCAGAGGAAATTCTACAAATTCCTAACTCCCTTCTTAGAGTTGAAAATCTGTCATTGTTAAGGGGTTTTGTGAAAATGTCTGCCAGTTGTTTTTCAGTTTCTACAAAATGAAGCATGAAATTTCCTTTGGAGACCTCATCTCTTAGAAAGTGATGACGGATCTCAATGTGTTTTGTCCTAGAGTGTTGAATGGGGTTTTTAGACAAATTAATAGCACTAGTGTTGTCACAGAAAATAGGTGCACATCCAAGATCTACATTGTAGTCTTGAAGTTGATGTTTTATCCACAAAACCTGTGTACCACAGCTCCCTACTGCGACATACTCAGCCTCAGCAGTGGAGAGTGCCACAGAATGCTGTTTTTTAGAAGCCCATGATATTAAACATCCACCTAATATTTGACAATAACCACTAGTACTCTTCCTATCAATTTTGCAACCAGCATAATCAGCATCTGAATATGAAATTAAATCTAGTTTGCAATAAGTAGGATACCATAAACCCAATTCTTGGGTACCGGCAAGGTAACGAAAGATACGCTTGACAGCCCCTAAATGTGAATCTCTAGGGCTAGATTGATATCTAGCACACATGCATACACTGAACTGAATGTCTGGCCTAGAGGCAGTTAAATATAGTAGGGATCCGATCATACCTCTGTATTTCTTGGCATCTACCATGTTACCTTTTACATCAGCCTCCAATGTTGCATTTGTCCCCATGGGTGACTCTATTGGTTTGCAGCTCTCCATGCCAAACTTTTTCAGCATCTCCTTTATGTACTTGGATTGATTTACGAAGTAGCCTTCTCTACATTGTAGAATCTGCAATCCAAGAAAGAACTGTAAATCACCCATTAAACTCATTTCAAACTCATTGGTCATTAGATTTGCAAATTCAGTACATAATGAAGCTTCAGTGGATCCAAACACAATATCATCCACATAGATTTGCACAATTAGTATATTCTTACCTTGGGTCTTGGAGAATAATGTTTGATCAATTTTACCTCTTGTGTAGCCCTTTTTGGTGAGGAATGAACTCAGTCTGTCGTACCATGCCCTAGGAGCCTGCTTTAAACCATACAAAGCCTTATGCAGTTTAAAGACATGATTAGGAAAATCATCATTTTCAAAACCAGGGGGTTGTTCCACAAAGACTTCTTCCTTTACAAAGCCATTTAGAAAGGCACTTTTTACATCCATTTGCTGCAATTTAATTCCATGGGACGCCGCAAATGCTAACAATATTCTAATGGCTTCTAACCTTGCAACTGGAGCATATGATTCTTCAAAATCAACTCCAAATTCTTGGTTATACCCCTTAGCCACCAACCGAGCCTTGTTCCTCATAACAACTCCTTCTTCATTAAGCTTATTTTTATAAACCCATTTGGTTCCAATAACAGGATGAGATGAAGGTCTGGGAACAAGTTTCCAAACCTGATTTCTTTCAAATTGATTTAATTCTTCATGCATGGCATTTATCCAAGATTCATCTCTTAAAGCTTCCTCTACATTTTTAGGCTCAACTTGAGATACAAGGGCTAGCTGATCTAATTCATCAACTGTTTTAAGCTGAGATCTAGTTTTCCTCGGTTCATTAATTCCTCCAATGATGTTATCTAGAGGATGATCTCTGAGAAATCTCAGATTTTCAGAATTGTTACCTGGGATGATCTCTCCTTCGGGTTGATCATTGGAATCACCTTGCTTTGGTTCTGCTTCAGTCTCCATTGGTTCCTCTTTGCCTTCCAGAAATTCCCCATCTTCATCTTTGCCTACCTGTCCAGTTTTGTCAAAGTCATTATTTTCATCAAATGTGATATGTGGGGATTCTTCAACTAGCTGATCTTTGGTGTTGTAGACTCTATAGGCTCTTGATCGGTCAGAGTATCCCAAGAAGATTCCTGGGTCACTCTTTGGTTCAAATTTGTCCAATGATCTCTTGTCATTGTTATGAATAAAACACCTTACACCGAAGATCCTAAAATGAGCTAGAGATGGCTTCTTACCTTTGAACACCTCATATGGAGTTTTCGCACTAGATGGTCTTACCATTGCCCTGTTTACAATATAACATGCTGTATTGACCGCCTCAGCCCAAAATCTTCTTGGAAGATTGGCTTCAACTAACAGGGTTCTGGCCATTTCAACAAGTGTGCGATTCCTTCTTTCCACCACTCCATTTTGCTCTGGCGTCCTTGGTGAGGAGAACCTGTGATTTATTCCTTTGTTCCTGCAGAATTCATCAAACTCTGAATTTTCAAATTCTCCCCCATGATCAGATATTATTGAACACACTTTGGACTTACCATCCTGCTTCATTCTTCTGTAAAAATCCTGAAATTCATGAAAGGCATCGTTTTTATGTGATAAAAACATTACCCATGTGAATCTAGAGAAATCATCAACTAGTACATAACCGTACCTCTTACCACTAAGACTAGCAGTTCTTGTTGGGCCAAAAAGGTCCATGTGCACAAGTTCTAGTGGTCTAGAAGATTGACTTTCAGTTCTACCTTTGAATGATTTTCTTGTTTGCTTACCTTGGGTACATGATTCACATACTTTGACATTTTGAGCAAACGAAATTTCAGGTAAACCAGAAACCATTTTATTCTTAACCAATTTGTGCAGCACCCTGTAGCTAACATGTCCTAGCCTTCGGTGCCACAACCAAGTCAGGTCCTCCTTCTTGGCGGTGAGGCACAAGTTGGAGTGGGCTGGATCATCCAAGTCTATCATGTAGACATTATTTACTCTCTTGCCCATAAACTTAACTTTAGCCGAATTTGGTTCAAGAATTTTACAGATCTTAGAATCAAAGACTACTTGATGGCCTTTGTCGCATAGCTGACTGATGCTTAGAAGATTATATTCCAGGCCATCCACTAGCAGTACATCTTCAATGCAATTTGTAGATGTCTTACCTACCTTACCTTTCCCAATGATCTTGCCTTTGTTATTCCCTCCAAATGTCACATGTCCTCCATCTTTTGAGTTTAGCTCGGAGAATTTTGCCTTATCCCCTGTCATATGTCTTGAGCAGCCACTATCTAAGTACCACTTGTTGTGTATAGCTGCTAGACACACCTGCATCACAAGTTACACAGAAACTTTTGGACCCCAATGGTACCCGGGTCCAAGATAGCTTGTGAAATTATGAAATTGCTGCAGTAATCCTTTGGGAACCCAGATTCTGTTAGAGCAGTGTAAATTTTTATTTCTGAACTTGTTCAGATTGGGTTGCTTTTGTTCTAAAGCTTCTTTAATCTGAGTCCACCTTTGTGTATTCAAGTTTTCATTTTGTTTTACCCGAAAAAACCTGTGATTTCTGTTTGCTTGTCTGGCCATGGTCGACTTTTGGTATGTCTGTGGTCGACCATCGCGTCTCCAGAACTCAGCGTCTGTTCTGGCAGCACCTCTGGTCGACATCT
Source organism: Amorphophallus konjac (assembly GCA_022559845.1). Taxonomy (NCBI): domain Eukaryota; kingdom Viridiplantae; phylum Streptophyta; class Magnoliopsida; order Alismatales; family Araceae; genus Amorphophallus; species Amorphophallus konjac. Next base: position 27,702,911 of record CM040121.1, read on the forward strand.
GGTGTACCTGTGGTCGACCACTGCTTCTCCAGTAACCAGCGCCTGTTCTGGCAGATCCTCTGGTCGACAGATGAAGGGTCTGTTGTCGACCAGCCTGTCTCCAGACATCTTGTTTTCCAGATTTATGTCTTTTAACTTGGTTTAGTCCTTGGTTTGTTTGGTGATTTCTGTGAATTTGGGTTTCTTGTTTATTATTTTGAATCTTATATTGATTGACTGTTTTCTCTTTAAAATTTCTCTCTTCCTTGGTGACATTGTTCCTTTTGGAGGAGCATTCAGCTACATCCTCTTGTTTATCTTGGTATAGATTAATCAGGGGCCTTTTTCCTTTTGAGTCAGCAATCCCAGTTACGGTTTTTATTTGGAATTCCTTTTTAGCCGTAGGATTGTATCCTAACCCTTCTTTTTGAAAGTTTACTTTTATTCCCAAGACAGCATTTAAGTTTTCTTGACCTTGAGTCATTTTTTCCAAGGTCTCCTGTTTGTTTTTCAGGTCACTCTTAATTCTTTCTATTTCTCTTAGGAGTTGGTTGTTTTCTTCCTTGAGTGAATTGTTTCTTTCTTGACTTAACTTAGTTTCCTGTTCATGTTCTTGAGTCTTTAGTTTTAACTCATCAATGTCGTTTTTTAGCATTTCATTCTCTTCGGACATTCTCTTGTGGTTTTCTTCATCTAAGTCCATTTGATTCAGTTTGTTTTTCAGTGACTTGATTTCCATTTCTAGTTCAGTTTTGTTATCCATTGAATTGCTGTCTTTATTCAGTTGACTGATCTTCTTCTTCAAATGTTTATTTTCCTTTCTTATTCTTTCATAAGTATCAAGCAATTCTGAATATACTGCTTCCCAATCCGAACTAGAGAAGTCTTGAAATGGGGAACTTACCTCAAGATCACTGTTGTCTCCCTTGGCCATCAGACAGAGCTTTCCTTCTTCTTCCTCGGAAGTTGTTTCCTCTTCACTGCTCTCTTCCTCCTCACTCCAAGTGCTAATCATCGCCTTGGGTTTCTTGCCTTTCCACTTGAAGCTTGATTTCTTAGGAGCTTCTGGACATTCAGCCTTCATATGTCCAGGCTGCCTGCAATTGTAGCAAATGAGTTTGTTAGAAGGAGCCTTATGTTTATCAGATTTAAACTGGGATGACTTCCTTACCATGCCCTTTGGATTTCTGAATCCTTTACCTTCCTTCCGCAGGAATTTTTTAAATTTTCTTGTAAGCATGGCTAGCTCACCAGATTCTTCACCTGAGCTAGATGAGTCATCATTGTCAGACACCTCAGAGGTGCTTGTCTTAGTCTTTAGGGCAAGTTGCTTCTTTTTCTTGCCCTCATCTTCCTTTCTCTTCAGATTGACCTCATAGGCCATCAGGGATCCTACTAACTCATCCACTGTCATTGTTGTGAGATCCTTTGAGTCCTCAATGACTGTGGCCTTGGTATGCCACATCGATGTGAGAGACCTTAAAATCTTCCTCACTAATTCCTGCTCTTTGTATGTCTTCCCTAAGCTCTTCAAGCCATTAGTCAGTTGTACTAATCTGGCATACATCTCAGAAATACTTTCATCATTTTTCATCCTAAACATTTCATATTCTGAGACTAGCATATTTGCTTTTGTCTCTCTTACCTCGGAAGTACCTTCGTAGATTACCTTTAGACGATCCCACATTTCTTTGGCTGTTGCGCATTGGGAAACTCTTGAGAATTCTGTGGGGTGTAGTGAGCACTGCATCACGTTCATGGCTCCCCAGTTGACAGTTGATTTCCTGACCTGTTCTCTGGTCCAGGTTTCTTCATCTTCCGGTAGCTCAAAAGGTCCATGGCTCACTACCCTCCACATCTCGTGGTCTTGCGCACGTAAGAACACCTGCATACGATTTTTCCAATAAGAATAATCAGTTCCATCAAAATATGGAGGTCTAGTTACAGAGTGCCCCTCAGCTATGAGGCTTTTAGAATTCAGTCCGCCCGGTCTCTCCTGGTTGTTAGACCACATATCTGGAGAACCTGCTCTGATACCACGTGTTGGATACGGACTGAATAGATCTAGAGGGGGGGTGAATAGATCTTTCCCCCTTTTTGATAATTTACTAACTATCGACCAGATGAGCTACTGGTAATTAATGAATTATAGAACTAATGCGGATAGTGAAGATGCAAGCATACGTATAGGAAATCAAACACACCAAGCACACCACAAGAAAGGATTTTTAAGGTGGTTCAGTCTCTTCCTGAGACTTACATCCACCCCTTGCTTAACTCAAGCAAGGCTTCACTATGAGAATCTCTGATCTCAACCAAAACACAGCTGACACACAGCTTGTACCTGCTGACACACAGCTTGACTCTGCTGCCTCACAGCTTGACAATAATTGTAATCAGAAATGAAAAGATGATAAGAACAGGTGATGAAAGACAGGACTGAATATTGGCGTGTGTAGAAGAATAGGTGTTCAGCCTGGAACTTGATCACGCTTATGAAGAAGCCTAGACTCCCTGTTGATCTTCCAGTCAGTTGCCTTCGATTGTTCTGCTGCTGGAGATCGCACAGTCTTGAGCTAAGTCTTCCTTCTGCAGCAACGAGATTGCCTTTAACCTTTCTGCAGATTTTTGATTGGTGGAGAGCTCCTTCTTCCTCTTCTGTGTATATCTTCCTTGGCTTCTATTTCGTGCTCTCTCACTGCTCCCTTGTTCGTGATGTGTGTTCTTTTCGTTTTTCATACAGCCCTTTTATCAAGAGTAAAACTCTTCCCGCTCAATTTTCAGATCGAGCGCCAATCTGCTAGAAAACAGGGATCTGTTTAAATCCAATCGTTAGAACGAGTTTGACCACTTCTAAGCAAGATTGTTTCCTTGATTCCCGTGCGGAATCTTATCTCCTGAGCAGCCCAACAACCTGCAACAACCATTTGCAGGTTTTAAGGAACCAAAACAGAATTCGGTTAGAGTTCGGTTTTGGACGATATATAAACCCGTGGTCGACCATGACCCTGTCGCTGGTCGACAATGGGCAGTCCCCAGACGGCCGGTTCTTCTGGCTGAAACTCACGTCGCCCGTTGGTCGACCACAGCCTGGTCGCTGGTCGACAAGGGGCAATATCAGGTGGCCATTGGTTCTGTCTGATGCTTCTGTCTTTTCTGTGGTCGACCAGAGGTGGGGCTATGGTCGACAGCCAAGGTGCTTCCAGAAGACAGATGATCTGATGCTTTTCTGGTTGAGTTCGTTGGTCGACCATAGCTTCTTCAGTGGTCGACAGACAGTCTTTCACGCTTATACTGATTTGTTGATTCCACTTGGATTTCAGTGAACCTGAAATTTGTTTAACTTATAAGATTTGACTTGAAGTTCCAAATGTATATAAAAGCATATTTGTCATCATCAAATAGGCATTAATTCAATGCACTATCTTTACACACATAACCAAACCATTTGCTTTAAGAAACAAGATAGAACTTAGATTAGTCAAACATATCCTATTGTCATCATCAAAACCAAGGGATGCACAACACTATATTTATCCCCAACATTTATCTACTTATTTCTCTTGTTTGGTAGATACATTCAAGTCACAGCTGTACGTTAAAGTAGGTTTCACTCTTTTGTTATTATCACTTGTCAATGTCAACAAGATGACTTAGCTAAAACATGCAATTTCTTTTTTTGATGAGCTAGTAACCTGCAATCAGAGAGGTTAATATGCTTACCAGTGTGAGCTCTTTTAAAATAACCCATAGTAGGGTTACATGTTTGTTGCCCCCGGTGTATGTCCAACATGTCATGTGTGTGCATGGTTGGGTGTTGTAGATGACATAGCAATGTAACTCCATCACAGCCATGTCCCGTGTGTTCTTTGTGTCATTACTCCGGATGAGGTGGCATCATGTGTGCACCGTCTACGGGTTGGGGCGATGAGGAATGAGTTTTATGATTTCATGTTGTGGTAAGATGAGCACTTGTGACACCCCAACATGAAAAATGACTTCACATACCTCCAATATCCACACTGAGCCCACCCCACCATCGAACATAAAGGATTTCGTCCCTTGTGTCTTCCATACTGCTTCTATTGTCTCAAGTTCTATGTACCCATATATAATCAAAATTTATACTCATTGCATGTTAGCCTATACGTAACATTTTATCCTGATTAAAGCTTTATATGAAGTGTTAGATAGTAATTTTTTTTGTTCAAATCTTAGTCTACCAACTTGTTTAGTTTATTTTGCAAATAATATTAATTGCTCACTGGCCACATTCATTTGTACCCGTCTGTATTATAGTGTTCATTTTTTATATAAATTTACCTTTTTGCCAACGAAGAGGACCCTAATCATCCTGGGGAAGGTCGGTAAGCAATATTTGTGCTGCTTTCCTAGTTTGTTTTATAGTGGTAAGAAACTTAATTTTTTAGATCCAAACATCGGTATTTGACATCGGGTTGCATGTTTGCAGATTCCGTACTGGTTCATAAATATACTCAGGAAAAAAGAAGTGTGGCAGGCTTATACTTGTGACTGAAGAGAGGGGGACACTGTCTTGGCTTGTGTGTTCATTATTATCTTAATTTAAAGGTGTCTCGTCACCAAAATGGTTCAACATTATACCCTTCAGCAGAAGTGGAGTATGTAATTGTATCAATCGCTCTTGGATGTAACATGTGTTTGGTTAGTAGATGTAGGCGTAAATTACACTATCCATGTGTGCAATTTACTTGGATGTAAAATTATCATGTATTAAGGTCTGATGTATCGAACAGAAATTTCGTACTGTTATTCATTTTAATTAAGAATTGTGAACATTGCTTTACAGGAAGTGTGATGTTATTTGTTTAAATTGTTTGGTGATAGTAATACATGACAAATTAGTTGTTGAAAAGCAATGTTGGTATAAATTTAGTATAAATTAGGTTTTTGTCAATGTGTAGGGGAAGATATTTTTATTAATGAAATGACATTTTATTTTTGCCTGTGAAGTTAAAAGTATGCATATGAGTTATGATAATCGTAAATTAATATTAATTTTTTCAGGTGTCCAGATTGATTATATTTGAGTCAACCCATTCAAGATATTCATTTTTTAAAATGTAATAACATATAGTAATAATGTTATTAACATTTAATAATAATATCTATTATAATACCTGTAACAATATAACTATGTATAATTTATTTACAATTTAATAATTTGTATGTGTGAGAGAGAGAGAGTGACGTGAGAGTGAGGGGAGGGAGAGAGGGAAGGAGAGAGAGAATGAGAGACAATAATTATATTCAATAAAAAAATCATAAAGGAAGGATAATTATGACATTTTGGTTATCATAATTATAGAGTTAACCCAATTGTTATCAAATCACACTAGAATAAAATTAGGTTAGCCCACTTCTTTATTTCTAGGTTAACTATCTTTCTATCAAACTAAAATTGGGTTAATCCAAGATTAAGTTAATCAGGTTTACTTAACCCCCCAAAAAGATAACCCCTTTCCAAAGCTAAGCCAAGAGAATTGAAGGGGCTCAACGAAGGTGAAGCCCTTGCTCATGCTCCGGAAAGGCTGGGTGCCTGACCATCCTTTGCTGGGTTCTCAAACAGCAGAACAGCCCAAGGCTATACTCATCACATTGAGCTAGCCCTGCTCCATCCCTTTGCAGACACTCGTCCGGTGCAAAGAAACTATGTGGGGGAAATAGACATCGTGCAGACACACAGAGAAAATAAATAAATACATAAATATATATATATATATATAAAGAAAACAAACTCTTTCCATTCAATCACTTAGAACGCAGAGTATGCATACATGGATCGCCGTAGTAGGGTAACAAAGCAGAGGGTACAGTCAACAGAGATAAGAGAGAAAGGGAAATGAAAGGAAGAAACAGAAAATACAGCGGGGTGGGGACGCATCATCAGCTCCTCCCCTCCAAACCTCACCTCTCTGCTCTTTTCTCTCTTCTTACCAGCTCTCTTCTTTTCTTCTTGTATCTGGTCTCTCCCTCTTTTCCTCTATGTGTCTCCTTCTCAAGAAGCCACACCCATTGCAGCAGGAAGCCCCTTTTTTCTCTTCTGCCAGCGGCCTTTTCATATCGACGAGCATAGCGTGACCCACTTCCATCGAAGTCCCAGGCTTGAATACGGTGTATTGACTCCTGGACAACACGGCGTGCTGCCGTCTCGAAGACGACGTAGCCGGTCAAAGCATCTTTGCCGGATATGGGAGGATCCTCCCAACCTTGCATTTGAGCTGCAGCTTCGAAGGAAGGGGTGGCAGTTGCCATTTTGGGGAGCCTAGGCCCCATGGCGTCCAGTGTATCAGCTTTCTGTAGAGCATAGCCCGCCGTCCCCACCGTTTAACGAGCAAGAACGACCACCGTTTAACGCGCGCATGCAGCCACCATTTAAGGCTTGAGGAGTGAGAGGGCCACCGTTTATGGTCCGCTGCAGGGAGGAGCCACCGGATATAGCGCATATGGCGCCACCGGTTATAGCGTGGAGGAGCGCCACCGTTTATGGGGGCGAGCAGCCCATCGGTTAACGCACTCATGAGCGCCATCGGATAAGGAGGCCTGCACAAGAGGAAGCCACCGTTTATAGCCGTTTGGCCCCTCAGGGCCTGCCACCGGATATGGGCCTTCGCACCGCCACCGGTTAACCCCCCTAGAAGAGGCCACCGTATGTACCTCCACGGGAGCCGCCGTTTATGGTGCCTTGGAGGTTAACATGCATGAAACCAACACCGTTTATGGGATGTGCGTGTGTGTGGAGAGTAGCTTGTGGGAGGAGATCAAACGGTGGGGCACGAAACCGTTTGATAGGAGAGAAAGAGAGAGCATGAGAGGGAGAGGTGGACAACCGGTGGGGAGAAACGGGGGTTTACCGGTGGAGGGGATAGCCACGGGATAAGAAGGAAAAAGGGCCACCGTTTAATGCCTTTCCCGTCGGAATCGGTCGACCGAACGTCAAGTTCGGTCAAACGAACCGGGCCACCAGATAAGATGGGAAAAGGCCCACCGGATAAGGCCTCTGTCGGGATCGGTCGACCGACCACCCGGTTCGGTTGATCGAACCGGCAAAATTTACTTTTTTTTCCTTTCCTTTCCTTTTCTTTATTCTTATATATATATATATATATCTATATATATAGATAGGCATGGAAATTTTGGTGTCCACACCTAACTGACGACCACTCGGAGGCCCGCCGAGTGCGAGCGCGGTCAACACACTTCAGGCTTGTCAACGGATGTCTCTTCAGGCGTTCACTCTCTACGTCACTGCTGAAGTGCTTGTTCTCTATCGAAGTTAAGCAAGCTATTCACGAGGTCCACGAAGGACTCTGCTGCAGCCATATTGGGAGACGAGCACTCGCCAGAAGCCTGTTGACATGCTAAAATTAACGATAAAACCAACGCTAAAGGTATTCACGTCTCTCCCGAAATGATGAAATTAACCCTAAAACTGATGCTAAGATGAGTAAATCTCATGTCACAACATAATATCCTAAAGTGGACTTCATCACTGGCTTAAGGGGAAGTTTTTTCCATTTTTAAAATCCGCATCCTTGTCACATACGCCAATTCTTTAATTGGCGCCTTCGTAAAGTGACGCGACTTTTCACCTTAGGTCGACTCAGACTTCCTTTGCGTCGACTCATATAAATTGATGTCCCTTCACACAGACGCCAATTCTTTAATTGGCGCCTTCGAAAAGTGACACTAATTTTCACCTTAGGTCGACTCAGGCGTCTGTTGTGTCGACTCATAAGAATTGACGTCTCTTTGTGCAGCTTTTCTGATTTTTAATTCGATTTTAATCGGATGAATTGACGCCTCTTTAGGAAGGCGCTATTTTAATTAACGTCAGGGTCATGGACGCGAATTTGGATTTTTATTATGGAAGGAATTTTATTTCCATATTTTGTCCAAGAATTTGCGATGATAGCACTGGACGCCAATTGATGAATTCATGGTGACCGCATTGGACGCCAATTTCAACCCCCTGTGCTGACATAACCAGCAGGGTGCGGGCTTATCCGACATGCCATGACATAACCGGTAGGGGTACTATAGCACCCGATAGGCCACGCGTTTAACCGCAGGCCACTGCATTATCGGCAGCGCTACCGTGGCGCCCGGTTGAGAATCGCGTCGTCCGACAGGATTACCCAACAGGCCTTTATTTAAATCCGCTGGAGGCCTTCGCGCCTTCGCAACTGCTCGAACGGTAATCCGCTCCTCTCCCTTTCGAGCATTAAATGCTCGCATGCTGCTCCCGCAGCGTCAACGGCATGGCCACCTTCCTGCACGCACGCTCGGACGTCCATTCCCCCATGCGTGGCCAACGACGCGAGTGCCAGCTCTTTTGGATGGTGAGGCCACCCCGTCCGCCAGCGGCCACCCCTCCTGCTCCGCCGCGCCCCTGCGAGAAGCAAAGCCGACAGCAGCAGCAGCCACGGCAGCAGCAACAACAGTGACAGCAGTAGATAAAAAAAAATACATGGAGGTCTCCCTATGAATGGGACCCTGCATCCTCTATAAATACAAGACAAGATGAAGAAAAAAGAAGAGGAGATGCTGAAGAAACGCTGAAGAAATTTTGCTTGAGAAGCTGAAGAGAGTAAGAGAGAAGAGAGAGGTGAGGGATAAGAGCAGGGAGCTCCGGCTCCTGCTCCCTCATTGTATTTTCTTTCTTCGCTTTACTTTTCCGATGTATTCTTCTCCCCTGATATAAAATAAAGAAGCACTCCCTTTCGGGAGATTTTTATGTTGCAGCTCTCCTGATGTTCAATTTTAGATGTTCATGGTTCCCTTCCCTCCTTTCCCCTCCACTTATGATGCTTTCTTCTCGCTGGCCTTGCGATGTTTTCTCCTTATTACCACTTGCCACGAGCAGACTTCAGTAGGGAGATTATCCTCCTCTCAAAATGCCACTTTGGGATTTGACTAGCTCATAGTCATGATGCCGAAGGGGTGAGATGTATGGGGCTCAATTCCTGAGCAAGTCTCTCATGATGCTCTACTTTTATCAATTTCTAGGAAGAAGTATGATGTGCTCTGCAGGAAAGGCCATGAGTTTATCCATTCTCATGGATATGATTCAGAGTTTACGCTCATATTTGAGCTCTTGTGGGCTGCTTCCCTTCTTTATTTTCAAGCCCCCTCGATCTTCATGAAGTTTTAGTTACGCAATCTCCTCCTCCTTGGATGATTCTCCAGACCCAAAGGGGTGATCTCACAGCTACATACACTGATAACTCAGTGGATGTCAAGCCCAAGCCCCCTCTCTCTGAATTCTATAGAGTGGAGGCGGGGGATGACTGAGCCTCCTTGTAGCCAGCCGATTTTGCATCCTCTCAACGAGTCCGGATTTTCGAGCTACGCGTGTTTTGCTCAAGACCCACTCATTCCCTTCGGGGACTCATGGGGGCAATACTATGGATGTTGCCGCTTCCGTGCGCATACTTCTTATTTTGGGGCCGTCTCGGAGTTCCTCCGTGGACGTGTACCTAATTAACACCCCTTAAAGCTCCGAGTCTAGAGGAGGTGCTGTCGAATTTTCGCCAGGTAATTTGAAGACTGATGACATAAAAGGATAATGACAGATGAACTGAACAAAAAAAAACACAATGAACTGATGCATATCAAACACGAAGCAACACAATGATCAACATAATTTCAGAAAACTGCTGAAACAAGAACGAACAAGATAAAAAAATGAAATTATGAATGAAATAAAGGAGCAGGGAATAAGCTTCTCAAACCAAATCAATGATTTCGACATGAGTATTTGTATATGACATGCATGATTGTTTTTGAGCAATTGACGCTTTTTTTTACAAAAAAAAATCAGATTTCAAGATCGGCTACTGTGAGGGACGCCCCCAAGGGTCGACCCCTCCTTGCGTTGGTTCTGTCTGGGGTCGCCCTTGTGCAGAAATCTGCACAGGGGTCGACCCATCTACCAAGGGGGTCAACCCCCTTTGAGGTTAGTCTGCCCTATGATAAAAAAGAGAAGGGGAAGAAACCATGTGCACCTGCATGTTAGCTGTGATATAAAGAAATTTCTGTCAATATTATATAATCAAGATAAAAGATTCTCATTGAGTTTTTTTCATGAAATCGATCATACATTGCACATGTTCACTGAATTTCCACAGACCCGGGCATGCTTGCCCTTCCACTCATCATCCAGAAACATGCATGGCATTACCCTCATACATACATTGATTCATGATTTTAGATAGAATTTCATGCACACTCCATGCTTGAATGCTTGCATGCTATGCCCCCCCCCCTCCAGGGCCGGCCTGCTTTATGATAAAAAATGAAAAAAGAAGAAAGACCCAAAGAATTTGCATTTGCATGATATTTCTTGCATAAAAGAAATCTTGTCAGGTTGCATGAGTATGATAGAGCTTTATAGGGTGTTTGGGACAATTTTTTTAAAGAAACTATTTCTATCTAAAAAATTATATTGTCAATTTTTAACTTAAATTTTAAAAATGATAAAAATTGACACTTACTGTTTGGTATTAATGTTATAATTTTTAAAATTAATGTAGATGTGTTTGGTGGTCAACGTGCGGGAGGGAGAGGGGGGGCGCGAAGGGGGACCCGCCGGGGAGGGAGGGGGGGGAGAACGGCGGGAGGGAGAGGGGGGGGACCGCCGGGGAGGGAGGGGAGGGAGAACGGCGGCGCAGGGGGGGGCCACCGGGGAGAACGGCAGGAGGAAGGGGGAGGGAGAACAGCGGGAGGGAGGGGGGCCGCGCCGCGCAGGAGGGGGGACCGCCGGGGAGGGAGGGGAGGGAGGGGGGGAGAACGGCGACGCAGGGGGGGACCGCCGGGGAGAACGGCAGGAAGGAGGGGGAGGGAGAACGGCGGGAGAGAGGGGGGTCACGCCGCGCAGGAGGGGGGACCGCCGGGGAGGGAGGGGAGGGAGGGGAGGGAGGGGGGGAGAATGGTGGCGCAGCGCCGGGGAGAACGGCGGGAGGGAGGGGAGGCCGCACCGCGCAGGAGGGGGGGCCGCCGGGGAGGGAGGGGATGGAGGGGGGAGAACGGCGGGAGGGGCCGCCGTGCCCGGACTTCGGGAGGGGGATCGGGAGAGAGAGAAAGAGAGGGCGGAGGGGGACTGGGAGAGAGAGAAAGAGAGGGAGAGAGGAAGGGGCCGCCGCGTCGGGAGGGGGACCGGGAGATAGAGAAAGAGAGAGAGGGGCTTCACAGCGTTTTTAAAGAAAAAATTGCTCGGGTGTTGTTTTTATTTTAAAGCAGGTTTCAACGGAGGGAGAATCCTCTCCAAAAAATTAGGAAACAGTCGCCAAACGTGGTTGCGTGAGTATTTTCTCTTTTTTTTAATTTGAGAGAGAAAGAAAGGAAAAAAATGTAACCAAACACCCCATTATTGAGTTTTCATGAAAACGATCACATAGGGTACATTCTCATTGAAATGACATTTGGATTCTCACATATGCATTCTAAGTGCAGACCAAACCTCATATGCATTTAATTCATTACTTTGAAGTTGTCCATGACTTTTATTGAGATTTCATGCTTATACATAATTGAATTGTTTTGAACCTTTCTTTTAAAAGAAACTGGGATTTCAGGTGCTGTTGGGAGAGAGTCGACTCAGATTTAGGGTTTCCTGGCCAGCTTCTTTTTCTCTGCCTGGGCAGAAACCTGCCTAGGAGTCGACTTAGGTCCATCCTCCACCCTTCAAAGCAGAATTGCTTTAATAGAAAGAGAAAAAGGAGAAACCAAGAAAATGCATTTACACGGTTTTTATCAGATTGCATAAACATGACAGGGATTTCACTGATTTTCATGATAGCCATCAAATGTGGCATGTGCTCACAAAAAAAATGACATTCACATATACATGGCCTCGTGGATGAACTTCAGATGTAAACAAAGCCCAATATGCATGTGCATGTTTTGTCTCATGTAAACAAAGCCTAATACTGATAAAAAAAATAAGTAGATAAACAAATTAAACAAAGGAAAAGAAAAAGAAAAAGAAAGAAAGAAACAAAAAAGATGAAAAGAGTAAGATAAAAGAAGAGTTGCCCCCTAGAAATATTGGGTTCGGTCGACCGAACTCAAGCGCCGGTCGACCGACCCCTTGCTGGATTGCCCATCCGTTTCCTGCTAGAGAGAGAGAGAGAGAGAGAGAGAAGATAAAAACAAATGAACAACAAAAGAACCAACAAAAAAACCCGCAAATGACCAAATCAAGCAACAAATCAACACAAACAAAAAAAAAATCAACAAAGCAACAATAAAGGAATGAATGATAAACCATGGATATCAACCAAAAAAAATGATGAGTGATAACACAATGATAAAAGAAATGCCACGGAAGCATAATAATAAACCTCAAAGCCATCCTCAAGAGGTTTAATGGCGTTTTGTCTGGGGTTCTTCCCCATCGACCCCATGCAGGGGGAATATTAATGATGCCCAGGTAAGTCGTGCTTGGACCTCGGGAACCACCCCTATCATCTCCATGGCCTGACTTTGCCCTGGGCCAATAACCCACTGAGCCTGACCTGCTTTCATCAGGATCTAATCCCACTTTTTTACCCAATATCAAACTTGCCATTCGCGGTAGACATTTCCTCGAAGATTGTTTACATACCTGTCATGTTTCCAACCCAAACTCTTGTCCGAACATGAAACGGTCAATAAATGACCCACATGATTTGAATGATTTAACCCTTTGATATGGGGTGCTCTTACGCAATTTAAGACATCCTTCATCTATTTCATTAACAATGATTCCACGCCATAGGGTCCCTTATCTTGGCGATTAATCAAAGGTTTTCTCCTCTCCGAAGGGATGTAAAACGCCGTGACCTTTATAGCACGACAAGTTCCAGTCCCGACCGATACCCACTTTCGTCTGATCAGTCAGGTAGCGCGCACCACTGGCTCCGGACCACTCCAGTCTCGGAGCCTGAACATATTGTCACTATGTGACTGGAACGCCCTCGCACTTAATAAACCGATAAAAGATAAAACGATATATGATAAAAAGTGCGTCCACAGGTGGAGAGGGAGAGGAAGGCGTCGTGCTGGGGAGGAGGGAAGGTGGAGAGGAATTGGGTTCCTATGTTTTGATGCGGTGAGATGAAGTAGTAGGTTTTTACATGACTAACAGAGAGAAAACCACTGAATCGGGACAAAACCGAACCGACAGAGCCAGAGAAAGAAGGATATACATTGTATTTCCATTGTAAAAAAATAACTCAAGATAAATATACCTTAATATGATCAGCATCAAATAGAGGTCTGTCAAATAGCATTCCTGTTTAGAAGTTGGGTTACAAATTCAATAAATAGGGAGGAGATCGATAAAAGTAGTAGATGACTTATCTACACTAAGAAATTCCTCAACATTTTTTTTTGCAGGTGAAGATATTTCTCAACAACTAAAATTTGGAGGAATTCAAAGATTTTTTCTGAAAATGTAATAACAAACAGAAATAATGATTTTGTTAACACAACACAAAAGGCGAAGGAATAACAATGCAGCCATAATTCTGTAATAGACTTGTATGTGTATGTAGACACGTACATACATGAAGCATAAAACACATTACCAAGAAAGGGAAATCTAGGTCAAGAGGCAAAAGTTTTTACTGGCTGTGGCGGCATTTAAATATTTCAGTAGAATGCATGTTCAATATTTCCCTAGAATGTTTAAATCAAAGTTCACTTTAGCTCAAGTTTGACAAACCTTATCTGTTTGAATGCATTTGCTGCTCTCGGTGAGACCTATCATGGATTCTGCACCGATCTACTCAAATTTTGCAAATGTTGGGAGATCTTAGTCTTCATTTGTACCTCTTCCTTTTCATTTTATACATCCACCGGTACTACTCACTTTCAAAAATAAGTTAGGGGACGTGGGCCCCACATCAAAAAAATTAAAAAAAAATATTTGTTTGGTCCACACCCTAGGTGTGTAATTGGCCCGGATGTGCATGAAGCATAACTCCCATGAGAATGAATGTGAACAGAAATTCAAGGTGAGCTACAGAGATAATGATGGAGTGTGATATGCATGAAACATACAAAGAAGATCATCAGATATTTTCAAAAATGACTGGATAGCATGATGTCAGGGCTTTCTCAGTCCTCCATCTGGCAGGCGACATAATAATAAGTCAGTGCACAAATTGTCTTTAGATGGGATGCTAATGCATTCAAACAAAATAATGAGCCAAGATAGTGGCCAAGAAGATGCAACAAAAAAAGAAAGCATCCAACCCAATGTGTGAATTCTACAGATGAGAATCCCAATGTAAAGCCCCAAAAGAAAGCATTATCCCCAACAACATGTAGATACTCCAAAATGCCATCAAGATTAGATGCAAAACCATTGCAGAAACCAATTGAAACATTTGAAGTATAACACACTAATGGAAACTAAGAGGAAAGAATAAAGGACAATGAGTTATTAGCAAAACCTGAAAGGTGTCTCGCATGAACCAACAGCAAAGTGCAAGAACAGATCCACCAGAGGATAAGAAAAGATTGTAGAGCAAGATACAGTGATCGAGCCTCTGCCTTTCATTTCTGCATTCGGGAATCATCATTCAGAATCAAGAAAATTAGAAATATCTTTAAAACAACTACCAAAGTGTATCAAATCTAATTAGATAACAGTAGGAAAACTGAAATATGACACTCGTGAAGGGCTCAATCCAGATAAATCTTCCTGACAGAAACAAGGGAGGAACAAGAACTACTCACCCTACTCGTCCCTCCCTGCTCTCCTCCTCCTCTTCCTTGCTCTCTACCTCAGTTGTTGAACTGGAGGGCTCCACATGCCCCCGCTACTATGGGCCCGGGCCGGGGGGGGGGGGGGGGGGCTGTGTCTCCGGCTCATGCTTTGGGTTCTGTTTTGCTTCCACATTGGTCTCCACCCATACAGCTCTTGGCCCCAGTAGACGATGGACATGCCCCGCTGCGTGAAGCACCTCACCCACATGCACTCTCTGTTCCGCTGTGGCTGCCCTTACCGCTCTTCAAGTGGCTCCTTGATGCAAGATCTGACTAAACTAAATGAACATGCATTTTTTAAAAAAAACTTATCTCGCAAGGAAAATAGATCTAAAGCAAATTCTAGGTAAATTTTAGGAATTTAACACTCAATCACTCCCTGATTTTGGTGGATTTAAACCCTAACGGTTGGCTAATATCTCTCCCTTCAGATGAAACAATCAGCAGAAAAAAAAATGACAGGACTGAGGTACCGTAGCTGAGCATATTTGTGAATTAACAAGGGCATCCTAATTCATATTTCAGCGTGAGATTGAATCCATATATATGATTAATTATGTGTACCAACCATAAATTCTTGACGGTAAAAAAAAATAGCCAAACACCTGTTGACGAGGATCGGCCTAGCGCGACGACGCAACGAGCAGATCACGCAGAGCGGAACAATCCACACGAAGATGGCCACTGGCTGTGGTATATGCGGCTCGGGCTGCCATGTTATTGGCTTCTTCGATCATGTACAGGAATGTGGAGAAAGGGGTGACTCGAGTGAATGTTGTAGGGAGAGAAAGAAGGGGGGAAGAAGAAAAAAATAAAAAAACAAGAGAAGAGCATGTAAGACAAAAACGGGTGGAAAGAAATGGCTGCAGTGGTCCTCTTATGCCTGTAGGGAGAGAAGGAGGGTGGGGAAGAAAAGGACAAGAGAAAAAGAGAGGCTGCGGAGGGTTATGTTAACGCAGGGAAGAGAGGAAGAGAGGAAGAAAAGGGAAAGAAAGAAGGAGAAAAGGTGGGTTGCGGCTTCATGCCCCGGGAGTCTCTTCAACGACGCATTGCCATGGCTACGACAAAATTTTCTTTCTTCAATTCTCGGTTAATCCTAAACGAAGGGTTACACTTCAATACTTCATATATATAAATAATAAAATTAACAATCACACCCTTAAAGTTCCCTATTAGTAGATATATCCTCAATCTCAACAAGAAAAAAAAAGAAAGGTTAAATAACTAATAAATAATTTCTAAACAAAATTAATTTAAATAACATCGAGTTGGCTTACGTTGTCTACGACTCCTTCATAGTTATAATTCCCCGTCGGGGTCTCCATCAATCATACTGTTGTGGGGCGGGTTGCCACCGCACATGTTCTTCTTGATGGACCTGCATCTCTTGGCAGACAACGGGCCTTCCCGCTGCTTTTGTGTGTGATGGTGCTGTGTCCGCCCCCACCATCGCCAAAAAAAGTGCCTCAAACTTAGCCTCAGTGTAGGGGGCCGACACCGTTGCGCCTCCTAATCCTACTGCTCGCCCCGCTACTCCGTTGGATGCTGATCCTACTGTTGTTGTGCGGGCTGTTGTTCTTGATGGTCCTACTACTGCTCTTGATTCGATCGTCGGCTTTCACCTCGAAGTCCACATCTGAGTGGTTGAAGAGGATGACATTGACATGGCCGCAGTGTGGGAGTCACCTCCCACGCCGATGGAGTGCTTCCACGCCAGCCTCGACCTGGGAGCGATGCGAGCCTAGGTCCCTTGGGGAATGGAGATGCTGAGATCCACGGGGAATAGGGCCTTGCCCCACTCTGGAAACTTGGTGTATGCCTCGCTGGAGAGGTCATAGCCAACGGAGAGAGGTGAAGCCCTAGAAGGCGCGATCGCCTTCTCCAACAACCTCTTCACCCTAAAGAGAGGCACCACTGGATGTGTCACTCAACTCATGGTGGAGGACTTTCTCGACCTCCTTCATCACGGCAGTGAGGGTGAGGAGTGAGCATTTCCAGACGGGGGGGGGGGGGGGGGGGGCCACGAGAATAGGAATGAAGGAAGAAGAGGATGAAGAACGAGAGGGCGGAGATGGTGTCCACATACGAGATCTAGGGAGAAGAAAGGGGAACGGGTGGGGGAGGAAGAGAAAGAGGGAGAGGATGGGTTGGATTTGAGAGAAATCGAATGTTAAAAGGAGAATAAATGAAAAACATCATGTGATAGTTTTGTGGTCATTGAAGTCACCCTTAATTATTACGTTTTTAGTTTTCTTTTTTTTATTTGAAGGACTTATTCTTACATTTGGTTAAAAGTGAAATAATATCTATGATCTATTAATCTCACATTCACTCACGAAACGTAAAAATATATAGATCAATTTTTCTTATGCTTCTTAGCCAACCAGCGGAATAAGATGACTATATATTTACGTAAGAATGAAACATAGGAATAAGTAGATACAGAAATTCTAAAACATAAGAAAAATTGACATATACTTACATTTGTTTCAACCGTAGGTAAAATCTATGACTATAGACCCGATTCGTTGCAGTGAATGCAGGTAATTCCTATCTCATGAAAAGCCACAAACCACCCCATGGAACTCTAATTTGACCTATCTTGTCATAGTTTAATTTGAGCAATAGGTCATTGGAGAAACCTATTTTGTTGTACGCCATAAGCGTGCTCCATTTTCCTTTCTACTTTCTGAACAGGGATCGATGAGAATAAGTTGAAAATCTGATCTTTTCTCCTGGACATCTTAGCAGGCTATCTTTTGATATGTGATTAAGAGAAACACCTGAATGCCATCTTTTGCGACGGAATTAAGAGAAATACCTGAATACCATGCAATTTAAGGGAACGAAGATTTCAAATCTGGTTAGAATAGGATCTCTCCTCTAAGAGTAATATTTTGTACATTGAATCCGGTGCATAAAGTCACGTCAACTTGTAACCTTTGCTCTTATTGGTTTAGAAAATAGGTGAAAATACTATTTCTGCACATAAAGGACAACCCGCGTCAGAATGGTATGGCCCAATTTTTCGCACATTAAAGACGGCGGAGCGCACTCGACAAAAAAGGACACGACTGAAATATTTTGTAGAAGAATGAAATATTTTACATTTCAATGAAACATTTTGTTACGAGAATGAAATATTTTGTTTGAATTCAAAAGTAAACCAATGAAATATTTTGTACAAATAAAATTTTTTGTCACATGAACGAAACATTTGTTATCACGATAAAATACTACAGAAATGAAACATTCTACTACAGGAACGAAATATTCTTTATAAGGATAAAATATTACGAAAATGAAACATTTTGTTACAAGAACGAAAATAACAAAATGTTTCAATTCTATATCAAATGTTTCATTCCTATAACAAAATATTTCAGTCATGTATTTTTTCGCCGAGTGCGCTCCGTCTTTAATGCGCGAAAAAATAGGTCGTATCGTTCTGACGCGGGTTATCCTTTCTGCGTAGAAATGATATTTTCAACTATTTTCTAAATCAACGACAGTAAAAGTTATAAGTTGACGTGACTTTATGCACCGAATTCGGTGCACAAATCATTACTCCTCCTTTCAATTCTGTTCTCCTTTCCATTAAGTATCATATTTCTTAGATTAACGGCTAAAATCCACAAATCTTTTCAAATGGGCTTGAGCATCATCTATCGGTTTGTGTGCTACAAGCCTACAACCAAAGTTTGTTTCTGGCAAACAAGATCAGGAAAGGAAAGAACAAGTCCGAATAAAAGAGAAACCTTCCATGTCATACGATCGATGACCAGCCAAAACATCTGTTTTCTTTGAAATAGATATTTTTTTACTTACTTATTTCTATTCAAAGATCTACTTGGTTTCACTGTACGGAGTGATTATATTTTTCATGAGATAATTACATGTATACCCCTATAATCTTGCATATCAATTCTACTCTGTACCCCTATATTCTTCGTATTGTCATGTATACCCCTATATTAACCATATTTCATCACACATATGTCCATTGTTACCTACCGCTTGTTTAGTTTAATTTTAGGTAGATTAAGATGAAAATGAGACTAATCTACACTTATTTACTCTTCTCACATAATCAAGATAATGACACATACATCCCTATAATCTTTCATATTATATTTTATATCCTTTTAAAATCTTATATCGTATTATGTTGACTTTGATAGTGTTAGAACATGATGGGTACGTATAATTGAACACTATTCCTTGATACGAGAGTATATATGGCAATATGAAAAATATGATGGTATAGAGTAGAATATGTAAGTTCCACGAGATTTAGATTTCTCATAGACTCATAGTATCTCATTCTCTCTCTAGGTTTTCCTAGAGAGAGAGAAGCTCTGGGCTTTCCCCCCCTTGGCGGCTGCCATGGCGGGGGGAAGGAGGGATCCCCACCTCCCTCTAAGCCTCCACCTCTCCTTCCGGCTTCCTCCTCCTTGCCCACCTGCCCTCCTCCTTTGCCTCAACCCTCCTGCCTCCCTCCAGCCTCCTCCTCGTCCCCTTGCCCTCATCTTTCTCCTTAGCCGGCCACCCTCCTTCCGGCCTCCTTTCAATCCTTGCCCATACACAAGCCACTTGGATGCACGCCGTCAAGTGCCTAATTCACTGAAAAGCATGAGACAGGTGCATCGGTTGCACAGGATGCACACCTGGTGCTGTAGTTGGATCACGTGCCTCTGGCTCCCTGCTTCGTGCAACCTACACCAGCCCCCTCCGCTGGCATGTCGCCCACTCTGTGGCCCTACTGAGTGTACGTAGCTTTGGCCACTTTGGCAACGGTGCCTGTTGGGTGTAGCTTAACTCCTGGACGCCCTCCGTCAGTAGGTGCACCTCTACTTATTCCTGTTCCGGCACCTCCCCCAGCTCCAGTTGCTATAGATCGGGGGAAGCGGCCCCTGGTGGTCGACCCTGCCTCTACAAGACTGGGCTCTTCCTGGTAGCTTGTCCTAGTTCTTCCTGGCAGGCCTTATGTAGTGGCCCATATGCGGGCATGTGACATTCGATGGGTGTCCATATTTCAACTGTCGGGTCATCTATCCTGTGCCAAGATCCCCTGGCATCTTTGGTGCTCAATGTTGCAACTGTTGAGCCGTCTAAGTCATTGAAGCTTGCCTTCCTTGGATCCACTGCAATGCCTGGAATCCTTCCAACGAAGGTTGCAGAGCATACGGAGGAGACCCCTCCACTAGATTCAGCCCTTCACCTTCTAGCTGCTCTCTTCCTTTGGCGCCCCAACTGTCACCTTCGCCGCTAAATTAGGTGGATGCTATCCTGGGCATCCAATCCGGCTCCATGGCAAATCCTCCAGCCATCTCATCTCATGCGAACGTGCCCACAATTAATGGTGTTTAAAGTCCTGGGGCTCTTCTCACAAACCAGGCTGACAAGTCAGCACCCGTAGAGGGACCATTCGACCTGGACTGACTTGCTTCTCCTGCAGACCCGAAACTGGCCCAGGTCATGGGCAATCTGGCACATCCAGGGGCCCAGACCATGCAGACGAGGCTCAGCCTATTGGGGTAAATCTGGGTGATGCATCCTTGCCCCAACAATCTAAGGCCTCTTTGGTGCCAATCGTGGTAGGAGATCCCAATCCGCCAGAGGCGACGGCAAACCCTGCCAAGCTGGCCATGATCTCCAACCCCCCATCCCACCTTAATTACATCATAGCAAACTCAGCCTACTATGGCCCGGGTTGCTTCCGGCGGCCCAGCTACGGCTGCACCTCAAGCCGCGGTAATTACATCGCCACACGTACGTCCTGGCCTACTTGCTCGTGGGTGACGCGAAGAGTAATCAGAGCGCTGCCTTGCTTGATGCTTTCAGCCCCCTGTCTGTCCACGCACCCACACCCTTGCATGCTAGTGCTGCGCCCTACGTACCCCTACACGCGATGAAGACTCTTGCCATTTTGCGGAAGTTAGATGGTGGTGAGGAGTCTGGAGGTCTAGTTATTGCATCGGCCCACAACAGCCCAACTGGTCCTTTAGCCTCGAGGATGTCCTCGTCCTCGAGCGTTGTACAACAGGATCCCAACAACATGAAGCTAGAAGATTTAATTGCTAATGACTTGTTGCTACACAAGGCTCTTGTTGGGCAGGCTAAATGGACCCATCAAGATGTTCCAACAAGAGGCTTCCTAAGACGTTCCATGTCTATGGGTTCCTCTGAAAAAAACCCCAATTGAGGAGGAGGAAGATGATTCAGACAATGAAAACCTGCATTTTGGGTCACTGGGTCACCCATTCAAGTTTACATAACATGAGGACGAATGGTTTGAGGATGTCACTATGGATCCCCAGCCAATCATACTGAGGTCGTTCTTCAGAGTTAAGGTCGTAAAAGGATGTCATTGGAAGAAAAATATGCTTATCGAAAAGGCACGGGAATGAAGACTCGTGGCTTCAAGGTTGGAAAGTCTCAAAGTCATGCTGAGGTCGTTCTGCAGAGTTAAGATCGTAAAAGGGTGTTGTTGGAAGAAAAATATGCTTATCTAAAAGGCACGGGAATGAAGACTCGTGCCTTCAAGGTTGGAAAGTCTCAAAGAACCATGATGATTTTCCATGGTTTCCAGGGTGGGTGGTTTTCTTTTCCTTTCTCTGGAGGTAAGGTGGCATGTCCACCTCCGTTTTGATTACTAGCCATTTTTTAAATAATAAATATATCTTAATTTTAGAAAAAAGATTCCAAGGGATATATATATATATATATATATATATATAATTATCCTATTTTCATATACTCATGGAGTAAGGTGCTTGTGCTCTCAGATCACTATGTTTTGGTCTAATGCGTACTTACGTTGCAGTAAAAGTTAATCTAACAATGGCATACATAACGATGGCTCTTTTTCCTCACATTTCCTTTCATGGTTGGTGCAGCAGCTTGCTTTCAAGTCTAACATCTGCTGTAAATGAGACCAACCTAGCATATGGAATAGATGAGATTAATCTATCTATATACATCTGGTATATATATATAGATAGTGAAGAAAACCTAAAACATGTCGTTTCTCGTGTTTTTACTTACGTTTTTTTCTTGGTTAAGATCGTGGAAGTTCCATATGAATGCCCAACATCTTGCATGGAGTTTCATGGGAATCGGGCGTACGGAACAGAGTTTGTGATATAACTAGTTGACGTACTCTGTCAGAATACTTGATGCGGTACTATGGCATCTTGTTAAGTACATCCTCAAGCTTCCTCGCTCCTTTTCAATTACTTGCTTCATATAAACTATAAATTTTTATTCCTTTCCCTACATGATCTAGAGATTAATTAATTACCAGGAGATCAAACACAGTATGCAAGATGATCAGACTCCCAAATTGATCAATCTAGAACATGATGAACTGCCACACACAAATAGCTTGGCTTCTGTTTGTCTTTTTACCATGCATTGCTAGCGTCTGATCAATCCCATACTAAAAGCTTCTAAAACTGTTGATACAGTCCCAAGTTTGCCCCTTGTATTCATGAAGAAAGGACACCAGATAAGTGATATATCTTGGCCGCTCAAAGGATCGATCAACAAAGTCACACATGCAAATATGAATAAGGGTCCCCCAAAGACCAGTATATCCGATGATATCGAAGAAACCAAGCCGTTAGTCACCAGAGAACTCGATCGTCTTGAACTCCACTGTCCAGCTATCGATTATTTTATGAACATAGATGCCACTTCTAGCCATATGTGAGATCTCTCCACTTCTATCGTTCTTGTTTAGTTGTACAAAAAGGTCACTTCTGTGAAATCTCCAGGGAGAATAATGGCATGAGACATGAAAATTGGACGTCAGACAGCAGTATATGCCATAACAAGATCGGTTTTTCCATAATCCATGCATATGCCGAGAGGAACAAATTAATGATATATCAATGATGCTATTAACCCTGCTCCAGCTCACGATCAAGAAGGTAACTACACGGATGCGACCAACTGCACGTCCGCCACCATTACTACTCCAGACGTGCGGGATGCTCCTCCTTAGTGCGGCTAACCACCTTGACCTTGCTGTAACTTGTATTCTTTGTATAACTGCCCACGATGTGGATCGATTGTGAATGGTAACCTGTAACTGCCCTGTCAAACAATCAGGGTCACATTGTATAAATATTACTGAACTGATCAATAGACGACAACAGTTCCAAATACTATCTCTCTCCCTTCAGCTTACTTTACATGGTATCAGAGCCAATCGTCCAACGACCTCTCCTGCTGCCTCCATGGCCTCATCTCCAGCAAGTACGTCTACAGCCCCTGAAGCATCAGCATCTACTGTTGCCTCGTCACTGCAAACAGCATCACTGCTCACCCCAGCGCAACAACAACCTCCTGTTTTCTCACCGTCCACTTCCATGATGACCTTTCTTCCTCTTAAACTTTCCCCCGATAATTATCTCCTGTGGCGTGCTCAATTTCTACCTCTGCTACGCTGCCATGGCCTCTTAGATCTTGTCGACGGAAGCACCTCTCCTCCCCCTAAGACGCTTGGCGATCCCCCGGTTGTCAACCCTGCCTATGCGTCTTGGGCTCAGCGAGATCAGCAGCTGTTGTCATGTATTTTTGCTTCCGTCTCCGAGTCCCTCATGCCGCTGATCGTTCACCTGGACTCTGCTCGCGCTGCCTGGGACGCACTAGCTTCGTCATTTGCGTCTACCTCAAGGGCACGCATCCTGCAGTTAAAATCTCAACTGCATGGTCTTCGCCGGGGCGCACTCTCTGTCACCGAATATATTCAACAGGTTAAATCCTTAGCTGATAAGCTCTCTGCCATTGGCCATCCCATTCCCTCCTCTGATCTTATCCTCCATGTTCTAAATGGTCTTGGCCCCCAATTTGATTCCTTTGTACCTGCGGTGACAACTCGTTTGGAATCTTTTTCCTTGGAGGAGCTACATGGCATGCTCTTGGCCCACGAAAGTTGGCTTCAACATCAGCATAATGCATCAGACTTTTCTTCCCCGTCTGCAAACTCTGCTAGCCGTGGTCACCCCACTCGCGATGGAAACCGTCAGGATCGTGGCCGTGGCCGTGGCCGCGGACAAGAACGCTCTCCACGGTGCCAGTGGTGTCGTCAGTTCGGACATCGAGCTCGTGACTGTCCTGATCTCTCTAATAAATCTCCATCGCCAGCAGCCTCAGCTCCTCCGTTCGCTGCTGCTACTCCGACTGCTTTACATCTGGGCGCTGCCACTTCAGGGGCGTTTACTGCTAGCGCTCCATCTACTCCAGGCATGGCGCTTTGGTACCCGGACTCAGGTGCTTCTCACCATGTGACTCCGGATTATCAACAACTTCTCAATCCGGCACCTTATAATGGACCAGATCAGGTTGTCATTGGAAACGGATCAGGTCTGTCTATATCTCATATTGGTGACTGTGTTATTCCCTCCAATGCTCGTCCGCTTTATCTCCGAAATATTCTACATGTGCCTTCCATGGCGAAGAGCCTCTTATCTGTTCGGCAATTCTCCAAAGATAACAATGTTGTGTTTGAATTTCATCCGGACCATATGCTCATCAAGGACCGACGAACGGGGCGTCCAGTTCTGCACGGACCAGTTAGACATGGGCTATATCAGCTTCTCCTTCCGGGTCGCTCCTCGCCGACAGCACTCGTTGGTGAACGTGCTCCGCTTACGACTTGGCATGAACGATTGGGCCATCCCGCCTTGCGCACCGTCAATCGTATTCTCTCACAGCATCAGCTTCCTACTGGCTCTAAGAGTTTTTCAGTTTGTCCGTCCTGTCAACAAGCAAAAAGTTGTCGTCAGCCTCTTCCTGCCACTGCGACAACATCCGCCAGTCCTTTAGATTTAATTTTCTCTGATGTTTGGGGACCGGCTCCCGTGCAATCTCATGCAGGGAACCTTTATTATGTTCTGTTTATGGATGATTTTAGTAAATTTTCTTGGATCTTTCCTATTCAGCGAAAATCTGATGTGTTTCCAATTTTTACTCGTTTCCAAAAACATGTTGAGCGCTATTTTAACACTAAGATTAAAGCGCTCCAATCCGACTGGGGAGGGGAATATCGTTCCCTACATTCTCATCTTCAATCAGAGGGAATTATACACCGTCTGTCTTGTCCTCACACTCACGAACAAAACGGCGCGGCTGAACGGAAGCACAGGCATATCGTTGACACTGCCCTTGCTCTCCTCACTGCTGCATCCGTTCCACATGCCTACTGGGATGACGCCGTCCAAACTGCTGTCTATTTAATTAATAGACTTCCCACACCTCTTCTCCGCAATAAGACTCCTTTGGAAGCTCTGTTTGGTATAGTTCCAGATTATCGCTTCCTCCGTGTCTTTGGTTGCGCGTGTTATCCTTGGCTTCGCCCGTATCAAAATCGAAAATTTTCACCTCGTTCTGATCTCTGTGTCTTCCTTGGGTACAGCCATTCTCACCATGGTTATCGCTGTTTGCACCTTCATTCTGGCAGGTTATACATTGCTCGCCATGTCATCTTCGACGAAACGCGCTTTCCATTTCAAGAGCTTGCTTCTCTGAAAGGATCATCGCCACATTCGTCTGGCATTTTGGGTCCGGTTCCCTCCTTTTCTTCTCCTGCGCCAATTCCCTTCATCACCCACTCAGCTCCTTCTTCCACCATCATACACAATGGTGATCTTCCACCTACCTCCCCGTTGCATACGTCATCCCCCGCTGCCTCTCTGTCTGCTGGTTCTGACACATGTGTGTCACAACCTTCACCTTCTACTACAGAACCAGGAATGTTGGAGGCATCCTCAGTCGATACCACGCCATCTTCTACCCCAGTTCGCACCAGATCTCTTGCGTCCATCTATCGTCATACTATTCCCACTATTCCCCACTCAACTGCCTCACCCTCTAGTGCCCACCATGCTCCTTCCTCTCCGGAAGCCCTTCAGTGTGTATCATCCGTCCCACCTGATGACACTCTTGAGCCTACTTGTTTCTCGCAGGCAATACGGTATGATGTGTGGCGCAGTGCTATGGCCTCTGAGTTTAATGCCTTGTTACGCAATCACACTTGGAATTTGGTTCCTCGGCCTAAACATGCTAATATAGTGGGCTGCAAATGGGTTTTCCGGATCAAACGTAAAGCGGACGGTAGCATTGATCGGCATAAAGCCCGCCTAGTGGCTAAAGGCTTTCGGCAGGTTCCTGGAGTTGATTTTCATGACACATTTAGCCCAGTTATCAAAATTTCTACTGTTCGGATTTTGTTATCTTTGGCTGTCTCACTCAGTTGGCCTATTCATCAACTCGACATCTCTAATGCCTTTTTACATGGCTATCTAGAAGAGGATGTATTTATGGAGCAGCCGCCGGGTTTTACTCATCCTCATTTTCTAGATCATGTCTGTCATTTACGCAGGTCTATATATGGGTTGCGCCAGGCTCCAAGGGCCTGGTTTTCCAGACTGAGTACTCGTCTTCTTGCTCTTGGATTTATTGGTTCTAAGACCGATACATCACTCTTCTACTTGGTCACACCACATGCACGAGTTTATGTTCTCATTTACGTGGATGATATTCTCATCACTGGCAGCAATTCTACCGTCATCCAACATCTTATTTTGGCATTAAGCAGCGAATTTGCTGTCCGGGATTTAGGCCCCGCAAGATTTTTCCTTGGTATTGATCTTCAGGCACATCCGGAAGGGCTGTTTCTTTCTCAGTCACATTATATTGCTTCAATTTTGAAAAAGGCTAATATGTCCAACTGCAAGCCCATATCCTCTCCTGCGGCTGTCTCTGCAACTTCCTCTAATTCTGCTCCTCTGGATGATCCAGCCTTGTACCGGAGCATAGTGGGAGCACTGCAATATGTCACAATCTCACGACCAGATATTTCTTATTCTGTGAACAAAGTGTGCCAATACATGCATACTCCTACACATGATAATTGGGCCGCGGTAAAAAGGATTTTACGTTATTTACAGCTCACTATTTCCCATGGCCTACAACTTCATCAGCAATCGTCAATATCTCTTCAAGCCTTTTCCGATGCGGATTGGGCCGGCTGTGCCCAAGATCGTCGCTCTACCGGAGGGTACGCTGTTTATCGTGGTCGAAATCTAGTTTCTTGGTGCTCCAAGAAACAATCGACTGTTGCCCGGTCAAGCACTGAAGCTGAATATAAAAGTGTTGCAAACACGACTGCGGAACTCATTTGGGTCACTTCTCTCCTCCGCGAGTTGGGTTTCACTCTATCAGATATCCCGACAATTTTTTGTGACAACATTGGCGCGACTTACCTTGCCGCCAATCCTGTATTTCACGCACGTACTAAACACATCGAAATTGATTACCATTTCGTGCGTGAAAGAGTTGCCAAGGGACTGTTGCGGGTTTCATTTGTCTCTTCAAAGGACCAGATCGCTGACATCTTTACGAAGGCTCTTCCGCGTCAGCGATTCCATCTCTTGAAATCCAAGCTCAACGTCTGTGAACCCCCGTTGAGCTTGCGGGGGCGTATTAACCCTGCTCCAGCTCACGATCAAGAAGGTAACTACACGGATGCGACCAACTGCACGTCCGCCACCATTACTACTCCAGACGTGCGGGATGCTCCTCCTTAGTTCGGCTAACCACCTTGACCTTGCTGTAACTTGTATTCTTTGTATAACTGCCCACGATGTGGATCGATTGTGAATGGTAACCTGTAACTGCCCTGTCAAACAATCAGGGTCACATTGTATAAATATTACTGAACTGATCAATAGACGACAACAGTTCCAAATACTATCTCTCTCCCTTCAGCTTGCTTTACAGATGCAGAGACATCCCCAAGCAATTGCGACCATGAGTTTGCCATGGATCTTTGATATAAGTTTTTATTCAGTTGATACCTCCTTTGGTTTCATGTAGGTATTTGTGAGACTTGGGAGTCGGAGATTGATGGGTTGTGGCAATACGAGTAATACTGGGTGATATATATTATGGTCACTAACATGAATGTGCCTTTCGTCTTCTTTCATTCTACGTCAAAAGTATCGTATGTCTTTGTTACTGATCATTAATCATAATTGATGCCCTTTGTAGAGTCTAGAAATTAATCTTGTAATTCACTGGGATGAACTTAATTTAGCTAGGCATTTAATATAAGGATCAGTCTTCATATTTTTTTTACAGAAGTCTAAGGATCTATTGGAATTTATAACGGACCAAGAATGAAGCACCGGATTCTTTTTGGTTTCATATTTTAATGATGGGTTTATCTCTCCAGCTATTCTTCTTGGAGGCAAACTCCTCTTTATCTCTCACCTACCCTTTTTTCTTTTTAATCCTATTGCTTTCCAAACAGTCATTCTTCTCCTCCGCTTATTTTACTTGTGCTATACCATTACAGGATCTCCAATCAGACCACCATATGCTTCTCCTCCCAAACCGAAGAGCGTTAAACGCCACACTCCAGGTCCTGCAGATCTGAAGGTTCTGTCAAAATTCATGAAGAGTTTATTTTAAGAGATAGAGATGCCATGGAACTGGAGACCGTGTGTGACCCAGTCATTCATGTAAAAAAAAAAGGAAAAAAGGTTCCCCGGAGAGATCAAACATGGCAGCCAATTATTGAGCTGCATATATATGGGGTCCTCCACCAAGAGGAAATATTCAAGTGCTTGATCCTGCAGCAAGCTGGAAAAAAAAATTAATAAAGAGTGCAGAAAGCTGCGGAGGATACTGTACATGTGTTGGTGTTTTCATTCTTGTGAGAACAGATACTCCATTTCTTCCTAATGGGTGGTTCGGGCCTGCCCATTGACTGCAGCTGGAGATGCAACTAAATTTCCCATATACATTTGTACTTCTTTTTCATAATTTCTTGCCCTTTATTTCTTTTCTTGGAGATGATCACCATCACCCCCCCTCGTCCCGTGCTTGCTGTGTTCACGTCTCCACCGGTTTATCTGTAACTTAGGAGGTTGGATCACAGTTGACATTGTCTATCTCTGGACAACTGTCTTTTATTCACTACATAGAAAAGAATGAAGAGGAAAAGGGAACAAGAAACAAAAGGAAGAAGATCGAGTTTCCGTAGTGCTCTCTCCACGAACGTATATGCCTTTGACAGGTGAGGAGATAGAGCAGCTTTTGGCAAACATGGGTAAGAAGGAAAAGAGGGATGAGCTGAGATGGTGAAGGGGGTGGGTTACTCCCTGGCACCTCTCAAGCCATCTGATGAGCACGTGTCAGCTTTAAATGCACGGCCAGAACAGCCGACAGGTGCTCATGTTGTCCATCAGAAAGTTGTCCCCATGAACTATGTTGTGTTTTGTTACGACGCCCAGATAGGAAGATACACGCACTGTCCGAACACCCTATATTATATATATATATATATATATATATATATATATATATATATATATGCATGTCCGCACGTATTCGCAGGCACGAATGTATGTTCGCACGTACAACAAACACCCAGGTGCGCGTGTTCGCACGTATCTGCATACGCATACATGTGCGTACGGCACGCAACCAGAGATGCATATGTACACACATGCGGGTATATATGTGCATAACGTACGCATGCACACTCACGCATATGCACGCACGCACCCGGCCAGCAAGACAATGTAGAGAGAGAGAGAGAGAGAGAGAGATTCCCATTGTTGGCGATTGCTGGGCTTCCTGCACACAAGGCCACACACAGTCTAATGGGGATAGAACCCCGATACTGCAGCAATGCAAACTGGAGCCAGGAATGGGGTATTGAGCCGCTAGCTCTTCTCAGCCCCCCTCCAAAATAGTGAAGAAGGGAGGGAGGGTATCAAAAGTTGGGTGGTTCTTGGCATCATCCTCCAGCATCACAGGCCAATTCATGAGGTTGCCACAAGGTTGCAATAAAGTGTGACTACCCCACCCTCCTCCACAAGAAAAGAAAAAAATATGAATTATTGACAAAGTGGCATCGTAGAATTATTGTCAGTTCCCACTGTAATAATATTTGATAAATTGTGTGTAATAATATACAGCTATCTCCCAAATCCAGAGGTGCAACCATTGATATGGTTTTGATCATTGGGATTCCCAGTTGACCCACTGTTGGCATCACCCCTCCCCACTTGGCCATTTAAAATGAAAAGAATACAAACAAAAATATCAAGACTTGTAAGAATAAGAACAGCAGAGCAGTGAACAGTACTGTCAGGTAGGGATGGAGGAGGCACTGTTCTCTAATTCCCCTGATTAATATTCCTGCATATCTATTTGCTAAACGAGCGGGATGTCGCTGTGGATTATCGTGTATATAGTTTTCCAAATGCCAGGTTGCACAAGAATGTCACACAACAAGTACTGAATTAGGGTGGTAAGCAAGGTCACAGAAATGGAATAATAGATCTCTCTTCTTCTCTCCTCTGTAAACCCTAAATTAAGTGTGCACTGGAGGAGGAACATCCTCCTAGAGTGCATGTGGTGATTCAGCACAACATATACTTCGAAAAACCAGTCTGCATGCCATGCACAATTTGCGTCAAAGCGTGGAGAAAGAAATTAATCAAAAGGAGAAGAATGATTAGAAGGAACAACTATTACATAAGAAGAATTAAGAACGAAGACCCTAGGAAAACATTGGGACACATGATTCATCACCAGCTCATTCTCTCTCTCTCTCTCTCTCTCTCTCTCTCTCTCTCTCTCTCTCTCTCTCTCTCTCTCTATATATATATATATATATATATATATATATATATATATATATATATCAAGATCAAGACTCTAACAAAGAAATGTGACACAGAGTTCAACACCAGCTCAACACAAATTGTCCTCCCCATCATCTCTGAGACCCTCAAACTCAAACAAAAGAAGAGTTTGAATGTGCATTGCCAGAGTATATGTATTCAGGGATGACAATATTGGAAAGAAAAGGGATGTTATAATAAAAGAAGTGGGAAAAGAGGAAATGAACGGTGGAAATCATGCATCATGGTCATCAGCATCACCAACACAAGATTTTCATAAGATCAGCTACTAGTTACTTGTACTCATTGCGTCATGCTGGCCTTCGACTCCGCCGCCGTGCCGCCGCCGCATCTGGGACTGCGCCAGGTCAGAAGCTGAGCTGGCTCCCCCGCTGCCGTCGCTTCTCCCCGGTGGCTGCCGGTAGCCGCCGCCGAGCGATTCCAGGATGCCTAAGTGGGACTCCCCTCCGCCGCTGCCACCGCCAGCACCGACGCCACCGGAGCCACCGTAGCTTAGCCCCGGCTGCTGCCCGGGCAGCAGAACCATTGGGGCGGGGAAGTTCATGAAGTGTAGACCACTGCTTGGCACGGATCCCCGGAAAATGGAGGCATTCCCCGCCGTGGGGATCGTCCATATGGAGTCGCCCCCGGCGCTGGTAGGGTTGGTCACCATCCACAGAGTGCCAGGGACCTGGCTATGTCCTGACAGCTGCCCATAACCTGCCATCTGAGTCTGGTGCTGTTGATGGTGTTGGTGCTGCTGCTGTGAAGTGCCTGACCCATGCAACCTCGCCTGCAGCGTCTGGCCTAGAGTGCTGCTGCCGGCGGCATGGAAGTCGAGCAGCGCCGACACGCTGGAGCTCGCGGAGCTGCGCAGGGAGGAGATGTTGAGGGAAGTGAAGTTGGCGGGGATGGTGCCCGTGCCTGTGGCGGCGACCACGGCGGGCTCGGCCTGCTGGAGGAGCCACTCGATGGTCTCGCCGTCGGTCCGGTGGCCGAGCTCGCGGGTGAGCTGGAAGACGCGGGCGGCGCAGGCGGCGGGCATGCGGATGCGGCGGCCGCGGCCGTCGACCTTGGTGTGGCGGTCCTTGGTGGAGGCGCGCTTTGGGGGGGACTTCCTGGGCGGTGGCATGCAGGCCGGGGAGGCGCCCGGCCCGGGGGCGGCGACGGCGTCGCCGGGGCAGGACATGGCGAGGGAGGGGTAGCCGGAGATGGATGTGGTGGCATCTTCTTCTTTCCTCTCGAGGAGCTGCAGATGGAAGTTGGGTCGCCGGCCAGGATCGCCCTCCATTGGGGTACTTGCTCACATGAGATGGTGATCACTGCATGAAAAGCATATTAATTCCTGGTGGGCAAGACTGCCGCTGTAAGAAACCCTACCGAAGATCTGATGGGTGATCTGTGTGACTGGACATGGGTTTGAGAGGGGATGAATGAACAAATTTGTGTCAGTTCCTCAAGAGGAGCAATTTGATGAATTTTGCAGTCGTAGAGAGAGGATAAACAGGATTTGATCTCCTTTAAGAACTTGCTAGGAAATTAGTCCAGGCACTGGTTGATGGGTTTTGGCCCTTTTAGAGTCTATGCGCAGAGAGAGAGAGAGAGAGAGATCAGGGAGGGGAAAGGGAAAGATGAAAAGCTGTATGTATGAGATGCAAGACGAAGCCTCGAGTAGTTTCGAGTTAGAGGGCGCGCGGCACAGAGGGAGAGAGCAGGAGGATATAACCAAGCTAGCTAGCTAGTATTCAGTCTAAAGTAGCATATATAGGAGAGAGAAAAAAATGGAGCAACCAAACAAGCTACAAGCTATTCTAGGGCAAGGGCGCCGGGGAGGAGAGATCACGCATGAGGCCGGAAAGCCTTAAGTGGCAAATTTAACGAGTGAAAGTTGCATAGATCAAAGTAAAACCCATCCAGGACAAATGTTACCTTGAGATCTTTAATTCTCTTCATCTCTCTCTCTCTCTCTCAATACAGGTCCCTTTCTCTCCGGCCCTCTTTTCTTTTGTTCCCCTTTCATAAACCTGTGTCCTCCATTTTCGCGTTATTCCCCCCCCCCTTTCACTGTGGTTCGACAGCGGCTTTGGCTCAGATTCCACGTGTAGTGTCGTTTAATCTAGAAAGAAGGGTATGTGGGGTATGCATGCACCAAGGTTTAAATGTCTCTCATATGGCCTAATTTGTGGTCTGTACGTATTTAGGGTAATTATTAAAGACCCTTACAAATATCCAAAATAACTTTTATACATATGTCTTGTTCTTACATATTGTTACAGGTCATCTAGTTATTGTATTAAATACATGTATCAACCGTTTGCAAAAAGGAGCTAGCACAGATGAATAAATAATACTTTAAATATTACTAATAATAATAACCAATAGTAAAACTGTTAAATCAATATTTTGATATATATTTATATAAAAATGTTTTACTATTATAATGGGTTTAATATATAGATACATATATAAGCCATGACTTATTATTCTTGTATAGATTTAAGTACTGGTTGTTTGATTATATATTGCGCTAAATGCATGTATCGATGTATTTTAAAATGATAAAAATATGTGTACGTATCAAACGATAACTTTGATATTGCTGTTACTAACAGTCAATAGTAGATGTAATTTGTTGGGTCATGTTCTGTCAATTTTAATATTTACGTACGTTTTAGAACAATGTAGTACTGTTATTATCACAGGTTAATTTAATTAATTAGGGAATTGAGAACAATATTGTTGCTATATATTAAAGCTAGCTAGCCTTGAGAGCCTCAAAGCTCTCCCTTCTCTCTCACCCCCTTCTCCCACTCTTTAATTTGCTACGTACCTCCACACATAATATTAACATTTTAGACTATATAATTAATTAACCGCATAATATATATATTATGCAAAAATATTGGACAATATATATTGGACCTTTGTTAAGTGTCGTCATCCTTCTTTCTGGTTCTTAATTACTCTCCCTCCCCACCTTTCATATTTGACGACACAACACGTACGATATGCCTCCCCACGCGGAGGAGCCTGCTACTGATCAAGAACAGCTTTGAGCAACCCAGACCATCCAGCAACAACATGAAGCCTAGTGGGCAAAGCTGCAAATGAGCAGTCAATGGAGTCATCACTAGTGGCAATATAGGCTATTACAGGTCACATGCTGCCTGCCCTCTGTACAGGCCACTCTCTCTCTCTCTCTCTCTCTCTCTCTCTCTCTCTCTCTTTGGATTTAGATTTCATCAGCTCAGTCTAGACTATGTAAGTATATATAGTGCACCCAGCAAAGCCCTTATCAGCTCAGTCTAGTCTATTCTCCAGTAACGCTTCTCCTCTGATCGTCGATCCAAACAATCTTTTCGTGAATGGTTATACATATATATATATATATATATATATATATATATATATATATATATATATATATATATATCCCTGCTGATCCAACCATTACACATGAGACAGGACGAGTTGTAAGATTTGACTGATCGATATATACCTCTCCCATTTTCCGTAACAATATTGAAGCGAAATGAAAATTAGATACAGTACAATGCACATTTAATTAATTCGGACTGATCAATATAACGGGCATGCATGAAAACACTTAAACACAAGTTGAACCAAAAGCGCAGCTACCTGTTTCGAAGAATCATCATATTCTACAGCATATATATGCTCTTGATCTCCTCCTCAATTAAGCCATCTTCTTTGCCTTTCACAAACCATTTCTGAACCCACTAATTGCTAATGAAACTCTGCAGGTTATATACATTCTGTTCTCCCAATCAATTAATGCACTAACTCACACAATTCATCATTAATGATCAGTAAATTGATCTTGGATATATACACCTTTCAACGAGATTTTGTCCCATTTTAATTTTTATTATAGAATTTTTTTGGGTCGAAATAATTAATCTCTCTTATGGATAGGGTTTCATTCTATCTCGATCTCTCCTTTTGGTGCACGTACCTCTCTCTTTCTTTGAAAAGCTTAGATCATGTACGTACGTATACTCCCTGATGGAGGGGACTTCAATTCAATTCTCTAGTACGTGGTACGCGTCAAATCTAAAATGAAGGCGAGGGCAAAGGCATCCCAGCTGTTGATGCATCAAAATATATGATCTTGCGCAAACAATTAATTAAGTTGTGTATTAATTCAATATTAATTAATCCTTGTATAATTATTCAATAAAAACTCCCTACGTACACAAAGCTCCCATCAGATTTAGAAGGTAGGCGTACTACAAATCAAATCTAACAAAATTTTCGCCATCATCACAGACCCACCTTGGTTAGACTTAAATTGAGGGGTCTGAATGCATGTGAGGTTGGAACGAAGCTGTACTTATTGCCTTTGGTATATATTCAGTGTTTACATGCTGTCACTAGCTCAAATTTTACTTCACTTCTTCGATATAGATGAAAGGCATGTGGTTCATTTTTCTTCCCATGTGATATCCTCGTGCCCGTACGTAGTAGGGAGAAAAGGACAACAAAATAGAGATTAATGTTGAAACTGTATATATATATATTCAGCAGCCCCAAATTAAATATCCACACTCCATTTATGTCCATGGATAAAGATGTGACAGTGATAGTACTATCCCACCCCCAAAGGCCGGCTCTTAATTTTCTCGTAAAAATGGTTTCCTCGTAACTGCAGGCTGAACCTTCAACAGGCCAGGTATATATATGTATGCATCCTTTTCTCGGTGAGACAGGGACCCGAAAAATCCAAAACAAGAAAAAGGACGGAAAGAGGAAACGTAATATATATATATATATATGCATTGTTTTCAGTGACTGCAACACGATGTACCTGACCTGGAGTACTCCACTTGCTGCCCTCCCATCCATGTCCCGCGCCAGAGCTGGCAAATACCTTGTGACCCCAAATTTTTATCCTTATTGCATGTGGGTATTCAGACCATATTGATTATATACTGATGTTCCCCTGTATAGAGGATGCACAACGGAGCAATATGTGATTATTGTAGGTAAGTTAATTAATTATTGTGGCTAATTAAGCCACACCTTTCCAGCTGTGTTAAGGTTTAGAGCATCTATCCTAATTATACACTTCTATATCCGACCCTGCGATCGACGCACTACTCCTTCGAACTATCCTTGCAGTTGCTTGGTGGCCTACTTCTCACTTGCTTCTAGCCTTCTACTTCAGGGTCCCTCGAGTGGAATACGTGTAATAAAGTTAATTAATTTGGTAATCTAGCCTCTCCTAATTTTCTCCGTGTTTCACGGTGCCGATGATTAGACTTATAAACGGATCGGATACGGAGTGAATATAGTGTGACATTCGAATTCATCTCCGATTAATAATCGAATTATTCGATATCTTATTAAATTATTCGTCGAATATTTTATTCAGATAATTATCTGATTATTACGAATTCGAATTTGGTTCGAATTTTAGACGAATAATTATTAGATTTATTTGAAGGTGAGTCGTGCGAGTCGTGTGAGAGCGTTGTCGGTTATTTTCTCGAAAAAAAAGAAAATGTGGAGATTATTTTTATTTTGGGAGATGTTATCAAAAGATTAAATTTCATCCCAAAAAATAAGAGAGGGTTTACCAAATAGATGTAAGTAGAGTTATTAATTCTAAATTATATTTTGAGACAAAAAAAGTAAAAAAGAGCAACCAAACAACACATTAAGATTTGAGTTATTTATATATATAGAATATGTGAATTCGACTTCAAATCGAATCAAACGGTTCGATTTAAATTTTTGATTTGAATCGAATTACGAACAACACTATCTTTAAGGACAAGATCTGATTCATGGATCAGTTCTCTTTACGAGGGCAGCAATTAATTAATGAATGGGCTGCTGCTTGACTAACTAGTGGGAGACAAATTAATGGATCCTTAAATCTAGTACAAAGGAGATTTGAGGGGTACAAATTAAATTAATTAATTAATTAAACTTAGGGGGACATCGATCGAGCTGCAACAAGAGAAGGAATCGATGCACCGTGGTGACGATTAGCTTGCTTACAACCGGCATGCATGCATGCCACTCTGGGGGCCGGGCCATCTTTCTCCCTCTGCTTCAAAACCACAACCCCCTTCGAAAAGTTCTGTGGTAAGAAAGAACAACAGGATCTTTAGCTGTTCTAGCTCATGGATTATTATTAATCATTCTCAATGTTTGGAAGGAGGCCGTTTTAGGTACAATCATTAAAGTTAGGGGTCACGATAATAAGATTAGCCTTTGCTTCCTCCCAAAGAACTTGCTTTAGGTACAATCGATCACGAGAGGCTAACAATATTCTGCACTGTACAACTTAATTTGGACAAGTAAACGAGAGATCTGGGTCTCGAATTTGTATAGTCTTTAAATATTGGGCATAAACGTCACAAAGAACCTACACAAGTATTTCCAACAACAGGTATCAAATGGTGATAATATTTGAAATATTATCAAATGGTGACCCATGGGAAGAGATTCGGGAATGGCATCAATAGGGAAAGATTTAGAATTGACCGGTGGGTCCTTGATAGATTATAAAATGTGAAAGAGATGGGAGACAAATAGTGACAAGAGAATCAGCGAAGCAAACTGTGGCGGAGGATGAGAGAAGTCAGTTTATAGTGAAGATCCTAAGCCCCCCCCCGCAAGTAGGCTGCAGAGACGGCAGAGAGAGTTAAATAAAATCTCCATGCCTAATCCAGAAGGAAGCACATTTTACAACCACAGAGTGGAGAATCTGATAAAAAAAAAAATCTGAAAGGGCAAAAGGAGGGAAGCGAGAGTTGGTAAGCGCTGGAGCTCTATGTGCAATCATTGGATTTGGTGTTTAAAGTTGCATGAACAGCATCAACTTGGAGCTATCATCAGCAGCTAATTAACACTGGGAAAATATCTCAATCAGATTTGCTGTGCATGAACCTTAGCCCCCACACCAGGTGAGAACCATCAGTTGCAGGGCCCCCAACCGGAGCGTAGCTTCCAAATTCCAATGTCCTTCACAAGAAGCGGTGAGATCGGCGACGGCCGTGTGCCCGTGACAAGGGGGAGAGACCTTTGATAGCGCAACAACTAATGTGTGATCACGAACTATCCTGCAGAGAGATCCATAGCCAGGATTCCCTGTTTTTCCCACCCATGCACTCACCCCATGACAGGACTCCCGTGAGATTCTCGGAAGACAACACAGCGTGTACACTAACTAAGAAGTTGAACCACAGGAAAAA
Organism: Amorphophallus konjac; assembly: GCA_022559845.1. Classification (NCBI taxonomy): domain Eukaryota; kingdom Viridiplantae; phylum Streptophyta; class Magnoliopsida; order Alismatales; family Araceae; genus Amorphophallus; species Amorphophallus konjac. Next base: position 27,740,619 of record CM040121.1, read on the forward strand.
AAAACGCTGGTCCACATGAAAAAAGCAAGAGAATTAAGGGATGCAGATGGTCTCTCTTAGGGGTGTACTGATTCCTGTTAGCATGATATGTGTTTGAAATTTCAAAGGCTAATATGATTCCTAATTGTGTTGATGCCAACACCTACAGCTCCTCTCACCAATTGCTTTCAGCTGCCTTTTCATGCAAATCAGTGAAAATGGCAAATGACAGTGAGAAGAGAAAGTCCAGTGATCTGGGCTAGGTTCTGCAAGAAATTGACAGTTCTTATGGGGGTGGGGATTCACAAGGGGAAAGCAGGATCATCATCTTAAGACAAGGGGAATACAAGTTTTTCAACCAGAAAACAAAAAAAGGCATGTTGTGGACCACAAGGTCTTTTGCTTTCTTTCCCTTTTTGATTCTTTGGAGGGAGGCTAAAGACAGAGGTGTAAGGTGAGACACTGCACACCCCCCCCTTTTTTTTACCCCTAGCTTTTGCCACAGTCTGACCGCTACCTTCACAGCCACTGGACTGTCTTTGCCTTTTCCTCTGCTAAGTTTTGGAAGCATTGAAGGTGGCCGGGGTGTTGATTTCCCGAGATTTGAGTTTCCCATGTATCCTTGTCATAGTGGAGGAGGCTATACTCCGATTCAGATGGACATTTCCAACAGCATGTTGCTGGAACATGGATGAGAGGACAGAAAAATGTGAAATTCACAAGAATGCTTGTATCTGCATCTGAGTGGGATTCCTGTTCCTCCCTGGCAGGGTCCTCATCTGGGATGAACAGTCCCATAAAGACATAACTGCTCCAGCTGTTGTGACAGGGAGCTTAGGGAAACGCTGCCCAATCCACTTGCGTGGATGCATGCCAAAGTGATCTTCTTCTCCGCCTGATAACTCTGATGACCTTGATGTATGCAGGATCATTAAGTTAATTTGGGGGCCATGCCCATGAAGAGCCACAGATCACTCTGTTGTGGAGGATAAATAATGGGGGCTGATTCATACATAGCGATGTCAATTCTGGAGTGGGAGCTAGGCACGCACGATTGTCTTGTGCACACGGACTCACATGCAAATGGAGGAGATTATAATTGCACCCCAAGTTGCTCATAGTTCAGTTTTGATACAGATTGCAGAGCTCGAAGTTGTTTACAATGTGGAAGGTACAACTTAATCATTATTTGCGGTGTGAAACTGCTCGTTGACCCTCCAATTCATTGTTCAGAAATCTGAGGGCTTTATAGTCATGGTGTTCTTGCGATTCAACCGGACGTTGCTTGTAAGGTGGGAAATATCATCCAAAGAGTGGAAGCCATCAGTTATCTGACCTTGGATTTGCAGAATAAGCACCCACATACCACGTTGCTGTTCCCATTTAGGTCTTGGGTTGAGCTCTTGGCAACTCAAATGACATAGCAGTTTATGAACCTTGAGCATTGTTCAACTTTTTGCATGCACTTTATAGAGCTGAAATTCTTTTTATCGGATGGGCTTTTTCCCTGATTAGTCACTGAAGAGCAGGAAAAATTCTAAAGCCATGGAGAATGAATCGTGAGATTTTGGGTCAGGGAAATGGTGCTGTTCCATGGTTGTGAAATGGAGTCACAAGTTCAATGGTGGATGAAGGATGGACATTGGGAGGGCTGGAGAGTAACGAGGTAAATTAGGCCAATCCCAAATTCCCAATTCACCGACGGATATAATGAAGTATAGCTGCACCGCATGAGATGCAGGACCCCCCCCTCCCCCCCCCCCCCTCCGCGAAAAAAAACTCTTTTCAAAAATCAATGAATATCCTTTATCGTCCAATCAATGCTGAAAAAATATTTAAAAAAGAAAATCAGACTCCCTAAATGGGCTCAAATTGTCGACCTATTATCTTAGACAAACAAATGAGAAAGGCCCATTGCACACCGTACAGTCGTGCAATGTCTTTAAATATATATTTTTTAATTTTTTTGGAGTGTCTTTAAGATACCTTAATTTGCGGTGTAAGTCACGTCACCAATGAATTATTCAAAAAGAAATAAAAAAAAATAAGATTGAATAAATAGTGTTAAATTTATTCTTTAAAAAATTAATTTTATTTTTAATTTTTTAAATAATTAGATGGTGACGTAACTTACATTCTAAATTAAAATATCTTGGAGATCACTTCGATTTTTTTTTTTAAAAAATTAAAAATATCACACACCTAAAATGTGTGCATCAAGTCTTAAACAAATACGAAGGTCTGTGATGACCGTCAGTCCACGTCCAATACATGCACGGGAATGATTTTGTGATGCATTAACTCTTTTTTTGGTAAGTATTTTGTGATGTATTGTATATACAAAAATGTGCCCTTGTCAAAACTAAAACATGTAAGCACTATTGCAAAGGTAGGTGTTTGTATAATTTGATATGTGATTTTCCTGACTGGCACGAGTGGATATAGCCGGTCCTTAATTTATAAGTTAGTTGCCGTACGTAGCCCCAGTCGGATGATTACCCAAATTATTCTCTTCTAATGGTGGTTGAGCATTTGATTAATCACATCGTGCTTTTGAAAGTTCACAGATCAAAAACCCCCAAAATCTTCTATCGTAAGAAGTGTTTCTGCCGTTCTGCGTTAAGTAGCATTCGTCAAAGTGAGACATGATTGTGGCGGCAGAGTATCGCCCACAAGAAGGATGTAAATTGTGTGTAAAAAAGATTTCTGATAATGGTAAATATGCCATTTTAATATATGAGGCATATACAAAAAAGGAGCCGTTCGTTAAGTTTTTTTTATTAAGCGTGAGGCGCTGATTTTATTAAGAAATGGAAGAAGAAATAAGGGGCATAAGTAGCGATCAGAACCGATGAGCAGTTTGGCCAAATGAAGGGTACGACCCTTCTTAATTACAATGACTAGGTCAGCTCGAGAAAAAAGAACACAAGATTGACCTACAGGACTATGCGGCAAAAGGAGATAGTAAGTCCTAAACTGAGGGAAATGAATAAAAATTTACAGTGAGGAGTTATCCCAAGGAGATTTGCGCCGAATGAGGGACCGAGGACGCAGATCTGGGAGACGGGGGCACCGAACGTCTTCGTCATATTCTTCATCTTGATCTAAATCTCTAACCTAGGCTTTATGCGCTGCAAGTAGATCATCGAAGGAGTCTTGACGTTGGGTGATCTGAGGAACGGGGTTGTCCAAGTTGATCTTGAGAATGCTGAAGGGAAATTTCAGAGCATCAAATGTAAAGGAACCATATGTTGGGCAGGGCGGTGAGTCAGAGGTGAGAGAAGCAATGGGCTCAGGATAGCGGTTACAGGGAAGCAGTAATCAAATTCTAACGCCACCTTTCCGACTAGGACGAGAGACGTGTTTTCGACTGCCCGAAGATGAAGTGGATGGGCTACCCATTGGGGTGGAAGTATGCAGAGCGCTTAAAGAAGGATCCTGACCATCATCTGGAGGAGAGCTAGACGGAGGATGAGGATCAAGGAGTTGTGCAGCGGTCGGGACTCCAGAAGGCACACCAGAGGAAGAAGAAGAGTCCCCCTCTGCCACAGGATGGGCCAGGCCCAGAAAACCCAGAGGACCCGCTTGCAAATCGACGCTGGGGATCGTCGGTAGGTCTAAATAGTTGGCATGGGAGTCACCTGCAACAACCTTGGGCGAGGGGTCCTGGATTGCAGGATACTTTTATGGTATGCGTTGGAGATAACACCAGGATTCCTTGCTTCCTTGGGGGATCACAAAAGGAGCTAATATCGTCACACTTGGGAAGAGCGGCTGTGCTAATCGTCAGAGAAATCGGGGATATTCCGGCCAGTGAAGGAACGCACTTGCCAACCTATTGGGCCGATCCAATGGCCACGAGGCCATTGCCATTGGCATCTGGAACTGACACACAGTAGTTGGAGATCGACGGCGCAAGTGGCGGAGGATCACCGCTGAGGAGCGGATCCGTCGAACATTGGTTGGGAGAAACCAACGGCATAAACGGCGGAGGGTCACCGGCACAAACGGCAGAGCCAAAGGGCCCAGGGCAGACACCGTTGAGGAGTGCATCAGTCGCACCACAGAGGGGAGGATTGTTGCCGCTAGATCCCGGCAGCGCAAACGCTGAAGCATCGTTGGAGTCAACCGGCAGCAAAGGATCAACAGGCGTGGGGGCAGCCACATCCGCCGCGGGCAACAGTGCAGCAAAGGTAGCTTCGACATGGTCATCGTCTTCCAGGTGCTGAAGAGCATCAAAGGCATTGGACGTCTCGAGAACGAGATCTATTCCCTTCCCACTACTATCCGGAGAAGTTTCTCGATTCACAAGCGGTTGGGCGGCCTGGATATCACCAATGGAGGAGGAAGGAATTGCACCATGCCGAGTCACCTGCCACCAAACAAGTTTGGCCGTAATCGTCTGGGGCTTCCTCCGGGCATCGGAACCTCCGCTTGTGCTACGTTGCATGTGGCCTCCTGGCCTCTTGAACATGAGGATTCGATGGACTCCTCTTACAATCGACAATGCCATGTCCCAAACGACTGTAGGAGGAGCAAAAAGTTGGGAGCAATGGATAGATGATTTGTTGCCAGCCGCCTCCACTTGGTAGACCAATCCAAATCCTCGAAGGTTGCTGTTTGGAGACACCGATCTCCACACAAACTCTGCTAGCCATTGTGTTGGTCAGGTTGATAGTGTTGGCATCGATCTTCAGCACCGTGCCCAAGTTCCCTGCTATAGACTTGATAAAAGGTTCTGGATAAAGGTTCACCGGGAGACCAGGGAACTCCACCCAAACAGGAACAAGCGGAGAATCACAGAGCGGAGAGAAGTTCATACTCTACTTAAAAATCTGAATAGCTTCCCCTGCATGTATATAGTTTCACGGAGGAGCAACTAAAGATAGTCCTCCCTATCCTGAAAACGAAGTAGGAGATGGCGAGGTTCCAAGGCGCTCAAGACAAAGTCCCTCCTGAAATGACGTCGGCCGGAAAGGTGGGAGTGGATATCCTGGAAGGGAGGACGTCCATAAGGAGTCTTGGCGATGAGGGTGTAGTCGAATGCTAGGAGGGATTTTTCCATCTCCTTCGACGAGAAGAAGACTGTGAGCTCTCCATTATCAATCTGTGCAGGAGGGTGTGCATCCACATCCGGAGACACCGATGCAAGCGAAGATACCAACGCCTGCGTGAAAGACCTCACCGGTTGGACAACACCGGGAGGACGTGCCATCGGATCGGAGGGCCCAAGGACGATGAGGGAGGGGCAGGTGCGCACACGGAGGAGCGGAGGAGGGGGGCCGGAGTGCCTCCCAGGGGCGGCCATGGCTAGCGGCTTCCAGGGTCGATGGCTTGGCCCAAGCACACTGGAATGTTTTTCACCATTTGTTAAGTTCGTATAGTGGTTTCCAGGATCTATAAAAATCTTCATTTGCTTCTCTATTGGGGCAAATTTTAATTAAATGTTTCCTTCCGATCGCTTGTTTATAACTTCGTAAAAAATAATAGTGAAGATCGCAACATTCTACATATTTTTCGAGAGAGAAATGCTTCCTTCTCGTGCCAGACGAGTTGGTACTGCATGTCATTAGGTTACGTGTGCAGTGCATGGGTCCCATCACTCTTTCCCCATTTTTTTATACATACTCACATTTCTAATAAAAAAAAGATATTTATCACCTTTAACAATGACAGTGATAAATAAAAAACAATGGAGACAAATAACTTTTTCATGTTTAACTTATTTGTCATCCATAACTTATTATTTATCACTCTTGATTTTAAAGGTGACAAATAACAAATTAAAGGTGATAAATAATTTTACAAAAAATGACCCATAAGTAGGGGTGTCAATGAATCGGATCTGGTTCGGATCCTTTATGATCCGAATCTGGATCCGATAAAATAAGATCCGAACATGATCCGAATCCGAAATAAAATGTCATTTTGGATTCGGATCTGACTCGAATCCGAATTTAAGTTTTCGGATCCGGATCTGACCCAAAATCTTACCATTTTTAATAGATAGTGGGACAGATACTGGATAGTGGAAGCTATTCCGGATCATAAAGGATATCATATCAATTTTGGATCCAAAATTGACTATCTCAACATGAAGCTGTTTGGACCCGTACCTGAACAGCCCTATTTGTATCCAATCTGATGTACCTAAGGACTGCTGTTGCAGTAGAGAAGCTCTTCTCCAACCCTCTCGACCCAAAGAAAGAAGAAAGAAACAACGAGCTTGCAGAAGAGGAGCTAGAAATTGAAAAAAAAAACATAATTTGCTTTTACACAATTGACAGCTTATGCCTTTTTCATTATGAGAGGCACCCCAACTTCTGGTTCCAGTGCCAATCTAAATGCTGGAGAATGACAGTATTTTGGAAATAGAGAGAGACAATTTAGACAAGATAAGGGAGATGACAACTGTCAATTCTATCATGGCAAGGTTGTGTCCCACGCATATCCGAATCCCAGTGCTGAAAGGTTGCAAGCACCCGATAGAAGATTCTGCAATCTTGATTTCGGGATCCAAATGGTCAAGCCTTTTGGGATATGAATATCTTCCAACTCCATTCCCTTGAATGTCTCTCTTGATGCAAAGACTGCTGAAGAATAGAGTAGAAGAGCCTCTTGAATCATCATTGTCAACTGCAAAGAGACATGAAAGGTCACTAACAGATTATTGAAAAAAATTGTTCAATCTCCCTCCGTTCAAAACAAGCTTATACAAATTTAGATCTAAAATTGCAGTTTGCAGTTTTGGATCCGATCAGTTTTAGATCCTAAATTTTTACCAACTGAATTTCTATATATTCTACCATTACACATTAAAAACTGAAATAGGTCCTTTCTATTAAAAAAATTAAAAACTAATTAAAGAGAATATTTGAAGAGCACATGCTAGTGCTAATTAAAAGCTTCATTTTTCTCTGAAAAATAAAAGAGAAGAACTATCTGAACAAAAACAAATGGAAACATGTCGCGAGATATTCAAAAAATAAACACATAAGTGTTGCGTAGCTTTTCAGAGGCATTAGGAAAGACAGTCGATAATAAGCATGTAATTCTCTTTTAACAGACACAAAGAAACATGGCACAAGAGCACATTCAAATGTTTCTGCTGCCATTTTACTCAGCTGATATACTTTAACACTAGTAAACCCATATTCCACAAAAAAACAGAGCGTCATTCCTACTTTCTGCATCAAATGGTTTACATCTATGGACCACCCTTGAATAGCTTCCGGCCTCTCCAACAAAAGTTTCAGGTCATCAGAAGAAGTCATTCCGTTTTACGAAGACAAGGTGCAAGATCTCAGGTGGTAGGAAAATGTTAGACAAGCAGTCATAAGCCAAGTTTGGTCAGCACTATCCAAAGAAGGTGAAGAAGTGCTTTCTAAGACATCGAAAGATATGATAGGTCGGGAGTGAAGTGGCATATTATATACAATGCAAACAGATTTGATCATGACTCATAAAAGAAACATAGAATGCATGTTGTCTAGAATGTTGGTCAAGAAATGCAAATCATGCATCAACATCCTGCTAAGAAAAATAACATCTATGGATTTCAGTCATGATTTTGTTTTTTCACAAGACAAGATGCCAGACAACTGAAGACAGAAATCATCAATACTTCAAAGAACCTGAAGTATTGTCTACAGGAATGCTTTTTTAAGATGCCAAGAATGCAAAAAATGAATGAAAGTGGTTTATGCCCTTTCAGGTTCACAAAAGCACTATTATTGCATAATGTCCTAATATTTGAATTGAAATCAAATGTACATAAAGTGCAAGGGACAAAGTAGTAGAAAACTTCATCTTGATCAGATGAAGAAGGGAGTTGTACATCAAATATATATTTTCGCATGTTTTTTCCTATTTGGCATTAAAGAGATAAAAGGAATTAAAAAGATTAAAATGGCATAGAACATACAATACAAGTTAGAAGTTTTTGGTTTCATCCCATACAGATAGTTGCCTGATGAAACATTTCCTAGGAAGAAGCCTGCAGCAGTTTGCCAGATACTCTATAACCGTCTACGAGATAGACAACCCTACATGGAACCTACGCGCCAAGATGCCTGAGGAAACCCAGTTGGAGGGCACTGAAGAGCAACAAAAAGAAAACAAGTTTGCAGTGTGGGCCAAAGCTACAAAGTCAGTTTGAAAAGGATCTACACCAAGAAAAATATGACTGAGACAGAAAGCTAACAGTACATTAACATAGCATGCCAGCATCAGCATGACTGCACAAGGCTATTGATCGGCTAACAGAGAAGTCTGCCAAATAAACCATACACAAAAGGTATTTATCATCTGAAATAAAGAAGGTAAACAGAGGTACGAAGGCACATCAATAAATTTTCTTTGAAAGCATCAAACAAGACCACAATACAGTAGATTAATATATTAATCCTCCACAGTTCTGTCATTCACATGTAACACTTGCATCAAACTTTAAATCAGAAGTCAAGGTACCCGTATATTAGCGAAACTCCCCCAAGATTTAATTTTGGGACCAATTTTAAGGCAAAAGACAGCATACAAGAGCAGAAACCCCAATAGAAGACTCGAAGAAGTGGAAAAAAATTGCCTCACATGGATGAAGAACGGAAAACCCATCAGAGATCTCACGACTGACTCGAAACCACATAAGACAGGAAACCCAAGTAAACAACAAGAAAAACCAAGAAACTACCTTGATCAACCCGCAACAGGAGAACCCCGTGCAGAAACAGAGCCCTTCCCTTTCACCCTAAACTTTAGCAACGTTGAGGAGATCATGTCGATTGCAGCCGCTAGAGAAAACCCTAGAGGAGGGGTTTCGAAATGGGAAGGCCGAAGGCAAAGGATCAATCAGAGATGCAAAATGCCATTTCTTCAACAAGATCCACACAAAAACTTAAAAACATCTCCACGGGGGGAAGAGGAGGAGGTGGAGGATTGACACCTGCTTCCTCTGCCGGAGGCCCCTCCGTTACTCCTCCGAGGTGTTCATGTACCGAGGGGACACTGCAGCGAGGACTGCCGCCAGGAGCAGATCTTACGGCTGCAAGGGGGATGCCCTCCCGTCTCTCCTCTTCTTCCCAAGCGCCGCCTTCAGATCTGCACCACATCCACAGCCCAATCCTTTAAAAACCACAGCCTCCCAAAAGATCTTATCTTTGTTAGAGAGAGAGAGAGGGAAGGCTGATCGGGGAGGACCGGGAGGTCACCGCCGTCGTTGCCGCCGTGAGATCAAGGAGAGGTGTGGAGCTGGAGAGTGGAGGTTGTGGTCCGTGGAGAGCGGAGGAGAGAACCCTAGAGGGTGGAGAGAAGACGATCGCGATCGGCCGATGGAGTGGGGATGCTCACCCAGTCGCCCCGAAACGAAGGGCTTTAACGGCGCCCCGCAAAATTGATCCGAAATCACTGATTTCGGATCAAAAAAATATTGCCCCGAATCCACGAACGCGCGGCATTTTGGATCAATGAGTTGATCCGAATCCGAAAAAAGTTTTGAATCCGGATCGGGTTATCGGACCTAGCCGATCCATTGACAGGGCTATCCATAAGTATCTAAGGAGAATTTAAAGAACATACTCTGTGGGATCTGCAAGCTGGTACACATACCAATAGTACACTAGACGGATAACTTTCTTACTCGTCTAGATTTGCACCTAGAAGTTCTCTATCTGAAATCGAGCTAGCCCTCCCTAGCTACACACCCTAGCTAGGGATTTTTTAACAAATCCCAATCTCGTTTGACGCCAGTTGAATAGCTTTGAAAATTCCATGCTGCGAAATCTCTAATTAAGGTGACGAGCGAAGACCGTTATGCACCCTGAACAATGTTTGAGAATTTGAGAATGAATAGTGTTACGATAATTCATTATTCATTCCCAATTGGAAAAACATTCCTAGACTCTTCTCCCTCCCTTCTCTCAATAGCAGCATCAACCACAGTTCTGGCAATGGTGATTGGACCCAGCATTAGCAGTAACAGCAATAACCACAGCCGGCGAGGACAACCGCAGGGGCTGGTGACGGTGAGGGCGACCGCATGGGGGTGTTGTGATGTGGGCCGACTAGGGATGCTGAAGATGGGAAATGGGGAAGAAGAGGGTCGAGCTGTGAGGGGGGGGGGTCGACATGGTAATTTTTCTTGCTGAAATCCCCCCATCGCCCGTGGAAGCTGTCCTCGGCCAGTCTCTCTAACTTCCGAGACACTCTCTCGAATAAATCTATGTTCTCTCTCCTTTGATAATCTTTTTAGCATGACAAGTGAAGGTGGTTTAATTGAAAATATAACTGAGCAGTCGACAAATTCTAATGATTGAAATCTGTCCAAATTGTGTTTCCAAACATGACCTGAAAATATAGTGGGAACCAAGGTTCGACGCATTCTGGTTAGACACGGTAGAGTTGGATTAGACTGACTAGAATTGAGTCATTTGATTTAGATTTTTTTATTTTTTTCACAAATTACTATTTTTAAGTTTAATTTTTAACTTATTTTTCTTACTTATAGAACTATTATTTCATCGTTTCGTACAATCTTTGAATGAAATGTATCCTATTAATGCTTGTAAAACCCCTAAGAATTTAGGAAAGAAGATTTTATGATCTCAAATAATATTTATGTTTAATTAATAACGTATGATGTTAAAAATCACTCCTTAAGCAAGCTATCAGGTGGTTCAAATACATCATATATATATATATATATATATATGTCAATTTTATAATATTTACTTTTTATTTTAAAATATTTTTATTATTTAATAAGTTGAACAATTTTGTACCAAGTCTAGGTGTATTAGGGATTGAGTTCTCCTTAGTATTGTATTTGTTTGCTAACTCGCACTGATTCGATGTGACTCGGTGTGGACGCACTTTTTATTAAATAATTTATTTTATTTGTTAATTGATTTATTAGGTGCGTGGGCATGCCAGTCACATAGTGACAATTTATTCGGACTCCACGGAAGCCCATGGTGCGCGCGATCTGACTAATCAGACGATTGTGTAGTTCGGGTCGGGACCAAAACCCGCCGTGCCATAAAGGTCACGACGTCATTTACATCTCCCATACGATGGAACACCCTTGATTAATCGCCGGGAATCAGGGCCTCATGACCAGGAAATTATATCGAGAGAGGCAAGACGATAGCGGTCTCGGATCAGTCGGAAAGTCCTATGTCTAGGGAAGCAAGCATTCGAAATATGTCGGTCACTCACGGGACCATTTTAATGTTCGGATGAGTGTCCGGCTCGAGAATATCGTGATCGTCATGGGAAAATCGGAGCGTATGTATGCCGGGACACGGCAAATGTATTGTTCAGAGGAACGAGAAATGTTTAGTTAAATCTCGAATAGAGCGGTCGGAAACCAGTAAGTTTGTCAGTCCAGTGCAAGATCAAGCCACGACCATACTACGGTGGGCCCCCTGCAGTCGAAGTCAGGCTCGCGTGGGCGTCGTCAATATTTTCGGTGCCAAGGGGCAACGGGGGAGTGTCCCGGGATCAGATCCCAGAACCAATATGTATTCAGAGGGAGCGGACTGTAGGCCGAGGATATGGGTCGGACAATGATGATAATCGGGACGAACCCGAGGTCTAAGCGTGACCCATGAAGGTCTTATTGATATTCCCGTGCGTAGGGTCCGGGTATGACGAGAGCCTCCTTGTTCTATTCAGATTTTGTCGGTCATTCATGGACCACTTTATGTTCGGACAAAGGTTCGTATTGAAGGTACGACGTAGATGGAAACAACCCCGTACAAATGTATGCCGAGTTCACGGTAATTTTAATAAAGAGAGGGAATGAATCTCAATAGAACGAATCCGATTTGACGAACTATTGGCCGAGAACAATGCCGGATTACGACCATATCGGGATGGTTCCCATGGTCCGAACCTGACTTGGAGGGGCGATGTTAATATTCCCTTTACGCCAGGCTTTGAGGGGACACGGGGCTACGGAGCAGATCTCATCGTTTTATTATTATTTAAATTTTATCATTATCATTTGTTAGTTTATATAATTTTTGAGTGAGTTTGTTATTACTATTTATTCGTTTTTCTTATGATTTATTTATTTAGTATTGTTATTGTTGGGTTTGTTGTTATTGTTTATTCATTTTATTATCATTTATTTGCTTATCACTTTTTACTGAGTCTGTTATTATTATTCATTTATTTTGTTATCATTTATTTATTTATCGTTTTTGTTGCGTTTGTTATTATTATTCCTTGTTTCTTTATTACTATTACGTATTTATTTCTTCTTTTTAGGCATATTTTATTATTGTCATTTATTATCATATTTTTATTCATTTATTATTATTATTTATCCCCTTTTGTGAGTTTGTTGTCGTTATTATATTTATTATTATTATATTTTTCTTTTGTATTTGGGGCATGTGCCGGGCGGAGTATTGGGGGTGTACCGCTGGGGAACGCAAATGCACCGGGTAGAGGGCGAGCTAGGGGCGTGTCGGGCTGTGGGGGGGCTACAAGCGTGCCGGGCAAAGGGGTTGAAGAGCGTGCCGGGGAAGGAGTTGGCGGGCGTACCGGGTAGAGGATGGGGAGCGTACCGGTGAAGGGCCTGGCCGAGTGTGTCGGGGAAGGAGCTGGGTGGTGGTCGTGCCGACGAAGGTTTCAGAAGGTGTGCCGGGGAAGGCCGGGAGGGGCCCACTCTTCTTCTATTTTCTTATGCCATTTCCTCCCTTTTCTTCTTTGATTTCATGGGGTTTATGTGGGTTTTCTCTTCCTTCAATCTTAGCTGTTTCCCTCCTTTCTTTCCTTTGGCACGAGTGTTTAAGTTACTTAATTGACATTTGGCCCAACTCTCTTTTCATGTTGTCCACAGTTCTTTGTTTTGGTTGAAGCAATTTACCATTGTTCATTTCATTGGTTTGTTGTTTCCTTTTATCTTCTAATTCATTATTGCCCCATTTGTTTGTTGCTTCCTTTTGCCTTTATCATATTGTTACTTTCTAACAAAATTTTGGCAGCATCTCCCCTTGACCCGAGCGTAAGGGAGATACAGGGAACGCGTCCACATGGAGTGGCGGAACCCGACAATCTGAGGTGGGCGCCCGAGAGCGATAACACCTTTGATAAGACCTCGGAAAACTCGAGGAGGAACGGCGAGTGGAGGACGATTCTAGAACTAGCTGCATGTGCCAGGGGTGGAGAACATGGTCTGGTGTGCCGGCCAAGGGGTTCAGGGGCGTACCGGGCTGGTAGGCTGGAGGGGGCTTGGCTGAGGTTAAGGGTGTACCGGCCAAGGGGGCTGTACCGGTGAAGGGCTGGCCAAAGTGCCGGGGTGAGGGGCACAAGGCGTGCCGGTGAAGGCTTCAACAGAGGCTGCCCCGGTGGGCGGGCGAGCCAAGGTGTGCCGCTGAGGGCGTATGACGGGTACGCCGGGTAAGAGGCCAAAGGGCTGTGTGCCGGCCAGAGAGGGGGTTGTGGGTATGTTGGGATAGGATGGCTTAAAGCGTGCCAGGCAGGGCAGGCCAAGGGTGCACCGGACTAGAAAGATTAAAGGGCTGCACCGGCCAGGGGCAGAGAGGCTATGCCGGGCCAGAGGGCGCAGTTTGGAGGTATGCCGGTGGAGGGGAGATGCAAACGCACCGGGTTAGGTTTAGACGAGGGATGCACCAGCTGAGGGAGAAGTCCCAGGGTGAGACACCTAAGGGAAGTTATGGCACTCAGTGATAGTCGGTAAGGAACCGAAAGGGGAGGAAAACACCAAGGGATGCAAATACGCAATAAATATCTTAGAAAGACATCAAAAATATTCGCATGCCTTCTATTTCTATTCTCACAAGAGGAATGCCCCGAGGGGACTAATACATTGTAACAAAAGGAAAACGGGGAAAAGGAAAGCAAGAAAGAACAACATATGGTGGGGGGAATGGAACATCGGCTCCTCCCCTCCCAGACCTCACTCCCTCTCTTCACTCACTCCTCTTATCTTCTTCTCTTCTATCTTCTTTCTCTTCGCTCAGGCGATGGTGGTCGGAGCGGCAGGCTCCTATTCTTCTTCTTCTCTTCTTCTTCTTCTTCTCTTTCGCCTAGCAGCACTGCGGTGGCTGTGCGTCATGCTCTGGTCTCTGTCTTCTCTCTCTCTCTTGTTCACCGGAGAAGAGGGATTTTTATACCCCACACGGCGGGAATGCCCGAACGCAACCGGCGGAGGCGGGAAGCGACCAACATTAATGGGGATTTGACTTCCCCTTCCTCGGTGGCAGGAGGTAGGCAGCGTGTCTTCCTCCCTGGACGACACCTCAGCGAGCCCGTTGCGCGCCAAGGATCTATAGGGCGTGGGCACAAGATCTTGTCTGCCGGATGTGCCGGATGGCGTGGTTCAAGGTGTGCCGCTGAGGAGCTGGAACAACGTGCCGCTGGAAGACACAGCAAGCGTGCCGCTGGGAGGCCGCCAACGCGTGCCGTTGAAGGGCTGCGATGGCGTGCCATTGAAGGAGCTGGCAGGCGTGCCGTTGAAGGGTCAATAAGGCGTGTCGTTGAAGGGCCAATAAGACGTACCGCTGGAAGGGCCTACTGTGCGTGCCGTCAAAGGCCCTGGCGGAAGTGTGCCGCTGGCGGGCGTTGAAGGTGTACGCCGCTAGAGGGCAGGCCCTGGGCGTGCCGGGTGGAAGCACCAGGATGGTGTACCAGCCAGGGGGGGCAGCAGAGCGTGCCGTTGGAGCATTTGCTGGAGTGTGTCGCTGAAGGGCACAGTGAGTGTGCCGCTGAGGGCTTCAAAAAAGTGTGCCGCTGGGGCACTTTAGAGGCTTCTTTTTCTTCTTCTCTTCTCCTTTCTCCTCTTCTTTATTTTCCTGCACGTAAATGTGGGGTGAGAATTTTTTAGTATCCACGCTCGGGCGACGTTGATTTCCTATTTAATGGGGATTTGACTTCCCCTTCCTCGGTGGCAGGAGGTAGGCAGCGTGTCTTCCTCCCTGAACGACACCTCAGCAAGCCCGTTGCGCGCCAAGGATCTATAGGGCGTGGGCACAAGATCTTGTCTGCCGGATGTGCCGGATGGCGTGGTTGAGGGCGTGCCGCTGAGGAGCTGGAACAGCGTGCCGCTGGAAGACACAGCAAGCGTGCCGCTGGGAGGCCGCCAACGCGTGCCGTTGAAGGGTTGCGATGGCGTGCCGTTGAAGGGCCTCTACATGGCGTGCCGTTGAAGGGGCTGGCATGCGTGCCGTAGAATGGCCAATAAGGCGTGCTGTTGAAGGGGCTGGCAGGCGTGCCGTTGAAGGGCCAATAGGGCGTGCCGTTGAAGGGCCTCTACATGGTGTGCCGTTGAAGGGGCTGGCATGCGTGCCGTAGAAGGGCCAATAAGGCGTGCCGTTGAAGGGGCTGGCAGGCGTGCCGTTGAAGGGGCTGGCAGACGTGCCGTTGAAGGGCCAATAAGGCATGCCGTTGAAGGGCCAATAAGGCGTACTGCTGGAAGGGCCTACTGTGCGTGCCGTCAAAGGCCCTGGCGGAAGTGTGCCACTGGCAGGCGTTGAAGGTGTACGCCGCTAGAGGGCAGGCCTTGGGCGTGCCAGGTGGAAGCACAAGGATGGTGTACCAGCCAGGGGGGACAGTAGAGCGTGCCGTTGGAGCGTTTGCTGGAGTATGCCGCTGAAGGGCACAGTGAGTGTGCCGCTGAGGGCTTCAAAAAAGTGTGCCACTGGGGCACTTCAGAGGCTTCCTTTTCTTCTTCTCTTCTTCTCATCTTCTCTTCTCCTTTCTCATCTTCTTTATTTCCTTGCACGTAAACGTGGGGTGAGAATTTTTTAGTGTCCACACTCGGGCGACGTTGATTTCCTATTTAACTTTCAGATTGAGCTATTTCTTTCGGGGGTAAAGTTATAAACATAAAATTTTACTTTTGACGATATTTTTAGTAAAATAATTATTATTTTCCATACCACATGATCCATTGCAGTCAGCGACATTGCTTCCATACATTTAGATTTCATATAAACTTCACGTAATCAGGCTCTTCGTTATAACCGAAAATTTACATACGAGTTTTCTCATAATCCACAAAATGGATCATACTCGAATAATTACACATATTATCAAAACGTTCTTCGGAGAGAGTTAACGGGGAGGGGAGGCAAAAATGGGGGTAATAAATATATCTCATACTTTGAATGTATAATTTTTTAAATGACTTTTACCCAAATCTATTGTCTGGTCAAGATATCTGGCTTTAACCCAGGCGACCTGGGTTCAAATCTCGGCAACCGAAAAATTTTTATTTTTATTTTTTTTCATCTGGCAAGGATACGTAGATGAAAGTACAGTGGTCAATCGGTATAATATGTATTATACTTCTTTTTTTTTTCTAACGTGACTAAATTAATTAATTAGAGAGATAATTATTTCACCCAAACTAAAAATGCGAGATAAAGTACTCGCAGGTAAAGCAACGTAAGATATCATCTGTCCAACTCTCTGGGGCCCTTTTTGTTATTGGATTAGGATAGTAAATTTTATTATTCGATAAAAGAGAGTCGTGTGAGTCTCACACGCTCCTCTCACACACATAATATTTACTCGAGATCAGATACCGCATTTGACACTCTGAGATCGAATGCGATATCTTATCCGATTTTTAAAACGCACCTAAAAGATTAATAAGATATCATCCGCCTATTTGGCATCGTGACAGTAAGACCAAGTGGCCTTTGTCTACTAACCGACAATCATAAACGACTCTTAAATGTTTTTTTTTTCAAAAATTGATCATCTTTGCATATAAATTATGGTTGAATCAAAATTATAAATTTATCACTTTTATATTTGTATCGACACACATTACATTAAAAACATCAATATTATACAAGAAAATCACACAATTACAAAAGCTAAAAATTTATCATTCTTGCATTTGCATACAATCCCCCCCCCCCACATCAATAACACATTATTATTCGAAATTCTCTTGACATATACTCCAAGAATTCCAATTCCCTACGTCAACGACATATTATTCCCTCGTCCACATCTCCACACTCAGATTGCACAGTGAGATACATCGATGATATCCTCTTTCCTCGATGGCGGGTGAGTCTTGTTGCGCAGCCGTAGCTGCAGATACTCTTGGTACGGGAAGACTCGGTATTTGGGCTTCTCCCCGGCCTCCTCCGTCAACTGTCGCAGTGACTCCACCCAGTTGGCCTCATCCAAGATGTGGAAGAAGGCGAAAGCAACTTTGTGCGATAGGTTTTGCCATTATATATTTAAAATTTAAATTTATTTAATCAGATAATTATTTGAAAAAATATTTAATAGATAATTTAATCGAATATCATATATCTGATTATTAATCAGATACGAATTCGAATATTAAGATATCGATGTAAAATATTATTCGACTAAATATAACACTTAGATAAACATCTAATGATACACATATTTTATATATAATTAACTCAAATCTTAATATATTATTTAATTACTCTTTTTTATCTCAAAATATAATTTAAAAATAAGAACCCATTTACATTCATTTGGTAAATTATCTCCTATTTTTCAAGACGAAGTCTAATATTTTGATAACATCTTTCAAAATAAAAATAATTTTCACTTTTTTTTAGAGAAAATAACTTATGACGCTCCAACACGGCTCACACGACTCACCTCTAATTAGACTTAACAATTATCCGTTTAAAATTTAAATCGAATTCAAATTCGTATTAACCAGATAATTATCTGAATAAAATATCTGATACATAATTCAATTATTAATCAACTAATTCGATTATTAATCAGATACAAATTCGAATATTATACTATCCACTCCGTATCCTATCTATTTACAAATCTACTGTGCGACGACCTCCGCATCACTCTGCGTCACGCTCTTGAACCTGTTGTTGGTCAGCACCTCTCATTGGAGGAGAACACGATCGATACAGTTGCCATTATCATCGGCTAGAAGCTAAGCATCGCGTCACAATTAATTTTCAGCATCCAATCTATCGTCTACAAACTTAAACTCACAAATTTGGTGCTCCGAACTCAAGTTTTGTCATTTTCTTACTCTTCAGTTTGAAAATTGGACAGTGATGCCGGACAGATCTCAGACGGATCGGTTCACCAATAATTGTCCAAAACTGAAGTCAAAATATTTTTTTTTTGAGATCTGATGCTTTACAATGCAATTGTGACATTAGAAACACAGAATAGCTTGCAAATATAAGCAGTGACCGGTGACAAAATGAGGGTAAACCAAATGGGTAAAAGAATTGCTCTGTGGGCAAATAACTGACGTACCATACGCATCTCGTAATGGAAAGAGAAGATCTCTGGCTTCAAACTGAGAATGCCGAGTACTTCACGATCATGTCATGCAAGAGAGAAGTGAAAACCGAGCACACAAATCTTGAGGCCATAAGAGATTCAGGTGCTCATCTTCTATACACGATTCCCGGCAGAGCAACCAATTAGTCTTGACATATTCCACATAATGGGGATCGGTCGGCCGTCTGGGTCCAAGACCCAGCGATTCCGGCGAGCACACCCTGCTACCGTAGCTACACCGGACAAAACACGAGAGAGAGAGCTATGGTCTCTCTATAAAGTTTTTTTGTTTCACTGTTTTTTTTTTCCATAGGCCAGCCACAGATACAGAGACGTGAAGGGAGCGAACCGCGCCGGAGGTGGTGACCTGCCAAGAAGAGGACGGGCGACGAGCGGCTGGTGAGGACCGCAAGGGGTGCAGGTGGAGCGGCGGCCAACAGCGGTGGTGACGGCGGCGAAGGCGGTTGGCGTTGCCGCAGGGCGGCGCTGGTGCGGCGTCTGGTGGAGGCGGCCGAACGGAGGGCGACTGGGGCGAACAGGCCAAGCCCGACAGGGGCGCTCGCAGGGCAGCGGCGGGGGTGCAGCGGCGGAGGTCGCCGCGGCGTTGGCAGCGCAGTTGTGCGCGACCACGGGCTGGCCGCGGGCGTACAACGATAGTGAGAGGGAGGGGCGCCGGGCCGGAACGGCACAGGCGGCCGCGGCAGAGAGGCCGGTGCAGTTGAGGGAATCGGAGGGGCGACCGTATCGGTTCTGCACCGGCATAGCACCCGGTGGGAAGGGTGGCCGGTGCTCGGCCGATGAGGATTATTTTTACTATTTTTTTATATTTTTGTAGTTAATTTATGTGTTATTTTTAATTTAAAATTTATTTAATTAATTATATGTTTTATATTTATTTTAATAGTCAAGATATTATAGATGTTAAAATAAAATAAATTTTAAATCTATTTATAATTATATTTTTTTATAAATAAGAAAAACTAAACCTAATTAAGATTAGACAATAGTTGAGAAAAAAAATTACAACGTAGTTGTGTGTTTCTTCTAGCAGAAGCCGAATCCCCCTCCTTCTTCTCCGTGACGTGAGGCCGAACACCCACTTTCCTCCTTTGTATTTGAGTCCCCATTTTATCATTTTCCCGTGCCCCATCCCACTGTCCGCAAGCCACGCAGTTCCTTGATTAGTTTTTTTTCCCATCATTAAGCCCCTGCGCTTCATCTTCCCCCGCTGGTTCTGCATCGGCAACAACCAGTTGCCGCACGCGGCCACTGCCACCGCGGGGCCATCCCGCCCCTGCCGCCGGCCACCGTCGTCGGTGCTGGTCGTCGTCGCCCGTCCGCGGCTGGCCCGCGGCCGCGCACCACTGCGCTGCCGACGCCGCGGCAACCACCGCCGCCGCCCCGCGAACGGCCCTGTCGGGCTTGGCCTGTTCACCCCGCCGCCCTCTGTCGGCCGTCTCCACCAGACACCGCTGAGCCGGTCGTCCTATCGACACAGCCCAGCCGCGAAGCAGCCACCGCTGGCCGCGCTGCCGGCCATCTCCGACTGGCCTTGCCTGCAGGTGTCCCTCGCACCGGCCGCAGCAACTCCGACTTCCAGGGCCATTTTCTAGTGGGTGGGCTCCCCATCCTTGTTCGCCGGCGGGCCACCAACCATGCCGCTGCCGGTGCGTCCATCCGTCGAAAGTTGCCCATTAGCCATTGACCCCTGATTTGGTTCAAGCAACGCTCCCACGCTGGAACAGCTGCCTGCATGCAGATAGAGGTTCTCTCTCATTATCGGATTTTCTGTTTACTTCTCCTGGTAGATACTGTAGCAAACAGCAGAGAAAGAAGAGGGCAGGAAAACAAAAACTAGAAGAAAAAGGAGAAAGACTGAAAGATTAAGTTAAAAAAATTATAGAATTAATGTCTCTCTAAGTGGACGTAAATTAATAAATAACGTCAACTAATATAACTTTATTTAATTATAATTAATTTTAAAATTAGATAAACGTAAATTTTATAATTAACATATTCATGTTCTCATCGTACGAGCTAATGAGCCATCCATTATTAAAGGTTGGTCCCCTGTTATTTACAGTGGTGTTTGATTATGAGAAATAATGCAGGCAAATTGAGTTTATATGTTATATTGAATTCTATCTTATGGTCGATTACATGTTTGATGAAATATTCACGAGAGTTCAAATTATTTTGACGGGGTGAATCATTTTTATCTTACATCACTTGAACCATTTATATATGGAGATTGAGATCATCTACTTTATTTTGTTTATCTCATTTACATCGCATTTTATCTCAATTGTGCATGGATGTATCATTTATTTTTCTATTTTTTAAGGAAAGGTCGACGTGGGGTGTCATTTTTGAGGTGGAAACCATATATTAGCATTGTTCCTTTGAAAGAAACACCAACCTAATTCAGGAGAGAGACGAGTTCCACCCAGGAGCTAACACCCAGAAGCCTTAAGCATTAGGCCAACATGACATGTTCCCATCTAAAATAGAGCTCTTGCAGACACAGAAGACTACAAATCATCACGTACAAAAATTAAAAAGATTCCCGGGGGGTTGATTTCAAAGGATTGTTGTGTGGTTAACGACAAGGAGCAGGCTAGCCATGTTGCTCCCTCTCGTTAATTGATGGGATTCCCCCCTTTTTTATCCACATTTATCGAAATCTTAGGTGGCGTTCGATAAAACTTAATTTGGATATCTAAGATTTAATTCCTATATATCAGATGCCTCTATAACAGAAAAAATGCATAAAATGAATAAGAGGTAGGTGGAAGAGTCAGAAGTCTCACCGAAATGGTTGATCCCTGCAAAATCACACAAAATGATTTTGATTTCCAAACTAAATTCCAGATAGAAACAGCAGAATCAGATAAAAGCGAAATCCCCAGAGACATCAGAGTTCGTACTAAGAGGAGTTCTATAATTAAAACAGCGAAATTAGATAAAACTAAAGAAAGAACTCGTAGCAGCATCAACGCTATTATATATCTAAAGTATTCGGTTCTACGAGGAGATCCGCAAATAAAACTAGCAAAATCAATAATAATTCAGAACTCTGGCAGTATCAACGTTCTAATATTCTAACCCAGACGGTTCTGAGAGAAGATCTGCATGGTATCTTCTCCCTGAAAGGCGCGGTGTCCCGACCACCAACCGGCGGGCCTCGCACGCGCAGACCGCGCAGCACGGACCGATGCACGCCGCCGCCCACATCCCTTCGCCTCTCCCGCCTCTGCCACTTGCCTTCTGCACCCCCCCCCAACGCAGAGAGAGAGAGAGAGGACCTCGCCGGCATCGAGACGAGCAGGGAGGGAGAAGACTTCGCCGGCGTGAGATCTATGCGGTGTCGGGAGGAAGAGGACCTCGCCAGTGTGGGATCTCTGCGGTGTCGAGCAGGGAGGAAGAGAAGACGGGAGGGAGCGTGGGAGAGGTGCGGTGTCGGGGGGCTTCGGGAACGAGGGATCGCGACAGGGTTTCCCGTTTTTGAAAAAAATGATATATTCATCATTTTTTAAAAAGAAATCATTTAGATATAATTTCGAATGATTTATTAAACAATTTGAATGTGAGTTTGTTTGAGTGAAATTATAGAATAGTTTCTAATTAGAACGTGTAGTCATTGAAAAATTAATTAGTGTTTAGTTTCGAATTAATGAGCCGGGTCGTCTCAACGGGTCTATGAGTTTCGTCTGATTTCAGACAGGGTCGCAATGTCTTTTTTGGCCCGTGGATCTTTAGTCGATTTTAAATACCCTACACGACTAAGCTCACGGGTCGAGTTCGGACTTTGAGTTTGACTCGCAAGTCAGCCTAGTCCGTTCTATTTTTTTTCTTCAAATTTTAAAAATTACTTAATTAAAATTATGTTATTTTACTTAATTAAAAATTTAATTTTTTAAACAAATAATATAATTAACTTCAAAAGTCTAATTAATTTAATGAGATTATAAGTTTGACTCGCAAGTCAGCTTAATCCGTTCTATTTTTTTCCTTCAAATTTTAAAAATTATTTAGTTAAAATTATGTTATTTTATTTAATTAAAAAATTAATTTTTTTTCAAACAAATAATGTAATTAACTTCAAAAGTCTAATTAATTTAATGAGATTATAAATTTTATATTCTTAAATATATTAATTTTATTAAATTTTATTTAAATTTTCGGGTCGAACCAGGCCTTAGTCGAGTTTTACATTTTTTTAATAGTGTTGGACCCGGCCTGACACAGTTTGGGCATGGACCAGATTCGAACTTTAATATTGATGAGTTAGGCTCGGGTCGAGTCGACTTAAGCTCAGCCTGAGATCGACCCATTGATAGCCCTAGTTTTGAGTTTCTAATTGTACACCTCTGATTTACTGACACATTAGTTGTAAGATAATACGCCTATAAGTGGCCTTACTAAATTTTGAACTCATAATGTTGTCTAAATTGAGTTTTAGGGCGCGTCTGATTCAGATGTGTACGGAGAACTTATGTGAAAAATCCATATATTATATAATTATTGAGTTGTCAGATATTTTTGAGAGGAAAAATCTCTCTCCTCTCTCTCCCTCTCGTCATCACATTGGGAATGATAAATTGTAATAAATGCTAGACTGATTAAAAATGTTGGTGGGATTTAAATAGGCTAATTAAAATGATAGATCAGAGGTTTAAATAGGTTGGTTTAAATATTTGATGAGTTTAATTAGACATTTAATTATTAAATGTCATCCAAATTCACTCAGAAGTTATTTCCCATGGATTATTTAGATTTTGATATGTCATATTTTATGTATTTATCTCTCGTTAGCTTCAAAATCTATGGAGTACGAAAGTCGAAACGCCATTGTTGTACTTAGCTAGGATGACGAAGATGTTAGAGATTCTCATGATTAAAATCTCAAAATTTCTCCCCGACGTCGTCTCAACAAAATGTGCCCCTACGCCATCTAACTATGTTAGGTTTCCAATTATCAAAACAAAAGAAAATTATAGAATCATTAATTACCCAACACCGTCTAAATCAGTGGTGGGTAGTGACGAGACCCAAGAAGGAGGAACCAGAGTGGATGGGTCGATTTGTAAGGAGCAGGAAAGATATGCACGAGTTGAACGTAGTTAGATTTGAAATTCGATATCTCGTACTCCATGTAGTAGGTCCCATTGATAGTATCACTATGTTAGATTCGGCATCGTCAAACGAAATGATAATGAGATCTGAAAGGCAGTACATGGGCACTGAAGGACACGATGAGAAGGCGTCGGGAATCCAACGCTAAAATGCGGAAGCGCCCACAAAGGAAATAAGAAGAGAGAATGGTACAGAGGACATCGATTTTTTTTAATATTGGTTAAAAATAATATTCCTAATTTCCTTCCTCGATGAACTAGTCACATACCTCAAAAAAATCATCAAACCTAATGCAAAAAAAAATTACGGTGGCAAATGCATTAATGTAGATTCGCCAGTGGCCCATGCAATTCAGGTTCCTACACTTTTGGATCGACTTTGACACTCAAGGCGGATCAAAGCTTTTTACAAGTTTAGGTTCCTATAGATACTTGTTATTGACGAAGTAATTAGATTGATCTCTCGTGAGATGCAAGGATCAAGAGATTCAAGACGCTTGACATATCTCATCGATGCCGTTGGAGATGGTACGCAAGGTCTACATCACGTACCCTTTCATATCTGATATATTATAATAATGGGGTTACAAATTATATAAACAGTTTTTTGGTAAATAAATACATTAAATGTTAATTTAGAGTAAAAGGAATAGCAATGGTATCTTTACCGTTCATATTCTCGTATATCTATCAATTTCAAATAGTTAAAGATGGTATTCTAAGGGTAATAAATGTTTGATTACTAATATCAAATGTCTTTACTATCAACTTTGATACTAATTAATATTGATAGGGAATGCTTGGTTGTGCTCTATACATATAATTTTATAGCCAAATTAAGGTTTTATTTTGTTAGAGTATTAATTTTGATGTAATATTATTTTTGATGTTACTAATTTAGAGTAGAGAATATCAATACTGATGTCGATACAGGAGGAGGATGAAAGGTAGCAACTAAAAGAGGACAACAAAATTAAAAGCGGAGAAAGGGGAGGAGTCGATGTTACTTTTGAGATCTCAAAATATGAATTCTGTCATTTGTAATACAGGTTTGGATATATTTTAAAGGTTGTTTGGTCGCTCCATTAATAGAGGGAGAAGAATCCAAATTAAACCCCGGGTTTCCTCAGGTTAATTGGCCCTGCTGCAGGTATCCAAGATTTCACACTCTGTGTTACCAAACTATTTTCAAGTCTTGTCCCGGGGTTAACTTCGGTTAAATTTTAGAGATTACCCCCCCAACAAGGTGGTGCTAGAGGAGTGTTTGGAGAAAGAACAGGATCTTTAATTTGGGCTCAACACAGATTAATTAAGTCTGACTAGCTAATTAATAAGAGGTTGTCTGATCAAAAAACAAACGTTTTGTCAATAAGAATGCATGATATTCCAAGGATTTCAAACACCCACATCATCAATATTATTCTTATTGGAAATGCTCTTAATTAAGAGGTACTCCAAGAATTTCAACTACCCACGCATCGACAATACATTAGCTCCCGGCATCAATCAAATTAAGATGCCCATATTCAGATCATATCCAACCTGATCACTGATAATTAGATACTATCATCTGTTCAAAGGAATTGAAGTTGCAGATAGCATAATTAAAGAGAAGAAGTAAAATTAAATCACAGGTGACCAAGAAGAAACTGACGGTAGGAAGAGCTATGATATATCCGTCCATCAACCGAGCGTATATCGTACGTACGTCGAGACAGATATAAATATGCCCGTAATTACTTACACGTACGCCAAGAGTACTTTCAATTATCCACATCAACAGCACAATATATATATTAATTCCCAACGTCCGTTATTCAAATTAGATCCCCATACCCAGATTGGATTGCGTAGGTATATACGTCGATGATGTCTTCTTTCCTTGCTGGTGGGTGCGTCTTGTTGCGCAGCCGTCGCTGCAGGTACTCCTTATACAGGAACCCCCTGAACTTGGGCGTCTCCCCGGCCGCCTCCGTGAACTGCTTCAGTGGCTCCACCCACTTGCTGCCGTCCAAGGTGTGGAAGAAGGCGAAGGAGTGTCTGTGCACCGACTTCCGCACCACCCTGTGCAATGCGCTCTGGAACCTGTTGTTGCTCAGCACCTCTCATTCGGAGGAGAGCACCATCAGCACACAGCCGATCGCCACTTACTTACTCACCATCATCAGCTATAATAAGAAGCTAAAATATTGTACTGTAAAAGCATTGCATTCTCTAATCAAGTAGCTAGTGCCCACATGGTGCTCGCTTGCCATTTAATTACGAGGTAGAGGAGAATTAATTAAGAGGCCCATGAAGAGCTGCACATATATAATTATACCTCTTGTATATTTATATAAGAGGTTGATTAATTCTTTAACAATTTCGATTTTTAATATACTTCTCTACTCAACACTTTTTAAAGACTTTGAATCTCTAAAATTTTTACCTGAATTATGTCACCGATGTTAACGATAATCGTCCCGTTCTGGGGG
Source organism: Amorphophallus konjac (assembly GCA_022559845.1). Taxonomy (NCBI): domain Eukaryota; kingdom Viridiplantae; phylum Streptophyta; class Magnoliopsida; order Alismatales; family Araceae; genus Amorphophallus; species Amorphophallus konjac. The sequence continues at coordinate 27,766,495 of CM040121.1, forward strand.
GCGGCCGGGATCCACTCGCCGTCCTGGAACACCTCTAATCCTCCGACGTCGTCCTCGAAGAGGAAGGTCAGGATGTTGGCATCCTTGTGCTGGGTGAGGCCAGTGTTCTCGCTGTCCGTCGCCGGAAAATACCGCAGGGCCACCATGAATTGGGTGCTCTGGCTCCCGTTGTACTCCTTGAGGAAGTTCGGAGGGAGGCCCATGCACTCGTTCAAGATGTCCTCAACCAGTGATGCCAGTTTCCTGAGCCCCACAAAGAGCTCCTCCATGACCTCCCTGGCATGGGCACAGAGCACACTAATTAAGATCCCACCACCACCAACGTCATGCATGACAGTTAGTTAAAAGGGGAATATCGTCCAAATGATCATTTTCCAACGCCCGTACCTGAAGAGGGGTGGGCCTGCGGGGTAGACGTTGAACCCAGTCTCCGGGGGGAACATCAGCAGGTACTCGTTCTTGTCCGGCGAAGCCTCCGGCTGGCGGGTGTACCCCACCGGCACCGGCGCCGGGGACCCCTCCACCGGCCCCGACCTGAACTTCTCCTCGTCCGGGTGCCGGAAGAAGTCCCTGGAGACCTCGAACGCCCGGGCCATCAGCTCGGGCGGCACGCCATGGTTGGCGACCCTGAAGAAACCCGTGGTCTGCAGTGCGGTGGCGACGGCCCGGGTGACGGCTTCCCTGGCAGCTGCATCTCCTCCCTCTGTGCTGGTGAGGATGGAGGAGAGGTCTACCGTGGCGATGGTGGGTGGAGGAGGCGGAAAATGGGCAGCCATGCTTGACACCATGAGCTAGAGTAGCTTGAATCAAATCATAACAGCACCTATGCTATATATGTAGTGGATCCTTGTACTCAAACATAGTTGGGACACAGTTTGTTTTTTTAGTAATGTTTGCTGCACATTAATTAGTATATTTATATATAAGAGGTGTGTACGTAGTGACTATTATTATTATTATTATTATTATTATTATTATTATTTTAAAAATATGAAGAGGTCGGGTTCTACGTCACATACCGATGGGTACGAAAGGTCAGCCCTGACCTCTACATATATTTTTTTTTAGAAAAATTAAAATAATCACTACGTGTGCACCCCGATTATGCGAATACACCGGGTGTGCAGTGAATATTACTCTTGTTTTTCTCTTTTGAACCGGGAATATTAATGCTACTGTTCCACATTTAGAGTATTAATTAAACTTAAAAATTCTATCCTCTGCTCTATTTTTTTCTACTTCATTTGTACTTCCACTGTGTTTTTGGATCGATCAATATATTTCTTAACTAATTTTTAGAGATTCAGTTTCCACCATTGAAATGAAGAAGCTGTAAATACAGCACTAGATGGAATGGAAGCGTGTGACGTCACTTTAATTTGAGATGGACGTGATACGTTAGCATTCTCCTTTTTTGAAAAAGAAAAAAGATAAAAAAAAAGATTAATCAACCTAATTATTTAGGGGAGAATGGGGGGTTAATTATCTATTTCTCATGTTTGAGTTGAAGATTAACCTGGACGACCTAATTAGCAAGCGCGCACTAGAACAGAGGAAACCCTTTTGATGTGGTTTCTCTCCGTATCCTAATGCCTTTTCCTTTCAAGGTGTGTGTGCAAGTGTTTGTCAAATAATCTGAGATTTTTGAAAGTTGAATATAATTAACGATCAACTAAAAAATATAATGATTGCAAATCTATATATATATATAAAAGTGATACCCCCACCCAGATAACACAAGAGGCAGGCGAGATGATTAAGTTAAAGCCTAGAAGGACAGGTTACCGTCTAAAATAGAAGCCACCAGCTGTGACAGACGTTGAAGACTCCAGATCATCGTACATACAAAACTAAAAGGATTCCCGGGGGTCCATTTGCGGGGATGCTTGTGTGGTTAACGACAAGGAGCAAGCTATATATATATATATATTATATATATCCCCATTGAACTGATGCCTTAATTAATTTCGTTAATTTATAGATTCCTTTTTATCTGCAAAGCATCACATACAAAATGTAAAAAAGGTTCCTTGGGGTTGATTTGCAACGATTCTTGTGTGGCTAACGACAAGGAGCAAACTAACTAGCCCCCCCCCCCTCTCTTCCTTTCGTTAATTGATAGGATTCCCTTTTTATGTGCACTTAATTGAATTCTTAAGCGAAGTTAAGTCATCCATGAATGGAGAGGGGTAGATTTTATTATATATCTTATGTGGACTAATCATAAATAATTAGTAGCAAATATATAGTGTTCATTACAAATGGTTGTGAGTACTTGTCGATCGGGGTGTGAATTAACCCACCGTGGAGGCCTGGTGCATGGCCCCAACAGATAGATGGTGTTAAGGTCTCTCGGTAGTGAGGGTCTGGGCTTGATCCGGACCCGAAAACGGGGCAGACCATATGTCGGGATATAATAGCATTCTTTGGGAAGATGAGTGGGCGGATTGATTAATCTGGGTCAGATTTGGGCCCAGATCCATTAAAATTTAGTCACTCTCATGGGAGATACTTATTTATTGTATGCTTGCACATCCCTTTCCTATTGATCTAGCTGGCTGGGATCGATAAGAGACGAGATTGTATAGAAGGAATAGAAATGCCTTAGTTTGGTAAAAATAAAAATCGAAATTTCTTACCTCGGTGATAAAGAGTTTCTTCCTGTCTCGCAAATTATACATGTCAAGAAATATTTGCAATTTCTTGTGTGAATTCATACAAATTATACAAGTGTCCTTCTTTGAAATGATGATACGCGTTGCAAACCCTAAAAGGGTGATTTGACCCCTTCCCAAACAAGAACTGTCGAAGAAGTATGAGATGAGCTTACTGTTCAGCAACGTCACCGGATATTTGTGGGGTTGAACAAAGTCCTACCTTCGCTTTATCCCCTCAATGTCTAGCTCCCAATTGGCCTGTGAGCCTAAAGCGTGCAGCCCAAGAGATAGATGGCCTGGCCCACTGGACAAGGCCAACTCAAGTGGGCTGAGCTCGAGCCCTCGAGCCACCGGGCTGACACAAAATGATGGGCGACCCAGAGGCAGTGAAGGCTAATCCACAAACAAAAATAAAAGTCTGAGATTTTTCAAAATGGTTTCTTTATAAACTCAATTCCTAAAATATGTTTCACACGAGAATATTTGCATGTCTCCTTTCAATTCATGAAGTGACTGTGTGTGTGTGTGTGTCTGTCTGTCTGAGGAGTGTCAGAGTGAGGATTAACGGGCGTCAGTCCAATAAACATCAAAGTTGGATCTTGTTTTAAAGCATTCTCATAGAGCGTAGTCGTGTCACGTGTGAACTCAAAAGAAGTATATTTAAATAAAGAGATTTTTAATTTTAAGTTCCTAAAAACTTTCAAAACTAAGAATGTACCTCTTAATCCACCTATTTAGATGAAAGCTCTAGAAATCTTCTCCGTTACATAAAAAGGCCTCTGTCATATATCACCATAAAGTAAGAGCTGGTTGCGATTAATCTAACCATAGTCTAACCTAACTAGATAAGAGAAAAATGCCATAATGCCCTCCAATCTAGAGAGAGAGGGATACAGGGGGGTCACATACCTCACCTCTATGGCAAACAACCTCGCGGGTCTTCTCGTCTCGTTGGTGATCCAGTTATAGAAGTGATCGACGTTATCGCTCGTGGTCATGATTGCCGACTTGATCACCGCAGAAGACCAGTAGGGGTGGGAGCTCTTGAGCAGCGTTGCCATGCCTGTCGGATGGGGGGTGGAGGGGGAGATGCCAAACCTTCTAGAGAGTGTCGACTCACTTCCGTGTGATGCGATGAGGATGTCCACGCTAGGGCCGAGGATGTCTGGCTTTAGGATGCCATCGCTCATGGGGCTCGGTCCCGGTCGGAGACTTCCCACATGGCGGGGTGCAATCGAGCTCCGTAGATGGTGTCACTGTGATGTTCATGTTGATGTTTGAGCCATCTGGCAACAAGACGACAAAGAAGAGGGTGAAACCATCTGTGTGGTTGACGAAGAATGTCTAGTCGCCCGTGGAAGCCTACAAACACCAGAAAGAAGGTGACATAAGGAGCCCTGGGTATTATCCCAGGGGATAACCCTCCGATGCTTAAGTAAGGACTGTGTTGGATGAGGATCAACATGAGATGAAGAGGGGAGAACAGTGTAAGGGTAGAATGATCAAGCCTGGAGCAGAGTGAGGTTCCTGGAGGTGCTCGTCGTGTCTAGCAAGTGCTCGCAGGGCCTAAGACGTGCTCGGAAGCTGACTCCTCCTGATATCTCTCCCTCCCCAGTGGGTCTGAGCGTTTCTTCGTGTGTGGCTGTATGTCTCCGTATGTATGTGTGTCTATATGTATGTCTATCTCTGCCCCTCCTTGTCATCTGATCGGAGGTCTATTTATACCGGTTGTCCTGGTGGTGAAAACTTCATCCCTTAACAAGGAAAGACATGAGTCGTGGGATAACGCCTCCTCACGATTGTGAGGAGTTTCCCGCTATGCGTCCGTTTATCAGTGCCGTGCGGCCTTCAGGTGAGTTTTATGGCCCTCTAGGCGCGTGCTCGCCCATATTGGAGTAGAGGCCGGCAATGGCGGGAGTAACATTCTATTGCCAGAGAGTCATCCGGCGCCCTAGATGCCCGGGTCAATGCCCCTAGTGCGCTGGTGAATCTTTCATTTATCTTTATTAGGATACCTGGTGCGGGCCGCTAACTGTCAGACGGCTTGCTTTGCACCAGGTGGGTCTTGGGCCGACGTAGGCCTGGCACTAATGGGCGGTATGTGGGCCGAGTTGATTTTTCCCTCCTCAAAGATAATATACAAACCTTACTAACCTTTTTACAAAGTTCAACGAAGAAAATATATGAATGGTTATGACTTTTGTAGTTCTCTTACATGCATCAAATCCAATTAACAGGTCAAGATGCTCATTTAATGTCATTGAATCAACTTCCCAAAGAAGACTCTTCTCGTGTTTCTTTTTTCTTTCCCCTTTTTAATCTATAGAAAAGCAGTTATAACAAGTTAACAACTATGATTTATTACTTTTCATGTTGAAAGATAAAAATGACTTCCAACTAAAGTTTGGAAAAAAAAATACACTTAATATGCATTATATCAATGTCAGCTAGAGCGTAGACTGAGGTGTTGCTTGCCATTTTGTATATTGTTATTTTCTGTAGTCAATGATGCAGTTAGTATTTACATCTGTATCATATATGTGAAAGAACAATGGGTAAGTTGTGAGTCAGTGTGGTTTATGTTTTACATCAAGTGGTCTGACCTCATACCCATGTGGAGATGGTGTATATATGCCTTTGTTCCATAAAGACAACACGACATGAAATTATTCTTCCTTATATCTGTGCCAATGCCAAGCTACGTAGTTATGGACAAGAAGGAGAGGCCATTGTGGACGCCAGAGGAATTTGTCCAGCCTTATCTTTAGATTGGGATAGTTATGCATTTGTTCCACAAGGAGTGCCTAAGAATCATGCACAAGATTAATTTCTCCAAATAGTCTGATTTTTGTAGAGGGCCCATCTTGGTGAATAGGTGCAACTTGTGGAGTGCGCCTTGACAATTGAATATCACAAATCATACATATGTGTTACAATTTCCTATAATATTTATTATTATGGAAGAAATGGTTCCCATTGGATTCGGGGAATGCCATATTTTTTGAAGATATTAGTTATAATGGTAAATATAGTTATATGAATTTCAAGAGCAGGTTATAGACGACGAATAAGGATATGAAAATTTATGCTTTATCCATCAAAAAGCAAGTTGGTGTGTGCCTCATGAAGTTGGCAAGTGATACAGAAGGTAAATATGTGTATTAGCTTATATGTACATTTGTTCAATGATAAGTTTTATGTCTCGACGACTCTTCCCAGACTTTCACCAAATTGAGTCTTCATGAGTGTCATTTGCTGTGTGATGTGTTTTTATGTGGAGAAGAGGTTGCTGGGAAACATGTCAAAGAGTGTTGTGACAATCACTAATTGATTCCTCTCAATGTTTAGTTCACACTTGACTAAGAAATATACATGGTGTCATTTTACTTCTTTTTCAGTCAGTGGCTAATGCAGAAACTTATTATCTTATGATATATTAAGTATCAGCTTTCCCTTAAATTTTGAACCATCATTTGAACCAGCGACGAAAAACCCACTAATTCTCTTATAGTATATGTTATAGATAGATATATACTCGTGGTACCATCCACGTTTCAAAAAAAGAAAGTATCAACTTGTCCTATATTTTCCAATCCCATATTCTGCCATGATTTCACCATTTTTTGAGGATTATAGCACCATTCTTTTGTCATCCTTTTCTTGCAAACAATTTTTACTTGTAGGAAATTTCTTAAATATTCCTTTCCACCTTATAGGTGGGACTTTTCTTGATGTAATGAACAGTCAGGAAAGTGAATTAGACTACAAGAAATAGAAATTTTAGCAACAAAAAAATTTGTTGTAAAAGCTCAAAATTTTGTTGTTAAATATTTTTCAGAACGAATAATTTTGTTGTTAAGAATTGTTGTAAAAAGTTCGTCACTATATGTTTTAACAACGAAATTATTATTTTGTTGTTATAAAATAAAAAATAACAACGAATTTATTTTATCACTATAGGTTACAAAAAATAACAAAAAATGTTGTTGTTATATATGCGTAATAACAACAAAATAATTGTTGTGAAAATCATGTTCGATATTTATCAAAATTTTAATAACAATTCCTTTTGTCATTAATAGATTCTATTAAAGAGAATCATTTTGTGATTATAAGTTATAACAACAAATATATTTGTTGTTATAATATTTATTGACTAAAAATTAAGATTAATTAATATATGTTTTAATCACATTTATAACAATCTCTTTTATATATTGTAAATAACTTATAGTCACGGAGAATTTTACATTATTAAAAATTATTACAACAACCCTGCCGTTATGTCGTTAATGAAAGATCAAATAGTTTAAAAATCATATTTTTAAATAAACAAAGGTCCACTTTTACAACGTATGTGTCACATCCCGAGTGCGGAAGCTTACCCGCGGCGCGACAGTTCTTTATAGAGAACCAAAGCGAGCTAGAAAATTTAAAGGATTTTCCTCCTTTAACATTTACAGAGTGCGCAAATATCTAAATTAATTTGAAATAACAATTAATACAATACTAAAAGGTCAAATATGTATCCTTTATTCGATTAAAGTATGAAATTACAACTTAACATTTTATTACAACAACACTTTATTTGTTCATGGAAGGATTACAACGACATAATGAATAACTGCTCTCATCACTCAGACTCCTCCCCTCCTGAATCCTGGTCGGTCTCCAATTCACCTGAAATGGTTAGGAAACAACTAGATGAGCGAATCGCTCAGTAGGATTTACATCTCAAATTTTAACAGGCTATAAGTAATTACCAGTTCAATTAATGCAAGTAACATATGCATGCAGACAGGTAGATATCAAGGAATTTAAAAATCGACAAAATTGGATTCAATTTCAATAATAGCAACACGTGATATCAAGCAAGTGATAACTGGAACTAACGGAATTCAAGCAATAGTAAGCAAGGTAAATTTCAAACATGTATAACAAGAATTGGCTATTTCAATACATTCCAGTCAAGTATTGCCCATTCGGGCCACGCAAGTCAAGCAAGTCAAGTAGGGAGGGTGGACTGTCTCGATCTGACAAGTATCCCGGCGTAATGCTAGACGTCGGCAAGCAAGAGATCTTTCCCAAGGGTTTCGGGTGCTCCTCCCAGGACCAGAACGGGCCCTTTTACCAGCATTAGGTCATGTTTTTGACATCCACTCTCATTTATCATTTTATAGCCAATATAGAATTTCAAGGGTTGACCAGTAAGAAATATAAGGTGGATCGGGTTGGAATCCAAGGTGCATTTATACGTAGGAAAACGCGGAGAACCGTGCGAGATTAATACCTAGCATACTGTTTAGAGTAGGGTTTATCTCCTGTAGTAATTACTATATTGATTTTTATCTCCTGCAGTAAATTCCTGCAGTTATAATTCTTTTTGATTGGCATCATTCATATCATTTATTTTTCTTGACATTGCAAGACCCTTTGATACCGTTCTCATTACGTAACTAAGCATTTGTAGAATTTGTATGGTATATATATATTAATTAAGTTGTTTGTTAATCTGGAAAAAATCAAATTGGCGCCTTGGACTAAGCCACTTCTTACAGAATTGGCGCCCCCAGGGCTGCCGTTTCTCAGGGAATTGGAGCCCTGGTCAGGGGCGCCTCTTCGGGAAGTCTGAACTTTTATTTTTATTTTTATTTTTTTTAACTGATCTTGTAGTGAAATTTTAGGGGTATGAATTTTCCTTATTTTTCTCTATTTTTCCATATAATTATTTTTATAAAATTCTTTTAATATAAGAAGGTGCACTATTCATATGCTACTATTCATACTATTCATGCATTTAAGGTGTCGACACTGGTGTCACACTTCTGTGTGTGTTAATATTAACAGTTTAACTATTAACCTTTAACTATATTAACACGTTATCTGTATTAACTACATTTAACTGTTTTAACAATTGACTAACTGTTACTAACTGTTAAAATTATATCTAACAGGGTTAAAATTATATCTTTAGTTTTTTTTTTCTAGCTAACAGGTAACATTTAACTTTATTAACAATTAACTAACAATTAAAACTAACACAGATTAACACTATTATTCCAAGGTGTCATTTAATAGTGACAGTTAACTGGTTAATTAACTGGTTGGCTAATCAAAGTATTTATTTTAACGGTTAACAGTTAATAGTTAACTAATTATAACCACAGTTAACAGTTAGCTATGGGATTCGTATACATATATTAACAGTTAACAGTTAGCTATGGGATTCGTATACATATATTAACAGTTAACAGTTAACTAATTTTAGTAACAGTTAACTGATTATAACAACAGTTAACATGTTTTGACATTTAACTGCGTGTAATTATTTTTAGTAGTACCAGTATTAACTTAACTACTAACTAACTGGCATACATTTAATTAACATTTAACTGTATTAACTGTTATATCTGTAGTTTTATCAATTACCTAACTGTCACACATATATTAACATTTAACTAACCGTTAAAACTATATCTTTGGTTTTACCTAGCTGGCTGTAAGTAATGAAGTACGGGAATTATTACTATAACTAACCCGTAGTATATTTGTATAGTTAGCTACTCTGTTAACAGGGTCTTGTGATTAGCTAGCATGCTTCCCATTAACTAATAGTTGATATAGTAGTTAACTGATTGACGGATCTGTTAATTAACTAATGCTAATATCTAAGTCATAATGAATATCATGATCTGCTAATTAACTATCATGATCTGTTAATTAACTATCATGATCTGCTAATTTACTAACATGAATATCTAACAGACATGTCTACTTAACAATTTACTACTAGATTGGTAGTTTATTCTTAAAACATGGGATTTATTAAGGTGATTTATCATCTAAAGCTTAAACACACGTATAACGAGATTCGCATGGGATTTATTAAGGTGATTTATCATCTAAAGCTTAAACATACGTATAACGAGATTCGTATGGAGATGAACTACCTAGTTAACTTAGTTAACTATTTGGTTAAAGCTTTGAGAACACCTACCTCAAGAAGATGGCAGAATAAAGAAATGGCAGAACAAAGTTTCTTCTGCAAGAGACAGCTTCTGCAGCAACCTCTGCAGCAACTGCACCTTCTGCAACCCTTAACCAAAGCCACCTAGCAGCTACGAGGGAGGATTTAAGGTGGTTTCTGAGTGGTTTACTAGACAAGATAGGGAACTAGAATCGACAAGATAGGGGGGCCAGATCCGTGAAAAACGGATCTGGGTAGGTGCCAGCGTGTGCACAGATGGGTTGGCATGAAAATGACGTTTTTTTTTAAAATGACGCCTCTATTTGGGGCGTTACTTCTGGTTATATTTGTTTATATTAAACTTATGACATTCTTAATTGAATTTTATATTTAATGTTTGGTGGAGTATGTCTACCAAATTTTATGGGTAAGTTAATTATAATTTTTCCTATTTTTACATATAATTTTTATAATCAAGTAGCTAAAATATTGTACTGTAAAAGCATTGCATTCTCTAATCAAGTAGCTAGTGCCCACATGGTGCTCGCTTGCCATTTAATTACGAGGTAGAGGAGAATTAATTAAGAGGCCCATGAAGAGCTGCACATATATAATTATTCCTCTTGTATATTTATATAAGAGGTTGATTAATTCTTTAACAATTTCGATTTTTAATATACTTCTCTACTCAACACTTTTTAAAGACTTTGAATCTCTAAAATTTTTACCTGAATTATGTCACCGATGTTAACGATAATCGTCCCGTTCTGGGGGGCGGCCGGGATCCACTCGCCGTCCTGGAACACCTCTAATCCTCCGACGTCGTCCTCGAAGAGGAAGGTCAGGATGTTGGCATCCTTGTGCTGGGTGAGGCCAGTGTTCTCGCTGTCCGTCGCCGGAAAATACCGCAGGGCCACCATGAATTGGGTGCTCTGGCTCCCGTTGTACTCCTTGAGGAAGTTCGGAGGGAGGCCCATGCACTCGTTCAAGATGTCCTCAACCAGTGATGCCAGTTTCCTGAGCCCCACAAAGAGCTCCTCCATGACCTCCCTGGCATGGGCACAGAGCACACTAATTAAGATCCCACCACCACCAACGTCATGCATGACAGTTAGTTAAAAGGGGAATATCGTCCAAATGATCATTTTCCAACGCCCGTACCTGAAGAGGGGTGGGCCTGCGGGGTAGACGTTGAACCCAGTCTCCGGGGGGAACATCAGCAGGTACTCGTTCTTGTCCGGCGAAGCCTCCGGCTGGCGGGTGTACCCCACCGGCACCGGCGCCGGGGACCCCTCCACCGGCCCCGACCTGAACTTCTCCTCGTCCGGGTGCCGGAAGAAGTCCCTGGAGACCTCGAACGCCCGGGCCATCAGCTCGGGCGGCACGCCATGGTTGGCGACCCTGAAGAAACCCGTGGTCTGCAGTGCGGTGGCGACGGCCCGGGTGACGGCTTCCCTGGCAGCTGCATCTCCTCCCTCTGTGCTGGTGAGGATGGAGGAGAGGTCTACCGTGGCGATGGTGGGTGGAGGAGGCGGAAAATGGGCAGCCATGCTTGACCACATGAGCTAGAGTAGCTTGAATCAAATCATAACAGCACCTATGCTATATATGTAGTGGATCCTTGTACTCAAACATAGTTGGGACACAGTTTGTTTTTTTAGTAATGTTTGCTGCACATTAATTAGTATATTTATATATAAGAGGTGTGTACGTAGTGACTATTATTATTATTATTATTATTATTATTATTATTATTTTAAAAATATGAAGAGGTCGGGTTCTACGTCACATACCGATGGGTACGAAAGGTCAGCCCTGACCTCTACATATATTTTTTTTTAGAAAAATTAAAATAATCACTACGTGTGCACCCCGATTATGCGAATACACCGGGTGTGCAGTGAATATTACTCTTGTTTTTCTCTTTTGAACCGGGAATATTAATGCTACTGTTCCACATTTAGAGTATTAATTAAACTTAAAAATTCTATCCTCTGCTCTATTTTTTTCTACTTCATTTGTACTTCCACTGTGTTTTTGGATCGATCAATATATTTCTTAACTAATTTTTAGAGATTCAGTTTCCACCATTGAAATGAAGAAGCTGTAAATACAGCACTAGATGGAATGGAAGCGTGTGACGTCACTTTAATTTGAGATGGACGTGATACGTTAGCATTCTCCTTTTTTGAAAAAGAAAAAAGATAAAAAAAAAGATTAATCAACCTAATTATTTAGGGGAGAATGGGGGGTTAATTATCTATTTCTCATGTTTGAGTTGAAGATTAACCTGGACGACCTAATTAGCAAGCGCGCACTAGAACAGAGGAAACCCTTTTGATGTGGTTTCTCTCCGTATCCTAATGCCTTTTCCTTTCAAGGTGTGTGTGCAAGTGTTTGTCAAATAATCTGAGATTTTTGAAAGTTGAATATAATTAACGATCAACTAAAAAATATAATGATTGCAAATCTATATATATATATAAAAGTGATACCCCCACCCAGATAACACAAGAGGCAGGCGAGATGATTAAGTTAAAGCCTAGAAGGACAGGTTACCGTCTAAAATAGAAGCCACCAGCTGTGACAGACGTTGAAGACTCCAGATCATCGTACATACAAAACTAAAAGGATTCCCGGGGGTCCATTTGCGGGGATGCTTGTGTGGTTAACGACAAGGAGCAAGCTATATATATATATATATTATATATATCCCCATTGAACTGATGCCTTAATTAATTTCGTTAATTTATAGATTCCTTTTTATCTGCAAAGCATCACATACAAAATGTAAAAAAGGTTCCTTGGGGTTGATTTGCAACGATTCTTGTGTGGCTAACGACAAGGAGCAAACTAACTAGCCCCCCCCCCCTCTCTTCCTTTCGTTAATTGATAGGATTCCCTTTTTATGTGCACTTAATTGAATTCTTAAGCGAAGTTAAGTCATCCATGAATGGAGAGGGGTAGATTTTATTATATATCTTATGTGGACTAATCATAAATAATTAGTAGCAAATATATAGTGTTCATTACAAATGGTTGTGAGTACTTGTCGATCGGGGTGTGAATTAACCCACCGTGGAGGCCTGGTGCATGGCCCCAACAGATAGATGGTGTTAAGGTCTCTCGGTAGTGAGGGTCTGGGCTTGATCCGGACCCGAAAACGGGGCAGACCATATGTCGGGATATAATAGCATTCTTTGGGAAGATGAGTGGGCGGATTGATTAATCTGGGTCAGATTTGGGCCCAGATCCATTAAAATTTAGTCACTCTCATGGGAGATACTTATTTATTGTATGCTTGCACATCCCTTTCCTATTGATCTAGCTGGCTGGGATCGATAAGAGACGAGATTGTATAGAAGGAATAGAAATGCCTTAGTTTGGTAAAAATAAAAATCGAAATTTCTTACCTCGGTGATAAAGAGTTTCTTCCTGTCTCGCAAATTATACATGTCAAGAAATATTTGCAATTTCTTGTGTGAATTCATACAAATTATACAAGTGTCCTTCTTTGAAATGATGATACGCGTTGCAAACCCTAAAAGGGTGATTTGACCCCTTCCCAAACAAGAACTGTCGAAGAAGTATGAGATGAGCTTACTGTTCAGCAATGTCACTGGATATTTGTGGGGTTGAACAAAGTCCTACCTTCGCTTTATGCCCTCAATGTCTAGCTCCCAATTGGCCTGTGAACCTAAAGCGTGCAGCCCAAGAGATAGATGGCCTGGCCCACTGGACAAGGCCAACTCAAGTGGGCTGAGCTCGAGCCCTCGAGCTACCGGGCTGACACAAAATGATGGGCGACCCAGAGGCAGTGAAGGCTAATCCACAAACAAAAATAAAAGTCTGAGATTTTTCAAAATGGTTTCTTTATAAACTCAATTCCTAAAATATGTTTCACACGAGAATATTTGCATGTCTCCTTTCAATTCATGAAGTGACTGTGTGTGTGTGTGTGTCTGTCTGTCTGAGGAGTGTCGGAGTGAGGATTAACGGGCGTCAGTCCAATAAACATCAAAGTTGGATCTTGTTTTAAAGCATTCTCATAGAGCGTAGTCGTGTCACGTGTGAACTCAAAAGAAGTATATTTAAATAAAGAGATTTTTAATTTTAAGTTCCTAAAAACTTTCAAAACTAAGAATGTACCTCTTAATCCACCTATTTAGATGAAAGCTCTAGAAATCTTCTCCGTTACATAAAAAGGCCTCTGTCATATATCACCATAAAGTAAGAGCTGGTTGCGATTAATCTAACCATAGTCTAACCTAACTAGATAAGAGAAAAATGCCATAATGCCCTCCAATCTAGAGAGAGAGGGATAGAGGGGGGTCACATACCTCACCTCTATGGCAAACAACCCCGCGGGTCTTCTCGTCTCGTTGGTGATCCAGTTATAGAAGTGATCGACGTTATCGCTCGTGGTCATGATTGCCGACTTGATCACCGCAGAAGACCAGTAGGGGTGGGAGCTCTTGAGCAGCGTTGCCATGCCTGTCGGATGGGGGGTGGAGGGGGAGATGCCAAACCTTCTAGAGAGTGTCGACTCACTTCCGTGTGATGCGATGAGGATGTCCACGCTAGGGCCGAGGATGTCTGGCTTTAGGATGCCATCGCTCATGGGGCTCGGTCCCGGTCGGAGACTTCCCACATGGCGGGGTGCAATCGAGCTCCGTAGATGGTGTCACTGTGATGTTCATGTTGATGTTTGAGCCATCTGGCAACAAGACGACAAAGAAGAGGGTGAAACCATCTGTGTGGTTGACGAAGAATGTCTAGTCGCCCGTGGAAGCCTACAAACACCAGAAAGAAGGCGACATAAGGAGCCCTGGGTATTATCCGAGGGGATAACCCTCCGATGCTTAAGTAAGGACTGTGTTGGATGAGGATCAACATGAGATGAAGAGGGGAGAACAGTGTAAGGGTAGAATGATCAAGCCTGGAGCAGAGTGAGGTTCCTGGAGGTGCTCGTCGTGTCTAGCAAGTGCTCGCAGGGCCTGAGACGTGCTCGGAAGCTGACTCCTCCTGATATCTCTCCCTCCCCAGTGGGTCTGAGCGTTTCTTCGTGTGTGGCTATATGTCTCCGTATGTATGTGTGTCTATATGTATGTCTATCTCTGCCCCTCCTTGTCATCTGATCGGAGGTCTATTTATACCGGTTGTCCTGGTGGTGAAAACTTCATCCCTTAACAAGGAAAGACATGAGTCGTGGGATAACGCCTCCTCACGATTGTGAGGAGTTTCCCGCTATGCGTCCGTTTATCAGTGCCGTGCGGCCTTCAGGTGAGTTTTATGGCCCTCTAGGCGCGTGCTCGCCCATATTGGAGTAGAGGCCGGCAATGGCGGGAGTAACATTCTATTGCCAGAGAGTCATCCGGCGCCCTAGATGCCCGGGTCAATGCCCCTAATGCGCTGGTGAATCTTTCATTTATCTTTATTAGGATACCTGGTGCGGGCCGCTAACTGTCAGACGGCTTGCTTTGCACCAGGTGGGTCTTGGGCCGACGTAGGCCTGGCACTAATGGGCGGTATGTGGGCCGAGTTGATTTTTCCCTCCTCAAAGATAATATACAAACCTTACTAACCTTTTTACAAAGTTCAACGAAGAAAATATATGAATGGTTATGACTTTTGTAGTTCTCTTACATGCATCAAATCCAATTAACAGGTCAAGATGCTCATTTAATGTCATTGAATCAACTTCCCAAAGAAGACTCTTCTCGTGTTTCTTTTTTCTTTCCCCTTTTTAATCTATAGAAAAGCAGTTATAACAAGTTAACAACTATGATTTATTACTTTTCATGTTGAAAGATAAAAATGACTTCCAACTAAAGTTTGGAAAAAAAAATACACTTAATATGCATTATATCAATGTCAGCTAGAGCGTAGACTGAGGTGTTGCTTGCCATTTTGTATATTGTTATTTTCTGTAGTCAATGATGCAGTTAGTATTTACATCTGTATCATATATGTGAAAGAACAATGGGTAAGTTGTGAGTCAGTGTGGTTTATGTTTTACATCAAGTGGTCTGACCTCATACCCATGTGGAGATGGTGTATATATGCCTTTGTTCCATAAAGACAACACGACATGAAATTATTCTTCCTTATATCTGTGCCAATGCCAAGCTACGTAGTTATGGACAAGAAGGAGAGGCCATTGTGGACGCCAGAGGAATTTGTCCAGCCTTATCTTTAGATTGGGATAGTTATGCATTTGTTCCACAAGGAGTGCCTAAGAATCATGCACAAGATTAATTTCTCCAAATAGTCTGATTTTTGTAGAGGGCCCATCTTGGTGAATAGGTGCAACTTGTGGAGTGCGCCTTGACAATTGAATATCACAAATCATACATATGTGTTACAATTTCCTATAATATTTATTATTATGGAAGAAATGGTTCCCATTGGATTCGGGGAATGCCATATTTTTTGAAGATATTAGTTATAATGGTAAATATAGTTATATGAATTTCAAGAGCAGGTTATAGACGACGAATAAGGATATGAAAATTTATGCTTTATCCATCAAAAAGCAAGTTGGTGTGTGCCTCATGAAGTTGGCAAGTGATACAGAAGGTAAATATGTGTATTAGCTTATATGTACATTTGTTCAATGATAAGTTTTATGTCTCGACGACTCTTCCCAGACTTTCACCAAATTGAGTCTTCATGAGTGTCATTTGCTGTGTGATGTGTTTTTATGTGGAGAAGAGGTTGCTGGGAAACATGTCAAAGAGTGTTGTGACAATCACTAATTGATTCCTCTCAATGTTTAGTTCACACTTGACTAAGAAATATACATGGTGTCATTTTACTTCTTTTTCAGTCAGTGGCTAATGCAGAAACTTATTATCTTATGATATATTAAGTATCAGCTTTCCCTTAAATTTTGAACCATCATTTGAACCAGCGACGAAAAACCCACTAATTCTCTTATAGTATATGTTATAGATAGATATATACTCGTGGTACCATCCACGTTTCAAAAAAAGAAAGTATCAACTTGTCCTATATTTTCCAATCCCATATTCTGCCATGATTTCACCATTTTTTGAGGATTATAGTACCATTCTTTTGTCATCCTTTTCTTGCAAACAATTTTTATTTGTAGGAAATTTCTTAAATATTCCTTTCCACCTTATAGGTGGGACTTTTCTTGATGTAATGAACAGTCATGAAAGTGAATTACACTACAAGAAATAGAAATTTTAGCAACAAAAAAATTTGTTGTAAAAGCTCAAAATTTTGTTGTTAAATATTTTTCAGAACGAATAATTTTGTTGTTAAGAATTGTTGTAAAAAGTTCGTCACTATATGTTTTAACAACGAAATTATTATTTTGTTGTTATAAAATAAAAAATAACAACGAATTTATTTTATCACTATAGGTTACAAAAAATAACAAAAAATGTTGTTGTTATATATGCGTAATAACAACAAAATAATTGTTGTGAAAATCATGTTCGATATTTATCAAAATTTTAATAACAATTCCTTTTGTCATTAATAGATTCTATTAAAGAGAATCATTTTGTGATTATAAGTTATAACAACAAATATATTTGTTGTTATAATATTTATTGACTAAAAATTAAGATTAATTAATATATGTTTTAATCACATTTATAACAATCTCTTTTATATATTGTAAATAACTTATAGTCACGGAGAATTTTACATTATTAAAAATTATTACAACAACCCTGCCGTTATGTCGTTAATGAAAGATCAAATAGTTTAAAAATCATATTTTTAAATAAAAAAAGGTCCACTTTTACAACGTATGTGTCACGTCCCGAGTGCGGAAGCTTACCCGCGGCGCGACAGTTCTTTATAGAGAACCAAAGCGAGCTAGAAAATTTAAAGGATTTTCCTCCTTTAACATTTACAGAGTGCGCAAATATCTAAATTAATTTGAACTAACAATTAATACAATACTAAAAGGTCAAATATGTATCCTTTATTCGATTAAAGTATGAAATTACAACTTAACATTTTATTACAACAACACTTTATTTGTTCATGGAAGGATTACAACGACATAATGAATAACTGCTCTCATCACTCAGACTCCTCCCCTCCTGAATCCTGGTCGGTCTCCAATTCACCTGAAATGGTTAGGAAACAACTAGATGAGCGAATCGCTCAGTAGGATTTACATCTCAAATTTTAACAGGCTATAAGTAATTACCAGTTCAATTAATGCAAGTAACCTATGCATGCAGACAGGTAGATATCAAGGAATTTAAAAATCGACAAAACTGGATTCAATTTCAATAATAGCAACACGTGATATCAAGCAAGTGATAACTGGAACTAACGGAATTCAAGCAATAGTAAGCAAGGTAAATTTCAAACATGTATAACAAGAATTGGCTATTTCAATACATTCCAGTCAAGTATTGCCCATTCGGGCCACGCAAGTCAAGCAAGTCAAGTAGGGAGGGTGGACTGTCTCGATCTGACAAGTATCCCGGCGTAATGCTAGACGTCGGCAAGCAAGAGATCTTTCCCAAGGGTTTCGGGTGCTCCTCCCAGGACCAGAACGGGCCCTTTTACCAGCATTAGGTCATGTTTTTGACATCCACTCTCATTTATCATTTTATAGCCAATATAGAATTTCAAGGGTTGACCAGTAAGAAATATAAGGTGGATCGGGTTGGAATCCAAGGTGCATTTATACGTAGGAAAACGCGGAGAACCGTGCGAGATTAATACCTAGCATACTGTTTAGAGTAGGGTTTATCTCCTGCAGTAATTACTATATTGATTTTTATCTCCTGCAGTAAATTCCTGCAGTTATAATTCTTTTTGATTGGCATCATTCATATCATTTATTTTTCTTGACCTTGCAAGACCCTTTGATACCGTTCTCATTACGTAACTAAGCATTTGTAGAATTTGTATGGTATATATATATTAATTAAGTTGTTTGTTAATCTGGAAAAAATCAAATTGGCACCTTGGACTAAGCCACTTCTTACAGAATTGGCGCCCCCAGGGCTGCCGTTTCTCAGGGAATTGGAGCCCTGGTCAGGGGCGCCTCTTCGGGAAGTCTGAACTTTTATTTTTATTTTTATTTTTTTTAACTGATCTTGTAGTGAAATTTTAGGGGTATGAATTTTTCTTATTTTTCTCTATTTTTCCATATAATTATTTTTATAAAATTCTTTTAATATAAGAAGGTGCACTATTCATATGCTACTATTCATACTATTCATGCATTTAAGGTGTCGACACTGGTGTCACACTTCTGTGTGTGTTAATATTAACAGTTTAACTATTAACCTTTAACTATATTAACACGTTATCTGTATTAACTGCATTTAACTGTTTTAACAATTGACTAACTGTTACTAACTGTTAAAATTATATCTAACAGGGTTAAAATTATATCTTTAGTTTTTTTTTTCTAGCTAACAGGTAACATTTAACTTTATTAACAATTAACTAACAATTAAGACTAACACAGATTAACACTATTATTCCAAGGTGTCATTTAATAGTGACAGTTAACTGGTTAATTAACTGGTTGGCTAATCAAAGTATTTATTTTAACGGTTAACAGTTAATAGTTAACTAATTATAACCACAGTTAACAGTTAGCTATGGGATTCGTATACATATATTAACAGTTAACAGTTAGCTATGGGATTCGTATACATATATTAACAGTTAACAGTTAACTAATTTTAGTAACAGTTAACTGATTATAACAACAGTTAACAGGTTTTGACATTTAACTGCGTGTAATTGTTTTTAGTAGTACCAGTATTAACTTAACTACTAACTAACTGGCATACATTTAATTAACATTTAACTGTATTAACTGTTATATCTGTAGTTTTATCAATTACCTAACTGTCACACATATATTAACATTTAACTAACCGTTAAAACTATATCTTTGGTTTTACCTAGCTGGCTGTAAGTAATGAAGTACGGGAATTATTACTATAACTAACCCGTAGTATATTTGTATAGTTAGCTACTCTGTTAACAGGGTCTTGTGATTAGCTAGCATGCTTCCCATTAACTAATAGTTGATATAGTAGTTAACTGATTGACGGATCTGTTAATTAACTAATGCTAATATCTAAGTCATAATGAATATCATGATCTGCTAATTAACTATCATGATCTGTTAATTAACTATCATGATCTGCTAATTTACTAACATGAATATCTAACAGACATGTCTACTTAACAATTTACTACTAGATTGGTAGTTTATTCTTAAAACATGGGATTTATTAAGGTGATTTATCATCTAAAGCTTAAACACACGTATAACGAGATTCGCATGGGATTTATTAAGGTGATTTATCATCTAAAGCTTAAACATACGTATAACGAGATTCGCATGGAGATGAACTACCTAGTTAACTTAGTTAACTATTTGGTTAAAGCTTTGAGAACACCTACCTCAAGAAGATGGCAGAATAAAGAAATGGCAGAACAAAGCTTCTTCTGCAAGAGACAGCTTCTGCAGCAACCTCTGCAGCAACTGCACCTTCTGCAACCCTTAACCAAAGCCACCTAGCAGCTACGAGGGAGGATTTAAGGTGGTTTCTGAGTGGTTTACTAGACAAGATAGGGAACTAGAATCGACAAGATAGGGGGGCCAGATCCGTGAAAAACGGATCTGGGTAGGCGCCAGCGTGTGCACAGATGGGTTGGCATGAAAATGACGTTTTTTTTTAAAATGACGCCTCTATCTGGGGCGTTACTTCTGGTTATATTTGTTTATATTAAACTTATGACATTCTTAATTGAATTTTATATTTAATGTTTGGTGGAGTATGTCTACCAAATTTTATGGGTAAGTTAATTATAATTTTTCCTATTTTTACATATAATTTTTATAAAAAAATTCTTTTTACATAAAAAGTAGCACTATTCATCCGTTACTATTCATTTCATGAATTAACGATATGGCATATGTCGTTACCCATAGTCACGGGCGTTTCTTACATATCGTTAAAATTAATCACATGGTAATTAATTAAACCTACCTTTAATCTTAGTATTAAAATTCCAAAGAAGAAGAAAAGGTCAATAAGTATTTCATGAATTAACGACATGGCATAGTCGTTACCCACAATCACGGGCGTTTCTTACATATATCGTTAAGATTAATCACATGGTAATTAATTAAACCTACCTTTAATCTTAGTATTAAAATTCCAAAGAAGAAGAAAAGGTCAATAAGCATTTCTACCTTAGTTCGTGTGTTGTAAGAATTGAATTTTATTAAATTCTGGTTATATTTGTTTATATTAAACTTATGACATTCTTAATTGAATTGTATATTTAATGTTTGGTGGAGTATGTCTACCAAATTTTATGGGTAAGTTAATTATAATTTTTCCTATTTTTACATATAATTTTTATTAAAAAATTCTTTTTACATAAAAAGTAGCACTATTCATCCGTTACTATGCATTTCATGAATTAACGACATGGCATATGTCGTTACCCATAGTCACGGGCGTTTCTTACATATATCGTTAAAATTAATCACATGGTAATTAATTAAACTTACCTTTAATCTTAGTATTAAAATTCCAAAGAAGAAGAAAAGGTCAATAAGCATTTCATGAATTAACGACATGGCATATGTCGTTACCCACAGTCACGGGCGTTTCTTACATATATCGTTAAGATTAATCACATGGTAATTAATTAAACCTACCTTTAATCTTAGTATTAAAATTCCAAAGAAGAAGAAAAGGTCAATAAGCATTTCTACCTTAATTCATGTGTTGTAAGAATTGAACCCTAGTCCTCAAGGTTAGTGACACACTACTTAACCAACTATCCTAGTAAGTCCTCTTGTTACAAAAAGTGATCTTTTTATATGATAAGGTTTAGGATGAAAATTATTTAGTTTTTTTTTATATAATTGAAAGATTAAATTATTTATGATATTCAATTTTATAAATCTAAAAAATTTAATTTCTTGGGGAAATTGGCTTATAACTTACTAAATTCTAAATAATTAGAAAACAGACTTATTAAATTATGAAAAATTGATTTCTTTGACTTTATAATTTGTGAGAATATAATTTGGTATCTTATAATAGTTTTAACTATTAGAAATTAACTTATCTAAATATTTAATAGTCATAAAAAGGTTTTCTATCTATTTTTTTTTGTTTTGTTTGTCTTATTTTTGGTTATTTGAAATTTTAAAATAGTGGTAATTTTCTTTTATTTATTTTTTTTTGAATTTTATTTCTTTAACGGGTGTTACACCCTCCCCTACTTAGAAGAATTTGGTCCCCAAATTCAACTGTATCAGGAAATTTCAATTTACCTGTATAAGGAAATTTCATTTTTATAAGGATACGGTGCGGGTGGTGTAAGATACTCACAGTCTAAAATAGCTCTAGGTATCTTCTCTTCATAGATTCTCGGTCTCCCAAGTTGCTTCCTGCTCGGAACATCGATTCCATTGAATTTTCACCATAGGGATCGTCTTGCTCCTTAGAACTCGGACTTCTCGATCGAGGATGCGCATCGGCCTTTGCTCGTAGGTAAGATCCCTTTGAATCACCAAATTGGTGTGGTCGATGACATGAGAGGGATCGTGCACATATTTCTTTAACATAGAAACATGAAATACGTCGTGTACTTCCGAGAGCTGCGGAGGTAGAGCAACACGGTAGGCTACCTCACCCACTCTTTCCAATACCTCAAATGGACCGATGAATCTTGGTGTAAGCTTGCCTTTAACACCAAATCTTCGAATACCTCGGCTGGGAGATACCTTGAGAAATACATGGTCACCGACTTGAAATTCCAAGTCTCTCCTTCTGTTATCAGCATAAGATTTCTGCCTGCACTGACCTACCTTGAGTCTTTCTCTGATAAGGAGAATCTTCTCAGTTGAATCTCTCACCATCTCAGGACCTAGGAGTTGTCTCTCACCGACTTCCTCCCAGCATACCGGAGATCTACAGCTTCTACCATAGAGTGCCTCGAAAGGTGCCATTTGAATACTGGCTTGGTAGCTGTTGTTGTAGGCAAATTCAGCTAGTGGTAAGTGGTCAGGCCAACTTCCGCCGAAATCTATAATGCATGCTCGCAACATGTCTTCAACAATCTGATTGGTCCTTTCCATCTGACCATCTGTCTGGGGATGAAAGGCAGTACTGAAATTAAGCTTCGTTCCCAGAGAGTGTTGTAGACCCTTCCAGAAATGAGATGTGAAGCGAGGATCTCGGTCAGATATTATGGACACAGGAATTCCATGTAATCTAGTAACTTCCTTAATATACAAAACGGCAAGAATATCAATCGACCATCGACTCTTGATAGGCAAGAAATGAGCCGATTTAGTAAGGCGATCGATGATTACCCATATTCCATCATATCCACCCCTCGACTTGGGCAAACCCATGATGAAATCCATGCCGATATCCTCCCATTTCCACTTGGGAATATCCAATGGATGCAGTCTCCCTGCGGGCTTCTGGTGTTCGGCCTTCACCTGCTGGCAAGTCAAACATCGAGACACAAAGTCCGCTATTTCCCTTTTCATGTTGGGCCACCAAAAGGTCCTTTTTATATCTTGATACATTTTAGTGGCTCCCGGGTGTATCGTGTATTTCGATCAGTGGGCTTCTTCCAGAATCTCCTTCTTCAGCTCAGGACTATCGGGCACACATGTCCTTTCATGGAATAAGATTCTGCCATCGGGTGCCAACTTGAAGTCGGTCTTCTCATCCAGTTTTTCTTTGATTTCCACCAACATCAGGTCTTCTTCTTGCGACCTCCTGATTTTGGTTAGCAAATCCAGATGTACGCTTAAGTGGGATAGAGTGATACACCCATCATTCTCACTCATGTTGATGTCAAATATCAGAAAATTTTTCTAGCAATTTCCATTCCTGAACCATACAGTTGGCTACTAGGACTCTCGGCTTCCGACTAAGGGCATCTGCTACGGAATTACCCTTACCAGGATGATATTGTATAGTGAAGTCAAAGTCCTTGAGGTACTCGAGCCAACACCGTTGCCGCATGTTCAGCTCCTTCTGAGAGAATAAATATTTGAGGCTTTTGTGATCGGAGTAGACGGTAAATTATTCTCCATAGAGATAGTGTCTCCAGATTTTCAAAGCCAATACTACTGCGGCTAGCTCCAGATCATGCACAGGATAATTTCCTTCATGTTTCTTCAATTGCCGGGACGAGTATGCAATAACTCTCCCATTCTGCATCAATACACATCCGAGGTCGATACCAGATGCATCGGTATATACCTCGTATTTCTCTCCTTCAATCGGAAGTGACAAGACCGGTGCAGTGGTCAATAAATCCTTCAAAGTTAAGAAACTCTTTTCACAGTCTTCATTCCACTCAAAAGACACTTCCTTGCGAGTCAATCTGGTAAGAGGAACAGCAATCTTGGAGAAGTCCTTGATGAAACGCCGGTAATAACCAGCTAAGCCCAAGAAGCTACGAATCTCTGTTGCATTCGTCGGTCGTCCCCAATTTTGCACGGCTTCGACCTTTGCAGGATCAACAGAAATTCCATTCTTAGAGATAACATGTCCTAAGAAGGATACTTCCTTCAGCCAGAACTGGCATTTGCTGAATTTTGCATATAATTTATTATCCCACAATACTTGTAATGCCTTCTTGAGATGTTCCTCATGATCCTCTTCAGTCTTTGAGTAGATCAGTATATCATCAATGAAGACTACAATAAATTGGTCTAAATAAGGCCGATAAATGCTGTTCATTAACTGCATAAAGGCTGCAGGCGCATTTGTTAGTCTAAAAGGCATAACAGTAAATTCGTAATGCCCGTACCTGCTTCGAAATGCAGTTTTGTAAATATCTTTCTTCTTGATCCTCAATTGGTGATAACCAGATCGAAGATCTATTTTGGAGAAATACTTTGCTCCTGATAATTGGTCGAACAGCTCATCAATTCTCGGCAGTGGGTACTTGTTCTTGATTGTAAGATTGTTTAACTGCCGATAATCGATGCATAATCTCAATGTACCATCCTTCTTCTTCACAAATAGCACGGGTGCTCCCCATGGGGAAGTACTCGGCCTAATAAACCCTTTCTTCAATAAGTCCATCAACTGCTCCTTCAGCTCTTTCAGTTCCGTAGGAGACATCCTGTAGGGTGCCTTAGAAACAGGTCCGGCACCCGGAACAATATCTATGGTGAATGACACCTCCCTCTCCGGAGGTAAACCAGGTAAGTCGTCTGGAAATACATCGGAGAAGTCCTAAATCACTAGGATGTCATCAATTTTTGTCTTCTCAACTTCAGTGGTAGTTACAAAAGCCAGGAAAGCCATGCATCCCTTTTTCACCAGTTTACTGGCTCGGAGAGCTGAGATAAGCAGAGTTTTATTCCGAGATTTGTTAAAAACTAACTCGGGATAATCCTCAAAAGCTATTTTGCCATGCCGACAATCTACCGTTGCTTGGTAGGTTGATAACCAGTCGGCTCCCAATATGACATCGTAACATTCCATGTCAAGGCATATCAGGTCGGCCGGTAAATTGTGGTCTTGAACCATAATCTCACAATTTGGATAATGGTACATGATATCCGATTTGTTTCCAAGAGGTGTAGTTATAATTAAATCTATCTGTTTGGGTTCTTTAGAAAATGAAGCAGTAAACTTCTTGGAAACAAATGAATGAGTTGCTCCAGTATCAATTAAAACTCTAGCAGGCTTAGAGCAAATAATCAATGTACCTTCCACAATTCCTCCTTCCACAGATTCCGTCTCTTGAAGAGCTTGCAGACGGCCTTGCTTTTTAAATGGACGCTTCTCGTCCTTGCGGGCTTGCTTCTTCATTAACGGACAGTCGGGAATTCGATGCTCTCGACTCCCACATCAGAGACACGCTCCCAATTTCCTCCAGCAATCCTCGGTCTTATGACCGTCTTTATCACAGAATTTGCAAATATCCTTAGAAGCCGTCATGTCGGAGAAGGGCTTGTTGCTAATAGCGGGGAATGGCTTGTGATTCTTCTGAAACTTCTCCTCCGTGGAAGACTCGCCTCCAATAAAAGTCCGCTTCTTGCTAAATGGTGGTTTAGAGCCTCCAGGACTTGTGACTTGTTCCTCCCTTGTCCTTGCCCCGAATCCTTTCAGAAAATTCGGTGGCGTCCTCCAGCAGTTGAGCACGACGGACCATTTCCGAATAGACTTGGATGTCCATCGGTGCCAGCTGGGTAATATATTGGGGCCGTAGCCCGTTGAGAAACCTCCTTGCCTTCATTTTCTCCGTACACACCAAGTGTGGTGCGTAACGGGAAAGTCTCGAGAATATTCGGCCACCTTCCGGGTCCACTGCTTGAGTGCGGCAAATTCCGCGGCCTTCCTCTCCTGCACCCGGTCCGAGAAATATCTGCCGTTGAAGTGCTCGACGAATTCCGTCCACGTGACATAGCCGTCGGGCAGTGTGGCTTCCACGCCACCAGCTTCGCGCGTCCCGTTCCAATTGGAATGTAGCCAATAAGACCTTCTCTTCATTCGTGCATTGCATTACACGGAAAATCCTCTCGGTCTCCTTTAACCAGTGTTCGGCATCATCGGGGTCCACCGAACCCGCAAACTTGGGTGGGTTCATGTTACAGAAATCCCGGTGAAGGTCACCGGCTCCACGGTGAGCACCACGAGCACCGCCTTGCGCCACCTGCTGTAGTGCCTCCGTAAGTCCTTGTACAGTGCGCTGCATCTCGCGCCATTGTGCCCTCTCGGCGGCCATTTTCCTACAAAAGAATTTTAAGATAAATGATATTGAGTTTTAAGGTTAAGGGGGATATTTATTAATTTAAAACTTAACCCATGGCTCTACCCATCTCACCAGGTAGGATCTAAACAATTCTAATATGTATTTATTTATTTATTTATATTTTTTTCTTAGACATTTCCAAAAATAATAAGTAGAATTTCCTTTATAGAAGTTTCTAGGTTAGCCTAAGAAGACATTTCTATCCCTTAGACTAAGTACATGTTTTACCTAGGAAAATTCTAAAACTTGGCTCTGATACCAAGAAAGAGCTGTCACGTCCCGAGTGCGGAAGCTTACCCGCGGCGCGACAGTTCTTTATAGAGAACCAAAGCGAGCTAGAAAATTTAAAGGATTTTCCTCCTTTAACATTTACAGAGTGCGCAAATATCTAAATTAATTTGAACTAACAATTAATACAATACTAAAAGGTCAAATATGTATCCTTTATTCGATTAAAGTATGAAATTACAACTTAACATTTTATTACAACAACACTTTATTTGTTCATGGAAGGATTACAACGACATAATGAATAACTGCTCTCATCACTCAGACTCCTCCCCTCCTGAATCCTGGTCGGTCTCCAATTCACCTGAAATGGTTAGGAAACAACTAGATGAGCGAATCGCTCAGTAGGATTTACATCTCAAATTTTAACAGGCTATAAGTAATTACCAGTTCAATTAATGCAAGTAACCTATGCATGCAGACAGGTAGATATCAAGGAATTTAAAAATCGACAAAACTGGATTCAATTTCAATAATAGCAACACGTGATATCAAGCAAGTGATAACTGGAACTAACGGAATTCAAGCAATAGTAAGCAATGTAAATTTCAAACATGTATAATAAGAATTGGCTATTTCAATACATTCCAGTCAAGTATTGCCCATTCGGGCCACGCAAGTCAAGCAAGTCAAGTAGGGAGGGTGGACTGTCTCGATCTGACAAGTATCCCGGCGTAATGCTAGACGTCGGCAAGCAAGAGATCTTTCCCAAGGGTTTCGGGTGCTCCTCCCAGGACCAGACCGGGCCCTTTTGCCAGCATTAGGTCATGTTTTTGACATCCACTCTCATTTATCATTTTATAGCCAATATAGAATTTCAAGGGTTGACCAGTAAGAAATATAAGGTGAATCGGGTTGGAATCCAAGGTGCATTTATACGTAGGAAAACGCGGAGAACCGTGCGAGATTAATACCTAGCATACTGTTTAGAGTAGGGTTTATCTCCTGCAGTAATTACTATATTGATTTTTATCTCCTGCAGTAAATTCATGTAGTTATAATTCTTTTTGATTGGCATCATTCATATCATTTATTTTTCTTGACCTTGCAAGACCCTTTGATACCGTTCTCATTACGTAACTAAGCATTTGTAGAATTTGTATGGTATATATATATTAATTAAGTTGTTTGTTAATCTGGAAAAAATCAAATTGGCGCCTTGGACTAAGCCACTTCTTACAGAATTGGCACCCCCAGGGCTGCCGTTTCTCAGGGAATTAGCGCCCTGGTCAGGGGCGCCTCTTCGGGAAGTCTGAACTTTTATTTTTATTTTTATATTTTTTAACTGATCTTGTAGTGAAATTTTAGGGGTATGAATTTTTCTTATTTTTCTCTATTTTTCCATATAATTATTTTTATAAAATTCTTTTAATATAAGAAGGTGCACTATTCATATGCTACTATTCATACTATTCATGCATTTAAGGTGTCGACACTGGTGTCACACTTTGTGTGTGTTAATATTAACAGTTTAACTATTAACCTTTAACTATATTAACACGTTATCTGTATTAACTGCATTTAACTGTTTTAACAATTGACTAACTGTTACTAACTGTTAAAATTATATCTAACAGGGTTAAAATTATATCTTTAGTTTTTTTTTTCTAGCTAACAGATAACATTTAACTTTATTAATAATTAACTAACAATTAAGACTAACACAGATTAACACTATTATTCCAAGGTGTCATTTAATAGTGACAGTTAACTGGTTAATTAACTGGTTGGCTAATCAAAGTATTTATTTTAACGGTTAACAGTTAATAGTTAACTAATTATAACCACAGTTAACAGTTAGCTATGGGATTCGTATACATATATTAACAGTTAACAGTTAGCTATGGGATTCGTATACATATATTAACAGTTAACAGTTAACTAATTTTAGTAACAGTTAACTGATTATAACAACAGTTAACAGGTTTTGACATTTAACTGCGTGTAATTGTTTTTAGTAGTACCAGTATTAACTTAACTACTAACTAACTGGCATACATTTAATCAACATTTAACTGTATTAACTGTTATATCTGTAGTTTTATCAATTACCTAACTGTCACACATATATTAACATTTAACTAACCGTTAAAACTATATCTTTGGTTTTACCTAGCTGGCTGTAAGTAATGAAGTACGGGAATTATTACTATAACTAACCCGTAGTATATTTGTATAGTTAGCTACTCTGTTAACAGGGTCTTGTGATTAGCTAGCATGCTTCCCATTAACTAATAGTTGATATAGTAGTTAACTGATTGACGGATCTGTTAATTAACTAATGCTAATATCTAAGTCATAATGAATATCATGATCTGCTAATTAACTATCATGATCTGTTAATTAACTATCATGATCTGCTAATTTACTAACATGAATATCTAACAGACATGTCTACTTAACAATTTACTACTAGATTGGTAGTTTATTCTTAAAACATGGGATTTATTAAGGTGATTTATCATCTAAAGCTTAAACACACGTATAACGAGATTCGCATGGAATTTATTAAGGTGATTTATCATCTAAAGCTTAAACATACGTATAACGAGATTCGCATGGAGATGAACTACCTAGTTAACTTAGTTAACTATTTGGTTAAAGCTTTGAGAACACCTACCTCAAGAAGATGGCAGAATAAAGAAATGACAGAACAAAGCTTCTTCTGCAAGAGACAGCTTCTGCAGCAACCTCTGCAGCAACTGCACCTTCTGCAACCCTTAACCAAAGCCACCTAGCAGCTACGAGGGAGGATTTAAGGTGGTTTCTGAGTGGTTTACTAGACAAGATAGGGAACTAGAATCGACAAGATAGGGGGGGCCAGATCCGTGAAAAACGGATCTGGGTAGGCGCCAGCGTGTGCACAGATGGGTTGACATGAAAATGACGTTTTTTTTAAATGACGCCTCTATCTGGGGCGTTACTTCTGGTTATATTTGTTTATATTAAACTTATGACATTCTTAATTGAATTTTATATTTAATGTTTGGTGGAGTATGTCTACCAAATTTTATGGGTAAGTTAATTATAATTTTTCCTATTTTTACATATAATTTTTATAAAAAAATTCTTTTTACATAAAAAGTAGCACTATTCATCCGTTACTAATCATTTCATGAATTAACGATATGGCATATGTCGTTACCCATAGTCACGGGCGTTTCTTACATATATCGTTAAAATTAATCACATGGTAATTAATTAAACCTACCTTTAATCTTAGTATTAAAATTCCAAAGAAGAAGAAAAGGTCAATAAGTATTTCATGAATTAACGACATGGCATAGTCGTTACCCACAATCACGGGCGTTTCTTACATATATCGTTAAGATTAATCACATGGTAATTAATTAAACCTACCTTTAATCTTAGTATTAAAATTCCAAAGAAGAAGAAAAGGTCAATAAGCATTTCTACCTTAGTTCGTGTGTTGTAAGAATTGAATTTTATTAAATTCTGGTTATATTTGTTTATATTAAACTTATGACATTATTAATTGAATTGTATATTCAATGTTTGGTGGAGTATGTCTACCAAATTTTATGGGTAAGTTAATTATAATTTTTCCTATTTTTACATATAATTTTTATAAAAAAATTCCTTTTACATAAAAAGTAGCACTATTCATCCGTTACTATGCATTTCATGAATTAACGACATGGCATATGTCGTTACCCACAGTCACGGGCGTTTCTTACATATATCGTTAAGATTAATCACATGGTAATTAATTAAACCTACCTTTAATCTTAGTATTAAAATTCCAAAGAAGAAGAAAAGGTCAATAAGCATTTCTACCTTAGTTCATATGTTATAAGAATTGAACTCTAATCCTCAAGATTAGTGACACACTACTTAACCAACTATCCTAGTAAGTCCTCTTGTTACAAGAAGTGATCTTTATGTATGATAAGGTTTAGGGTGAAAATTATTTAGTTTTATTTTTATATAATTGAAAGATTAAATTATTTATGATATTCAATTTTATAAATATAAAAAATTTAATTTCTTGGGGAAATTGGCTTATAACTTACTAAATTCTAAATAATTAGAAAACAGACATATTAAATTATGAAAAATTGATTTCTTTGACTTTATAATTTGTGAGAATATAATTTGGTATCTTATAATAGTTTTAACTATTAGAAATTAACTTATCTAAATATTTAATAGTCATAAAAAGGTTTTCTATCTATTTTTTTTGTTTTGTTTGTCTTATTTTTGGTTATTTGAAATTTTAAAATAGTGGTAATTTTCTTTTATTTATTTATTTTTTGAATTTTATTTCTTTAACGGGTGTTACAGTATGGATACAATATACACAAGCTAATATAGTAGAATTATATAATCATAACTCACATTTGACTAAATTGATTTAAAATTAAAAAATCAAATAAATAAACAACAAATGTAGTTGTTCAAGTCTATACAATGACACAGTAGAAAAAATCCAAGATATAATATCAACCAAATATTAAGTGGAGGATGATGGTGGAGAAAGAGAAATTGATGGACGACTTCTTAAACCAACTAATAATTAATACTCGTACTTGTTGTAGCTCTAATGAAAGAGATGTATATTGATCATTGACATTTACTAATTCATCTTTCATATTTGCAAGTTTTTCCTTTGTTTTTGAAAGCTAATTCTTTGTATCCTCAAATCCATAGATTGCATCCACAAATTATTGCGTGATGAAGAGTAGTTAAGACATCTACTATCCTTGTTTGACAATATTGGAGGCTCTCCATCACCCATGCTCGGAGCCGTTCTTTTTGTTTTCTTGCCTTTTGAATCTACAAAACAGATGTCATATACAAAAGAACAATGATATCCTATATGTCAGATAAATTAATAGAAATGAGACATAGGGTTAGAACTAGAAACTTAAAAGGAACACGGATCTATCCAGTAGTCTCAATAGCTTTAATTGTACCTAGGAACAAAAGTGATATATTTAGACAATGCAATAATTATTCATCCAAATTTAATTCCATGCATGGCGGTCGAAAAGGAGAGGGAAAAATCATATGATGAACAATGTATAATTATTATGAATAATTATCAAAAAAATTGTTGATCACTAATGATTAAAGATGGCTACAACTAAAATAGGGTAGGATTGACATCTTCAGCCTCACCTTCAGCAACATTGGCTAATTATCAAATTCTACATGCCTGATGGTTATAAACCTGATTCATCAGACATGTAGACCTCAAACAAAAGTTAACAGCAACTGGATATTGTATATGCGGATAAAGTAGATGTAAAGACACCCAAGAGAAAAAATTGTCATGCTTAAATACTATTTACATGTTGCCGTTGTAATTTCCATTTAATTACATAAACATGAAATCCAATCACTATCAGATTCAAAAAATATGGCACCTTCCTCCTCAGAATCACATGGAATCAAAGGTTTATTACTAATGGTGCATAACAAAACATGTGCTTTCCATTATCAGGGTTTTCTGATGTGATGATAAAGGGCATAAACTCCACTGCATTTAGTGAAAATATTTTTCCTGCTGGCATGCATGCAGGGAGCCAGGCATGATTTGATCTGTGTATCAAATCTACTTGACTTCCTACCAAATGGTGCCCATCAAATGTTTTCTGAGAACGTAAATTGCAATCGAATTCCACCAAAAGCTAGCTAGCCTTGCGCATAGTGAGAACTGGATGTTGGAAGCAAGTCCAAGTCAGAAGGCTCATCACCGTCAATCCCAAGCAACGTCCGTCACTGTGCCTCATCACTAGTTATCACTGATGATAAACAAGGGTCCAAGGACAATAGAATAGCAGACAGATCTTTTATTAGTGTTTCTCTCTTCAACCCACGGGAACAGTTAATTACATCGTAGCCATGATGGCCCACCATACAAAGTACTAGCCTCAGCTGCAGAAACATGACACTCCAGAGGTTGTATTTGAAACATAGGAGTAACTGTACAGGTATATATGAGCAAATTTATTCGGTTGCCATTTCCTTGTTGATAAAAAAATATGGCAACCTTTTGTTTTCTGAGGGAACTGAAACTCTGGTGAGCAGTTAATTTTATTTCTGAGGGAGAAACTTCCTGCGTCAAGAGACGAAATCCACTATAGTATATATCTGACTTACATTATAGTGTGATAGTGGTGGGAAAATCTAAAGGCAAGCATAGATCTCATTAAATGTATAAAATTTATGAAGAGGAACTATATATTAAGAGGTGCATTTTTATTTATAGCTGTTTTTGTCGGATAGATATGAATCTGAGAAAGAATTGGGTAAAAGTGACATCTCATCTTGACTACTGAGACCCTTCAACAGTTGCTTGACTCACCACCTCTTCTCCTAATCGTTTGCTTTCTAGTCCCCCCCCCCAAACAAATGCACTCGTCTTTGATAGTTTTCTCTTCTTCTCCCCTTACTCTGGAATCACACGCACATACATGCACGAACACGCGCCATTATGTAAAATTATACACATCCTTCTATAGTTTTCCCTTCTCCTGACCATACCTGGCTGAAATTTGTACCCTCTGTTCACTTGCGGAGAACAAAGGTCCTTCAACCCTATGAGTTAGTCCATGATCCAATTAGCCATATTTTGTGCCTGATCTGTGGGTAGCAGGATTAACAATTGACATACTGTGGGCTACATGCACAAATTTCAAGGACACAATTAAGTACAACTTATCTATGGGCATGCAAACAGTTGATCAGCTAAATCCAAACCACTTTTATGTTGCAAAGGGATCTTTGCATTCCATCACAGAAAGTGAAAATTACCAAAGTTAATTCGAGGTTGAATCGTCCAGTCAATGATTCCTTTTTGTCTTGGGGATAGCTAATACTGCGGTAGCCTTATGCCCTTATCACTTTCATTTATAGCAAATGTTTAACCATCTTGATCATTAAGCTTCTCTGCATATATCATGGGTATTGTAATATTATTAAGGCATTTCACAAGTCGATGCATGCATTTATTATAGAAGCTAAGTCAGGTACACTGGTCCACTTAAAAAAATAGGTTAGGTGCACTAGTATCATTTTCATCGGAACATCGAGTATCTACGCCAAATTCTGGTGATCTTATTTGGGAAGTTTATGGTTCATACGTACTGTATCACTTAATATTTCCATAACATAACGTAGCTTGTGATTAGATACTATTCTACCTGCTTTTATCCTAACAGTAATGTCATAGATAGAAAATACTATTCTCAGCTGAGAACAGTAGACTGGTACCAGGGTTTTACTACTACTCAGACTTTAGTTTATTTTGCTCTCTTGAATAGCAAAGCAAATTTTCCTTCTTTGATAACTAGGGCAGGCCAAGAGTTCAGGAGGTTTGTTTGTAGATGATAGGAGATTTTATTTTGCTTTTCATCTCCCTCTCCCAGCTAAGTGTCTCATTTCCCTTTGAGCATGGTACCTACATTTCTCCTATATCAATTAAGACATTGATTAGTCTAGGATGTAAAAATATTAATACCAAAACTGAAACACATCCAATATCCAAAGATAAGTAGGGAAGACAGCTGTATCTGCAGCATCCACATGGAAAGTACCATATTTGAATATTTATGTTACCCAAATTGTCTATAAACAATTTGCCTCATCATGCTCTGGTTGTTATTTTAAGAAACTGTGCACTAGAGAGACTACAGCCTGGGTAGGTAAATGGAATGGACAACGAACTATCACTCTGCCACATATGTTTTTATGTGATACAAAACAAGCCACTGGGATATTCATGTCCATGTCAATGGACATTCAGATGTCATTTTAACCAAAGCTGATGCAAAGGTTATCAACTTCAGATTTAACATCCGATTCAAAGAACTTGGAATGGGGAACATATGGTTTTTTAATGGATAATTGACATCCCTACACTATTTCCAACATCAAAACCCTGAACACCTCCAAAAAAGATACAGATGAAACAAAACAAATTGCAAAGATGGAAAACATCTGCTGATTATCACTAATGTCCATAGCAGTCCTTAAAGACCCAAGAACTAAGCAATCAGGCAGTAGGAAATAGATTCTCCCAGAGGGTAGAACACATACTCTTATTTAAGACAAGAATACGCATATTATGTGAAGCAATTGGACAAAAAGGACTGCGTAGTGTGTACTGTGTACCATCGTTTTGGAATTGGAGGAGCCCCAGCACCTCATCAGAGAGTCCCATGAGTGTCATCTTAATTAATTTGTCGGAGGTCGAGCACCTGGCTGGCTGGGAGAGAATAGCAGAACACCTGCAGGGTCCCTGTGAGTGTGACTGGGGGAGGTTGGTGCTGTCACCCAAACTCTCAAATCTTTTATGTGGTTGGTACTTTTGGTAGAAGGAAGAACAGGCGCGATGTGACGGATAGGTGGATGGGGCCGGGGGCAAGGCAGGGACCTCTCATATAGTATATATGTACTACCGAGAACACCGCCCCGGATCCGACCTACAAAAGTTGACCGTGGACTCTTCAACCCTCGTCCCTCGATCGATGGCGTTCGTCCGTGGTCACCTCTTATATAGTATGTCCTACTTGTTTTCCTTGCTTATTGTCAACGGTGTACGTACGAAGAAACTAGAATTCATGACTACTTTCGAGAAAAAAAATGGATGCATGACTGTTATTGCAGAGCATCTTCTATTAATCATTTAAAAAGTGTTTGAGAGCATCTTCTATTGCACGGCAGGAGATTTTAATCATTATAATTTCTGAGAACAGCATTCACTACGTTTCCAAATGAAATAAAGTGTCTTATTGAGCTTCCACGAGGTGAGGTGAGAGATTCAGGAGGAGAGAGATATGATAGATGTAAAAACCCTCTCAACCCACGATCTGCAAAAGCTGGGGGAGAGGGCGTCCGCACTGCGCCTAACCCGGGGAAAAAACTGTTGGAGAAATTGTGACTTTTATTGGATTTTACTTTTAAATCAAAAGGCTTTCAGGGTTTTATTGTAAATGGTCACGAGGTGCTTTGCATTCCCGTTTGTGTTTTCCGTGAGTTTCTTTTCTGAGAACAAATGTGATTAGAGTTTAAAAACGGTTTTGTTTTTTTCTGCTGAAAAACCGTGGCTGCATATTTGACGTGGGCGCGGTTGCGTTTTGAAAAAAAAAAAAAGAAAACAGAACAATCTTTTGGAGAAAAAAACAGAAGACACGAAAGAATCTCTAGGACCGTGACAATTCTTTACGGGTCTTTTTCTTCTAAGAGGCTTTTCGTTCTCTCTCTCTCTGCTTCTCTGATCTCGGTTCTCGGAGTTGTTGGACCATTGTTCTTTAGAAAAATCCTTATATCACAGTTTCTCTCATATTGACGAAGGAGTACTTGTTCCCGAGGTTTTCGTCGAGGAGGGATTATCTTCGTGTGGATATATATCTTTGTTGCGGTTCTATCCTGGGGGAAGATCGTGGACTCCGACGCACTGGTATGACGGGGGCGATAACTTCTCTAAGGACAGTCCTTGCGGGCGGCTCGACTAAGTGTTCTAAACTGATCTTTTTGTTCTTTATTTGTTGCACTACCATGGATGCTATTTCCTTTTGATTTTGGATCGGATCTTGCCTTTCCATGTGGGACGACATGTATATAACATTTGTGCCTTCATATCGTTCATTTGTTCTTGTGATTATTAATTTCATAATCATTGTTATATTTCTAACAATCTTAGAGAAGTTATTCATTATGTCGTCCATGTCATCTGTGTTCGCACCCCGTGTGGATATGTCCGGCATGCCCGAGAAATTCTCGGGACAGCACTTCAAGCGGTGGCAACACCGTATGAAGATTTGGTTTACCACAATCGGGTTTATTTCAGTTCTTGAGTCGGACTGTCTTAAACTAGATGAGAATGATCCCAACAGTCATAAAGTAGTCGATGAGTGGAAGCAACGTGATCATATATGTCATGGCTGCATTCTATTGGCATTGTCCAATGTGCTGTTTGATGTATATAGTGGTTCTTCCTCTCAAACTGCTAAGTAACTGTGGGAGGAGCTTGACAAAAAGTACAATACCGAGGACTTAGGCCTTGAAAAGTACTCTGTTGCCAAGTACCTAAAGTTTCAAATAGTTGAGGGTAAGTCTGTATCTGAACAGGCACATGAATTTCTATTGTTGCTTCATGGCTTAGCTGAAGCAGAAATGAAACTTCCAGAAAAATTCCAAGTGATGTCTATCATTGAGAAGTTTCCAAAATCTTGAGAGTATTTTGGGATGTCTCTCAAGCATCGTAAGGGATCTCTCACTCTGGATGATTTACTTGTTGCTATAGCCATAGAAGAACATAGAAATCAGAAGCTTGTGATGCATGTAGAACTGAATGCAAATATGATGACTATTTCTAAAGTAAGAGATCCTAAAGGAAAAGGAAAACTTGAAAACATGAAGAACAAATCAAACATCAAAGGCAAGATCCAGAAAAAGTTCAAAAAGAAACCATGCTGGGAGTGTGGACATGTTGGTCATTTCATCAAGGACTGTCCTTCGAAGAAGGTTGAAAAGCACTCTTCTGGTCCCCAAGTCAATGTTGTGATTGGGGGGACTGAGCAAGCTTCGGGCTCCACCAGCGGATTGTATGTTTATGTTAACCCTCAAGTTTTCACTATATATGAACCAAATGAATGGATAGTAGACACTGGGGCTAATGTGCATGTATGTGCTGACAAGTCCGTGTTTGTGTCTTACCAGGACATTCATGGCAGATCCGTGACCATGGGGAATGCTACTGCTTCCAGGGTGTCGGGGATAGGGCGCGTGGACCTGAGACTGCCTTCAGGACGTATTCTCTCTCTACACAGGGTGCACCACGTTCCATCGATCCGGAGAAATATTTTGAGTGGTTCTGTTTTAGTAGAACATGGTTAGGAATTGACATTTAAATGTAATAAAGTTGTGCTTTTTTATTTAGGGACTTTTATTGGAAAATGCTATTTATCAGATGGTTTGTTTAAATTTCATGTAGTCAATATTCTGAACAAGTGTGTGGATGACATTTATACTAGTTCTACTTCTTATTTTGTGAATATTGTGGAATCTTCTATATTGTGACATGAACGTTTAGGACATGTAAATTATAATTCCTTGAAACGTATGATGAATCTGAATATGATCCCTGAGTATGTCATTGATAAAACTCATAAGTGTGATATTTGTGTACAAGCTAAACAACCAAGAAGACCCTTTAACTCTGTTGTTAGAGAGTCTGAGATTTTAGATTTAATCCACATAGATATTTATGAATTTAATGGTGTACAAACGTGGGAACATAAAAAATATTTTATCACCTTTACAGATGATGGTAGTAGATATTGTCATGTGTATCTTCTTAAGTCTAAAGATGAAGCTTTATCCAAATTTATCATCTTTAAGGTTGAAGCAGAAACACAAACTTCCAAAGTTCTTAAAAGGATAAGGTCTGATAGAGGGGGAGAGTACACATCTAACCTATTTTCTGAATTTTGTCAAAGTCATGGCATAATTCATGAGGTTACTGCTCCCCATTCTCCTCAATCTAATGGGATAGCTGAACAAAAAATAGAGTATTTATAGACATAGTCAACTCTCTTCTCCAAAACTCTGGACTACCTAGTTATATGTGGGGGGATGCTTTGAATACGGCATGTCATATTCTGAACAAAGTACCCTTGAAACATAAAGACACTAGTCCAGAAGAGTTATGGAGAGGTAGGAAGTCTAGCTTCAAGTATCTTAAAGTGTGGGGCTGTCTTGTAAAAGTGTTAGTCCCTGAACACAAAAGAAAGAAGCTAGATCTGAAAATTGTTGACACGGTCTTTATAGGCTATGCGGCTAACAGTTATGCATTCAGATTCTTAGTGATCAAATCTGAGATATCTGGAATAGTTGTTAACTCTATAGTTGAATTTCGTGATGCTACGTTCTACGAGGACGTGTTTCCCATGAAATCTGGTGTACCTTATCTAGTGTCTTCTGAAGATGTTCCCTGCACCTCTAGCTCTATTCCTGATCATGTAGAAAGGATATCCGATGTGGGGGTTGAGACCTCCAATGATAATCTTGACTCTACTGATCGAGAGGAATTGGTGGAACCAAGGAGTAAGAGACCAAGAATTACTAGGGATTTGGGAAGTGATTTTATCACCTACAAGATTGAGGGTGATCCTCCTACTTTCCGAGATGCTATGGCTTCACCTGAGGCAAAGCATTGGCAGGAAGCCATTAAGAGTGAAATGGATTCCATTATCTCTAATGGTACATGAGAATTGGTTGATTTACCTCCTGGTTCTATGACTATTGAGTGTAAGTGGATTTTTAAGCAGAAATTAAAACCTGATGGAAGCATTGACAAATACAAAGTCAGATTGGTTGCCAAGGGGTTCAAACAAAAGGAATGAATAGATTTCTTTGATACCTATTCCCCTATTACTAGGATGACCACAATTAGAGTGGTTCTTGCATTAGCTTCTGTGTATGATCTCACTATCCATCAAATGGATGTTAAGACCGTCTTTTTAAATGGTGATCTTGAAGAAGAGATATACATGGATCAGCCTAAAGGTTTTGTGGCACCTGATAATGAAAACAAAGTTTGTAAGCTTGTTAAGTCTCTTTATGGGTTGAAGCAAGCCCCCAAACAATGGCATGAAAAGTTTGATAAGACTATCTTGTCTTTTGGCTTTAGTGTCAATGAATTTGATAAGTGTGTCTATACCAAGGTTAAAGGTGATGCTTGTATCATTGTGTGCCTGTATGTAGATGAAATACTATTGTTTGGAACTTCTATTGGGATTGTGAATGAGACTAAGTCTTTCTTGAGTAGAATGTTTGAGATGAAAGATATGGGAGTAGCAAATGTGATTTTGGGCCTTAAGTTGATTCGTTCAGTTGAAGGGATTATAATTTCTCAGTCTCATTATGTTGAGAAAGTCTTGGAGAAATTTGGCTATCAAAATTGTAAATTTGTTAGCACTCCTTATGATTCATCTAAAACATACTACAAGAACAAGAGTAGTGTACCAGTGTCTCAACTCATGTATTCCCAAATCATAGGAAGCTTGATGTATCTTGCTAACTGTACTAGGCCTGACATTTCATATGCAGTGACCAGATTCAGTAGATATACTAGCTGTCCTGATCGTACTCACTGGGAGGGCTTGGATAGGATACGCAGATACCTTAAGGGTACTATATCCTTAGGCTTGCATTATGGGAAGTACCCTACTGTTTTAGAAGGGTATAGTGATGCAAGTTGGATAGCCCAAAACTTAGGGAGTAACGATGTCTCGGGGTATGTCTTTACCTTGGGTGGTGGCGCTGTTGCCTGGAGGTCTGCAAATCATACCATTTTGTCTCGGTCTACTTTTGAGGCTGAGCTGTGTGCTCTAGACATTATTGGAACAGAGGCTGAATGGATCAGGGGACTTCTTTCTGAGCTCCCACTGATAGGAAAGCCCATTCCTGTGATCTCGGTGCATTGTGATAGTATGACTACAATCGCCAAGATCAAAAGTTCGAAGTACAACCAAAAACAAAGGAGACATGTCCAAGTCAGATTGAAATCTGTAAGGGAACTTGTGTCTCAAGGTGTGATCGCTGTTGATTTTGTTGGTACCAAGGATAATACAGCAGATCCATTGACCAAGGGACTTGATAGAAATCAAGTTCAAAAATCCAGATTGGGGATGGGATTGAAACCCATTGAGAATTCTACTATGGCGGCAACCCAACCTAACTAAGTGGAGATCCCACGAAGTAGGTTCAATGTGGTAACAACAAGCAATAGGGAGAATTATGTGGCACTTTAATATTCAGTTGGTACTATTGTACATGTGTGTCTCTCCCCTGATAATCCGTTCTAAGTGCCTATACTGTAAGATAGGAAGGGTTTTGTGAAAATCTGAATGGGTTCGAGCCTATATTGACAGGACGTTTGCAATACATCCTTGGAGAAGTCCACCTATGTGAGTGTGACTGTGAGGTCGCAGTTAAGGGAAGTGGGTTCTTCCTTATGAACACTCATGAATCAGGATAAGGGTGCATTGACATAAAGCACCAACCCTGAAGATGATAACCAGAACTTGTATTTTGTTGTTTCTAATTGAAATTCTCATAAAAGGAGCCAAGTTCAAGCCTTATAATTAGTTCACTTCGGTTATGTGGGGGTTGAAATTAAAAACTCAGGTGATGGTTTAAACTCGAAAGGTACTCTCACTGAAAGTAAGATATGCTCTTCTTTTGTCAATCTAAGTTTTCCTCAAATTCCTTTGGATTTGTGAGGGAATGTTGGAGAAATTGTGACTTTTATTGGGTTTTACTTTTAAACCCAAAGGCTTTGAGGGTTTTATTGTAAATGGTCATGAGGTGCTTTGCATTCCCGTTTGTGTTTCCTGTGAGTTTCTTTTCTGGGAACAAATGGGATTAGAGTTTAAAAATGATTTTGTTTTTTTCTGTTGAAAAACTGTGGCTGCATATTTGACGTGGGTGCGATTGCGTTTTGGAAAGAAAATAAGAAAACAGAGTAACCTTTTGGAGGAAAAAATATAAGACACGAAGAATCTCTGCAGAGACTGGACCGCGGCGATTCTTTATGGGTCTTTTCTTCTAAGAGGCTTTTCGTTCTCTCTCTGCTTCTCTGATCTCGAATCTCGGAGTTGCTGGACCATTGTTCTTTAGAAAAATCATTGTATCACAGTTTCTCTCGAATTGACGACGGAGTACTTGTTCCCGAAGTTTTCGTCGAGGAGGGATTGTCTTTGTGCGGATGTACATCCCTGTTACCGTTCTATCCTGGGGGAAGATCGTGGACTCCGCCGCACTGGTACGACGGGGGCGATAACTTCTCTAAGGATAGTCCTTGCGGGCGGCTCGACTAAGTGTTCTAAACTGATCTTTTTGTTCTTTATTTGTTGGACTGCCATGCATGCTATTTCGTTTTGATTTTGGATCGGATCTTACCTTTTCACGTGGGACGACATGTATATAACATTTGTGCCTTCGTATATCGTTCATTTGTTCTTGTGATTATTAATTTCATAATCATTGTTATATTTCTAACAAAAGTAAAAACAAAATGTGATATATAATACGGGCATATTTTTCCACACTTAATCTAAATTTTTTTAGAATAACTCGTGCTATGCGGATAGAAGAATTATTCCACCTTCACTGGGATATGTTATAGAGCAAAAAAATCAAAAAACTTATGAATAATTTACGTGCATTTAACCTAGCTAACCCGGTTTTACGTACCGAAGAGAGCCTTAATTAAAGGGTGGAACGGTGTAGCTGCAAATATTCCCGCCCATTAATTCATCGGTTGTATGCCATTGATCCCAATCAGAACAAAACAAAGAGGAAAGAAAAAGAGACAAAGTTTGAGGTGTGCACACGTAGATAGACCACTGCTACTAGACTACAGGGGAGTATTCTCCACAAAAATTGAGAAATATCCATCCGGGTTTCCATCCAAAATCTCTTTGATAATGAATATGGGTGAAATAAAAGACCTCAATCCGGAGAATAAGTACGTAAAAATATATATAATTAGATAAGGCATATAATTTTTTTCACCCTCTAACTTAAATTTCCATAGAATAACTCGTTCTAATTAAAAGATAGAATAAGTTATTTTACCTTAACTCAGATATATATGTTTCAAAATAAAAAATAAAAAATAAGAATAACTTACTTTAATTTAAATTAACCCCGTTTTTTCTATCCCATCGTCAAATAGAGCCTCAAGGAGTCTAGCCCAGCCAATCACATTTAAGGGAGATCGATTTATTTGATATGATATAAAGGATGTTTCAACTGGTCATGCGGTAAATATTCTATTTCATCCATCTTCTACTATGTTTAATAAATATATATTTAAAAAAACATAATATCAAATAGAAGTCCACCGGAGTCGAAAGGAACGGCATACAAACATAGAATAAAAACGTCCATTTCGAGACGTTGTCGGCATGGTGGACGGAGAAGGCGAGGTGGCACGGGCATTGACCACGGCGTCGTGTGGCAGCCTGTTCCCGTGAGAGTATGTTCTTCTTCTCTATTTTTTATTATTATTATTTATTATCTTCTGGTCATGTGTGTGATGTCTATCTATGTCCCTCCTTTGATCATAGGTCTATTTATACCGGTTGTCCTGGTGGTGGAAATTTCATCCCTTAACAGGGAAAGACATGAGTCGTGAGATAACGTCTCCTCGTGATTGTGAGGAGTTTCTTGTTATGTGCCCATTTATCAGGGCCGTGCAACCTTCAGGCGAGTCTTATAGTGCTCTAGGCGTGTGCTCGCCTATACTGGAGTAGAGGCCGGCAATGGCGGGAGTAACGTTCGATCGCTAGAGAGTCATCCGACGCCCGAGATGCCTGAGTCGATACCCCTTGTTGGCTGGCGAATCTTTCATTTATCTTTATTAGGCTGCCTGGTGCGCACCGCTAACTATCGGAATGCCTACTTTGCACCGAGCGGGTCTTGGGCCGACATAGACCTAGTGCTAATGGGCGATATGTGGGCCGAATTGATTTTTTCCTCCTCAAAGATAATATACAAATCTTACTGACCTTTTTGCAAAGTTCAATGAAAAAAACATATGGATGGTTATGACTTTTGTAGTTCTCTTACATGCATCGGTTCAAATTAACAGATCAAAATGCTCATTTAATGTCATTGGTGAATAGGTTAGGTTAGGGGCGGATGACTTACCCATGTGGGTCAGTGTGATTTATGTTTTACATCAAGTGGTCCGACCTCATACCCATGTGGAGATGGTGTATGCCTTTATTCCATAAAGACATCACGAGAGATTTTCATGGAATTATTCTTCCTTATATCTGTGCCAATGCCAAGTGATGTACGTAATTATGGACAAGAAGGAGAAGCCATTGTGGACGCCAGAGGAATTTGTCTAGCCTTGTCTTTAGATGGGGACAGTTATGCATTTGTTCCACAAGGAGTGCCCAAGGATCATGCACGAGATTAATTTCTCTAATAGTCTAATGTTTGTAGAGGGCCCATCTTGGTGAATAGGTGCAACTTGTGGAGTGTGCCTTGACAATTGAATATCACATGCAAATCATACATATGTGTTACAATTTCCTGTAATATTTATTATTATGGAAGAAATGGTTCCCATTGGGTTAGGGGAATGCCATGTTTTTTGAAGATATTAGTTATAATGGTAAATATAGTTATATGAATTTCAAGATAAAATTATAGACGACGAATAAGGATATGGAAATTTATGTTTTATCCATCGAAAAGCAATTTGGTGTGTGCTTCATGAAGATGGCATGTGATACAAAAGGTAAATATGTGCATTCGTTTATACGTACATTTGTTCAATGATAGGCTTTCTGTCTCGACTCCTCTTCTCGAACTTTCACCAAATTGAGTCTTCATGATTGCCATTTGTTGTGTGATGTGTTTTTATGTGGAGAAGAGGTTGCTGGGAAATATGTCAGAGATTGTTGTGACAATCACCGATTGATTTCTCTCAATGTTTAGTTCACACTTGACTAAGAAATATGCTGTCATTTTGCACTATATTGTTGTGCTAACTTCTTTTTCAGTCATTGGCTAATTAATGCATAAGCTTATTATCTTATGATGTATTAAGTATCAGCTTTCTCTTAAATTTCGAACCAACATTTGAATCGGCGACGAAAAACCCACTAATTCTCTTAATAGTATATGTTATAGATATATACTTGTGGTACCATTTATGTTTCAAAAAAAGAAAGTATCAACTTATCCTAT
Organism: Amorphophallus konjac; assembly: GCA_022559845.1. Classification (NCBI taxonomy): domain Eukaryota; kingdom Viridiplantae; phylum Streptophyta; class Magnoliopsida; order Alismatales; family Araceae; genus Amorphophallus; species Amorphophallus konjac. The sequence continues at coordinate 27,810,931 of CM040121.1, forward strand.
ATTTTTTAATCCCATATCGAGCCACGATTTCATCATTTTTTTTAAGATTATGGCACCATTCTTTTGTCATCTCTTTCTTGCAAATCTTCATTATATAATATAAAAAAATAAAAATAAATTCACGCGCGAAATACGTTTCTTTGACCAGTAGAGATAACGAGTGAAACAACCACTTTCGAATGTTATCCGGACTAGACGAGGTTTGTGCACGGGAGGGAGTTGAACTGTTCTCCATGTTTAAGAAGAGACGAGTTTTACCATCGCCCCCGTTAAGCTTATGTCTATGGGAGTTACCGACGGGCTACGGCTAAGGGAGGCAGAAGCGGAGATTAGAAAAGAATGGGCACACGTCAGTAGAAGGATGCGTAGTGTTCTTTATTTAGATCATCAAGCAAGCACTCCCTCATTCCCTCCAGGGCATGGATGCGTCTGGATTCTACGTACATGCTTATTTTTGCCTGTGGCCTAGGACAAGGAGGATGGTCTCACAATCTACATCGGTTTTGCAAGTACATGTGTGTGGATGATCACAGTGCAGTTGCACGCAAAGAATATATATACATAACTATATGAAGTAGCATGCTCCGAGCTAGAGTGATGAGCTCTGGTTGACGGTTAGTCCTGCTTCATTTGTTTCAGCTCATAGCCACCTTCCTCCCTCTCCTCCACGGTGTAAGGTATGTAGGTGCCCATGATCTTGTCCCAGAAGGTGAAGTAGGGGGCGGAGAAGTTGGCCTTCCCGCCGTAGAGCTGGTGGTGCACGGTGTGGAAGGCGCTGTTGCTGCTGAAGACCAGGTGGAAGGGGTGGGCCGGCAGCCACAGCCCGCAGTGGTCGTCGATGGACTTGACGAGTGTCAGGGAGAAGAAGAAGAAGGCGGTGCGGGGCGTCATGCCGGAGACGGCGAACGCGACCGCGGCGCCGAAGTTGTCGAGGAAGAGGGACTCCACGGGGTGCTGGTACTGGGCGCCGAAGGCGTAGGGGACGACGAGGTGGTGGTGCAGGGCGTGGACGTGCTTGTACAAGAACCGGTTGGTGTGGAATAGCCGGTGGCCGAAGTACTGCCAGACGTCCAGCACCAGTATGGCCACCAGCAGCTGCACCGCCTGCACGTAGAGCGGGGGCTGGACGACGGGGCCGCCTCTCCGCAGATCGCCCTGCAGCTGCATATCATGGAGCACATATGATGAGTTGATGGAGTGAGTTGATGGGGGGAGAGAGAGAGAGAGAGAGAGAGAGAGAGAGATCTTACCCAGAGGAAGAGGAAGGAGACGGCTACGTGGACGGCCTGGTTAAAGAGAACACCCTTGATGGCCTCCCACCTTGTGATCAGGTTCTTCTGGTCCTCCTCCTCCCTTGGGAACAACCTGTACTTGCCCATAAAGGAGGCGACGGCCTCGTACATCCCCGAGTAGGCCCAGTAGACGACCAGGGGCGCAAAGACCACCAGCACCTCATCAGAGAGTCCCATGAGTGTCATCTTAATTAATTTGTCGGAGGTCGAACACCTGGCTGGGTGGGAGGGCATAGCAGAACAACTGCAGGGTCCCTGTGACTCTGAGTGTGGCTGGGGGAGGTTGGTGCTCTCACCCAACGCTCAAATCTTTTATATATAGAAGGAAGAACACGCGCGATGTGACGGATAGGTGGATGGGCCGGAACGCCGCCCCGGATCCAACCTACCAAATTTGACCGTGGACTCATCAACCCTCGTCCCTCCGATCGATGGCGTTCGTTCATGCATGGTCATCTCTCTCTCTCTCTCTCTCTCTCTCTCTCTCTCTCTCTCTCTCTCTCTCTCTCTCTCTCTCTCTCATCTCTCTGCGTGTGTTTGTCTATGTTTACTCTCTCTCTCTCTTTCTCTCTCTCTCTCTCTCTAATTAAAAAAACTTAACTTCCATGCATGTCTCTCGGAGTGTATAGATCGCACCAGCTCCCCTCCCACGGTATGACTGCGTATCTCGGAGTGCCATACATGTGGGACAACGACTCCTACTTGTTTTCCTTGTTTATGGTCAACGGTGTACCTATGAAGAAACTAGAATTCATGACTACTTCAAGAAAAAAAATGGATGCACGGCTGTTATTGCAGAGCATCTTCTATTAATCATTTTAAAAGTGATTGAGATCGTCTACTCCAATTTATATATATATATATATCATTAATTTGGCACTTCAATTCATCTCAACCATTCATCATGTGTTTCTTAATTTTTAGAGATTTGGCTTCCACAATCTGGATTAATTAATTAAGGAGAGTATATATTAAGATAGATGAAGGGCTGATATAAAGTGGAGTACAAAAATGGTGTAGGGAAAATGTAGTAGAGGATCTCACTCCCAAAACTCTAAGAATTATCTGTTATGACGGTGATCTTTATAACTTGGTTATGCATGAATTAATTAATCTTATTGTGATTTAATTCTTTAAATAAATGCACTGGTTAGTACTGATAGAGCCATCTTCTACTATATTTAATAAATATATATTTTTTTAAAAAAACGTAACGTCAAATTATTTGACTCAAATGGAACGGCGGGCGTCCGCCGTTCATTGTGTGAGAGACAAGTCCACCCGAGTCGAAGAAGGGAACGACATACAAACATAGAATAATAAACACGTCCATTTCGGGACGTTGTGTGCATGGTGGACGGAGACGGCGAGGTGGCACGGGCGTCGACCACGGCGCCGTGTGACAGCCTGTTCCCGTGGGAGTCTCTTCTTTTTTTATTATTATTATTTTCTGGTCACGTGCCTGTGGAAGTCGAAGTCTAAGTGATGCCGGGCTCGCGATGGCAACCGAGTCGAAGGTGACATGAGTGGCATTGACGAGCATTAAAATTGAGGTTAAATAACGCACATTATATATGTCACTCGAGTGAAAAAGAGGAAAGTTATAAAATTATTATTATTATTATCATTATTTAATCTTACCGTAACATTTCTCCGAATTGTGAGAACAGAGAGCCTCCAGCAGTGCCCACGTGACGTGGCACGTTCGAATGAGAAATATTCACGAAATAATTTGTAACTAATTATCGGTATCCTAGCTAGTAAACACTACATGTTCAAATGTATAAATAAATCTCGTGGTAAAACTTAACATGGAGAGGATAGCGTTTTGACCAAATTTCATTCATCAAAGTCTTGAGATATATTTGAATAGAGATCTAGCGGGCTCTACGTTATGTTGTTTATTTATTTATTTATTTTGGTCTCCGGCCACTTGGGTGAAACTATTGTTAACATGTATAGTATTAAGCTACTTGCTGTGATTTGTTGGCGTGCATGTGTAGATGACACATCCATAAAAGTCTCCTACGCTTCGTAATTTTGCCGACATCAACACCACACCAAAGGAGTGGTGACAAGAGCCTCTGTCATGTGCTGCCCAAGTAATTGTATTTGAAAAATCGTTTTGAAATGCGACACATCATATATATATATATATAATACCAAAAAAAATCGCCTCCATTGTAATTAATAGTTCAGGCATCTAATCAATAAATGTTGATACGCTTTTGTTTATATATATATGTGTAGATTAAAAATAAGGTGCGGTGGTTGTGGTATTACAAAACCTTTCACGTTGTGTTTTCGTGGACGTATCAAGATTCATGGACGTAGTTTATTTTGGGGGGACAGAGACAACTATGCGAAATATTCCAAAGTTTGCATCAAGTGGCCCGAGACTCCCGGGAAGCAACACTTGAATCGACCAGTGAAAACGAGATCGATCCGGAGGAAGAAAAGGAACAACTTTCAAACAAACAAAAATTGAGGCTACGAGAGGTGCACAATGCAGACTGGCATCAGATTTTGACTAGATATTCATCGGCAGTTTCGGGTTAGTAAATGGTTGTATTTTAAAAGTACGAAGAGAAAAATCTACAAAACACTTTTCAAGAGAAAAGTCTACAAAATTTCGAGATCATTTGAAAGTCTTTAAGTTAACTCATTTTTACTTCGACAAAGGAGATTAACGTTTCAGTCGAGATAACCTATCGGTTAATATTCATTGCACAGTGTTTTGAGATATAAACATTAAATTTTCAGGCTGAATAATATCCATTTCGGAATGCTATATTGTTCCACGACATGAGATAGGAGGAGGACTGTCCTTTATTGTCCGTGGAATAAATTACATTATCGCCAATCTAAGGATTTCAGGGCTTCTATGTGCTCCAGGTCTTCTCTAAGATACGTCTAGAGGGTGATGTTTTTAAACCCAACTCAGATTTTGACTCGGATAGACTAGTGAGTCACTTGTCAATAATTTAACCGTTCAGATTAACTCGTGATCCGTAAGACTAGAACTACTTACATTAATTTTATGTACCCATCAAATTTTAATATACCATAAATAATAATTTAGAGATATGAAAGTCACTTTCTTTTCTAGCTACACTCTATGGTTTTCCTTTCTCCTTTGTGGCTTGTAGATTGTCCCATAGGACGGCGTCACGATGTGAGTTCACCAAGTTTAGTCTTAGACACTTAATTTTTTTTAGTTTCTTTACGCACTTAGGTTAAAAAGATTTAGAACCAAGAACTTTTCAAGCTTTAAAACTTGTGTTAATATCATTAAATGTTGAGGTTACAAGGGATATAATTTCAAGGATGACTCAACGTCTTCCATATTTATTTACATGTTAAATTAAAATCTAATCTAACGATAGAAACTTAGAAAATATAAAATATGTCTCGAATCTGGTCGGGTCATATTGATTTTAATGGGTTGGTCCGGGTTAGCCGAGTTAACAGGATTTGGTCGGGTTTTAGATCTTGGCCGGTCTAGATAGAGTTTCAACGTAATTTTAAGATTGGATCGCGGGTCAATCGGTTGGACCGACCAGGTCGGGCCGGGTTTTAAAATAGTGTTAGAGAGAGACGGGGTGACAGGAGAGGACGAGATGACACGCTTCAGGAACTTGCAGTTACAACACCACCGATGGCGATTAAGCGTGACACTCCCTTGGTGGCACCCTGGATGGAAGGCGGAGGTCACCCCCCTCCAATATATAACCCCCATCCAAATGCCCCCGTCCTACGGCGGGCTCTTATTTGGTGTGTCTTCCTCTTTAGGGGTGAGCACGGTTTGGTTTGGATTGGTTTGAAGAGAACTTTTCTCAAGTCAAACTGAACTTAATTAAGGCTGCAATCCGAACCAAACCAAATTAAACTACTTTCAAACCAAATCGAATTAATTCAGTTTGGTTCGATTTGGTTCGATTTGAACCATATTCATCTCCCCTTTTAGAAATTAGATTGAATTCAAACAAGAGGCGGAGGTCACCCCCCTCCAATATATAACCCCCATCCAAATGCCCCCGTCCTACGGCGGGCTCTTATTTGGTGTGTCTTCCTCTTTAGGGGTGAGCACGGTTTGGTTTGGATTGGTTTGAAGAGAACTTTTCTCAAGTCAAACTGAACTTAATTAAGGCTGCAATCCGAACCAAACCAAATTAAACTACTTTCAAACCAAATCGAATTAATTCAGTTTGGTTCGATTTGGTTCGATTTGAACCATATTCATCTCCCCTTTTAGAAATTAGATTGAATTCAAACAAGAGTAGAGAAAGGTAGGATAGAAAATTTTCTACCAAATAAAGTAAATATTAAAAATATAGCATAAAAAGGTATAACTTGTAAGAACAAACTCTATAATATTTTCACATAAAAAATTAAGAACTTTAGTTACAGTAAAATGGACGTGATTTGAAACCTATTTTATATAGTCGGAAACCCCATCAGGATGGCGAGGATTAGACTTTTTGAATTATGGTTTATAGTTACATATACACTTATATCAACTTGACAAAAATATCTTTAAATTCGGGTTATTCGGTTCGGTTCGGTTTCCTAAACTTCAAAATTAAATCAAACCAAAATTTTTAATACGGTTCGATTTGAATCCAAATCAAAATTTTTTAAATTTCAACCCAAACCAAACCGAATCAAATCTATCGGTTCGATTTGGTTTTCGAGTTGAACCCGAATAATGATCACCCATATTCCTCTTCCTTCGTTGATTAGGGTTTTATGGAGTTAGGTGTGAGAGGGGGGCGAAGATGTGAGAGGGATGAATCTTTTTTAAAGAGATTTTTGCATGAGAGTTTCGTTAGAGGTGAATTTGTAAAAAAATATATTCTTTGAAATAAATTAGCATCCATATAACTCGGTTAATTCAAATAGTACATAAATACCATTTAAACGTGATTCTTGGTAAGTTTTTGAAAAAAAATGATATGCCTATAAATAAATATGATGTTTTTACATAATTTAGATTTACACAGTGATACGTCTGTTAATACATTTACAGAAATATTTTTTTATAAATTTTCATTTAACACTAATTTTCATATAAAAGTCTATTTTTTAATCATGGGTATTATCACATTTTCTCACGTCGAGTTAAAATTAATCAAGGTTAGATTCATAACTGGTAATATGGAGTTACGATGATGACATTTTTACACTATTTAGACAAAATAAAGGTCATCCCTACTAATATATTTTCAAACATATTTTTTTTACCATTTCAATTTTAATAGTGATTTATTTAAAAAAATTAAAAATAATATAATTATACTTATGAGACATTTCAATGGTTTTACTTTTTGTGTCTTGTAAAATTTTAAACTCACAATATTTTGATCTTGGTTAATGTCTCTGAATTGGACTCAGACAACGCCATCCAAAGACTTTGACTTGTTAATAATTTAAGTTTGCATCATCTTGGACATGTCCGTACTCCGTAGTGGGGTGGAACATTTTGACTCTAGATAGGAACGATGTAGAAGATTTTTTATGGGATTATGATTCTCTGACTGACCTTACAAATCCGTGGTAAATCTAAGACATGTACAATTATAATGCGACTTAATCCTCATCTTGTCCCCTCGATCATAGAGAGCAAGGAGTTATATAATCTTCATGCACATCATCATGATAGAGGGATAGAGGAGGGCACAGCCTTCTTGGAAACCCTAGGGACTTGTTTGATAACCGAATACGTCACCCACGGGTGGCGTATTCGCCAGTCTCACGCCAGTTCCGCCGGTGTCACGCCGATCCCAATTTAATAAGGCCTCGAGCAACTCAGGATAATCAAGACTTATAAGAGGAAAACTTGGTTGTCCCGCTCGATCCCGTGGGGTCGAATAAGTCAACCTTGGTTGCCTCGCCCCAACCTTAACCCACTTGTTTATCAAACGGCCCCTAGGTTCTCTCTTGGTTAGGGTGCTTCATGTAAGGTTTCGCACAGCACTATCGGGCAACGCAGCGGATAACAAAAATTTATTTTGCCCGATCCCGGTGCTATGGAATCTTAGATCTGTGCTCTCATCGGTATTTCGATGCCCCAACCCCTAACTACGGGTTGCGTATTTATACCTTGCGTGTAACGACGTTGTCCACAAAGTCCGATGTAGAATACCGAGCCGCACAGATGTACGGCCTCTAGAGCAGATCCACACGGACCCTTGTGTAGCGACGGTGCCCCTCGGCACGACCTTCCCCGACTCTATCACCTTCTGGAGAGAGAGAGAGAGAGCAAAAGGGAGGAAGAGGGGAGGAGCTAATCCTCCTCTCTTAAGCTTAGTGCTTGATTAGCCAAAGAGAGGTTCGGATGAGCTCACGTAGGTGCTATATATATAGAGTTTGGTTCTTTTTAAAAAGGGCTCCAAAAGACCGAAACGGTATATATATCCTATCTTATATTATACATATGTATTAAGCCCCATTTACACTCCTTTCCCAAAGGAACCAAAAAGGAAATAATACATACATTTGTATAATAATAATCCGTCACCCAAGAATCCATTGTGTGTGATCCTCTAGGCCCATAGTCACTCTAGTTTGAGGCACATTAACTTCTAATTCCCAATTAGAAGTAAATTAAACGTATTCTTCGCTTCTACTAGAGCCGAATAATAGTTTAATTTATTCCGAACCTTCGATCACGTTGGGTCAAGTAAATCCGCGTGATCCTAGAGGACGTCGGGTTTAAACTAGCATGTCTGGTACCTGTCAGTCCACAGTTACCACATCGATATAATCCCTCGCTCCTTCTATGAGTCTGGTACGATCGAGGGTATGGTTTCTGTCAAACCCCATGATCGTGCCATTTGACTATGACCTCCTTAAAGTGTATGACGTCCGTTTTAAACGAACTCACACGACCTTGGCCAGGGATTTAACGGAGCGTCAATGCCATGACCCATTAACTGTCTGATATATACCCGACATTGAGCGATCCCCTCTTGACCATTGATGATCTTCACACGTATCCTGGAGTGGTTAATGACTCGGCAACTCATGACTTATGGTTAAAGTCACTTAACTAAGTAATTAAACCATTCCAATCCTCGTGTAAGATCCGATCAATGTCTCAGGTCAAAGGACCAACAATGCTACTGAGACAGTTGGATCTTCAGTTGACATTAGGTATAATCAACCATCTGAAGATCCAATAGCGGATCAGTTCAGTGTACATCCTCCAAGGACATACACATACACATATGTGTTGGTGCCCCGCACCAATGACCATGAGACTGGTCACTGACACATCATGTGTACTGGTTTAATAGATAATCAAAGTCCCCGAGTGATTACCCTCCAATCAGGAACAGTTTAAGGTATGTGTTCATGTAAAGTCAGTCTCATAATCGAGATCCCATCTCGAGTTGACTTTACAACCACATATCCTAGGGACAACGTAAAGTGACACAATCGCATATTTACGCTCAAATACCACTTTATTAATTATGAACAAGATCGTACATATATCGGGTCTACCCGACCCTAAATTGACCTGTAGCACACCAACACTAACACTTCATGCAAGGGCTCTCCTATTATTTATATATATTGAATGAATAGTATTAGATCCATTCTTTTTAGAATTGGTCCGCTTCATTTTTATTTTTTTTTGAATAATCGGATGGTGATGTCACTTGCACTACAAATTAGGATAACTTTAGAGGTCACTCCAAAAAAATTTAAAAGCAATGCAGACCCAGGGTGTGCAACACACTCGGTGTGTAGCAAACCTTTCTCTCCTAGCTCATTAGGGTTGCCCTAGCGAGCACTCAAAATGGGCTGATGGCCTATTAGCTGACAGAAACAATTATGTCAGTCATTTGAGACACAGCATTAATGCATCAAAATATTACTCTCTTATAATTTTCATCAATAAAACATTGGAAATGGGCTTTATGTACATTAGCTGATGGCCCAGTGTTGATAAGCTCAGAACAATCTTGGGTTCCACCCCAAATAACTCTTGTAACATTGCCACAGACGCCAAAGGCAAATATATATATATATATATATATATATATATCTCTCTCTCTCTCTCTCTCTCTCTCTCTCTCTCTCTCTCTCTCTCTCTCTCTCTCTCTCTCTCTATATATATATATATATATATATATATATATATATATATATGTAATACTGATTGCACAACCATATGATTACCTTAACATGATTCGAGTTCAAATCTCATGCTAACATGAAGGGCCTTCTTTTCATGAAAACACCAACATGTGCATACATATTTTGAAACGGACCAAAATACATATTTCAGATCACCAAAAAGAAGGAAAATGTATAGAAAAGGAACCCAGCACCTCATCAGAGAGTCCCATGAGTGTCATCTTAATTAATTTGTCGGAGGTCGAGCACCTGGCTGGTTGGGAGAGAATAGCAGAACGCCTGCAGGGTCCCTGTGAGTGTGGCTGGGGGAGGTTGGTGCTCTCACCCAAACTCTCAAATCTTTTATGTGGTTGGTACTTTTGGTAGAAGGAAGAACACGCGCGATGTGACGGATAGGTGGATGGGCCGGGGGCCAGGCAGGGACCTCTCATATAGTATATTTGTACTACCGAGAACACCGCCCCGGATCCGACCTACGAAATTTGACCGTGGACTCTTCAACCCTCGTCCCTCGATCGATGGCGTTCGTCCATGGTCACCTCTTATATAGTATGTCCAACTTGTTTTCTTTGTTTATTGTCAACGGTGTACCTACGAAGAAACTAGAATTCATGACTACTTTCGAGAAAAAAAAATGGATGCATGACTGTTATTGCAGAGCATCTTCTATTAATCATTTAAAAAGTGATCGAGAGCATCTTCTATTGCACGGTAGGAGACTTTAATTATTATAATCTCTCACAACAACATTCACTACGTTTCCAAATGAAATAAAGTGTCTTATTGAGCTTCCATGAGGTGAGGTGAGGTGAGAGATTCAGGAGGAGAGAGATATGATAGATGTAAAAACCCTCTCAACCCACGATCTGCAAAAGCTGGGGGAGAGGGCGTCCGCACAGCGCCTAACCCGGGGAAAAAATTGTTGGAGAAATCGTGACTTTTATTGGATTTTACTTTTAAATCAAAAGGTTTTGAGGGTTTTATTGTAAATGGTCACGAGGTGCTTTGTATTACCGTTCGTGTTTTCCGTTAGTTTCTTTTCTGGGAACAAATGGGATTAGAGTTTAAAAACGGTTTTATTTTTTTCTGCTGACAAACCGTGGCTGCATATTTGACGTGGGTGCGGTTGCGTTTTGGAAAAAAAAACACGAAAACATAGCAACCTTTTGGAGGAAAAAATAGAAGACAGGAAAGAATCTATGCAGAGACTGGACCGCGATGATTCTTTACGGGTCTTTTTCTTCTAAGAGGCTTTTCGTTCTCTCTCTGCTTCTCTGATCTTGGTTCTCGGAGTTGCTCGACCATTGTTCTTTAGAAAAATCCTTATATCACAGTTTCTCTCAGATTGACAAAGGAGTACTTGTTCCCGAGGTTTTCGTCGAGGAGGGATTGTCTTCGTGCTGATATACATCCTTGTTGCCGTTCTATCTTGGGGGAAGATCGTTGACTCCGCCGCACTGGTATGACAGGAGCGATAACTTCTCTAAGGACAATCCTTGCGGGCGGCTCGACTAAGTGTTCTAAATTGATCTTTTTGTTCTTTATTTGTTACACTGCCATGCATGCTATTTCCTTTTGGTTTTGGATCGGATCTTGCCTTTCCATGTGAGACGACATGTATATAACATTTGTGCCTTCATATCGTTCATTTGTTCTTGTGATTATTAATTTCATAATCATTGTTATATTTCTAACAATCTTAGAGAAGTTATTCATTATGTCGTCCATGTCATCTGTGTTCGCACCCCGTGTGGATATGTCCAGTATGCCCGAGAAATTCTCGGGACAGCACTTCAAGCGGTGGCAACACCGTATGAAGATTTGGTTTACCACAATCGGGTTTATTTCAGTTCTTGAGTCGGACTGCCCTAAACTAGATGATAATGATCCCAACAGTCATAAAGTAGTCGATGAGTGGAAGCAATGTGATCGTATACGTCATGGCTGCATTCTATTGGCATTGTCCAATGTGTTGTTTGATGTATATAGTGGTTCTTCCTCTCAAACTGCTAAGCAACTGTGGGAGGAGCTTGACAAAAAGTATAATACCGAGGACTTAGACCTTGAAAAGTACTCTGTTGCCAAGTACCTAAAGTTTCAAATGGTTGAGGGTAAGTATGTATGTAACGACCCGAGAATCCGATTACCGGGAAGGCCCGATAACCCGAGACTCGTACCGCCACCCACGAGTCCGAAGACTCGGAAGGGTTAAAAGGATGGTGTGGAAACTACACAAGTATCACAAATAATTGCAGAAATTAAACAGTTATAATATTAAGCAGGAAATGAATTTAACATTTTACATGGTCCACAATAAAATAACAACAACAGCAACAGTAGTCCACGACTAGTACAGTGACAAGAAAGAAAAGTACAGCTACACGGGGCATCCCCCGGCTCTGACCTCTGGCACTACCTCTGGACACCCGCACCACGCTTCCGCTGCGCTCCTGACACGCTCCCCGAAGGTGGCGCCTCACCTGAAACACGGTGAAAACACGCAGGGAATGAGTCTCGGAACAAGACTCAGTAGGGATCACTCGAACCCTACCTCGAAAAACGAGAAACCACTACTCTAGCGGTAGGAAAGTACCTCGGAAAGGAAAGCCCTGTACTCTACAGAACTAGACCCTACGGCACGCAAACCGACACACGTGCCACGGTACGAGAAGACCGCAACTCAACGGTCGAACCGTCAAAACCCGAAGGTCGGAAACACACGACTGACAGTCTGACACTCCGTACTCGACAGGAGTACCACCCACTAGAAGCACAGCCGGTAGCGTCCCCTGACGTCTTACACCGCACCGCAGGTGAACCGCCTGACGTGGTAGGTCCTACCCGAGGCGCGAACACCGTACAAGTAACCACAAACAAGTGACTAGCTGGGGTCACGCCCGTCGACGTGGGTCCAACCGCCCCCAACCACGTGTGCACACACAGACCGCGCGTCCCTGGTCTGGCCCTCTGACCGGTTTTCCCCTCAGCCGGACTCTGGCTGCAAGACGTGGGGCCCAACGGTAACCGGTCCACAAACCGTCTCTAAAGGTCAGCCCGTACACCACTCCCTGGTGCGACTAGCACACGCGTACTAGTAGGCTACGACTAGTGGAGGGTCACTGAAGGAGTAGACTCTCGAGTCACGGAAAACAACACCCAAGCCCGACAACGTGTGGGAATCACCCCACGCACCAGTCCCGTCACACGGAGACCACGGTCGGAGAAAAGCGAGGTTGCCACCCTCATGGGGCAACACAGGAAGTGGCGGTCTACCCTCAGACCGTCACTGCCAAATGGCGGTCCACTCTAGGGCCGTCACTTGGAAATAGCGGTCTAAGGCGGACCGTCACACGGCCAGGGGGTAGGGGGAAGCGACGCGCCTACCCTAGTGCGTCGCTTGGAAGCGGCGCACCTAGGCCAGGGCGTCACATGGCACCCCACACCCACGAAAACCACAGGGAAAGTAACGCGCTTACCCTGGCGCGTCGCTTGCAAGCAACGCGTCGGGCTCAGTGCGTTACTCGCATGTGACGCGCCTAGACCAGCGCGTCGCATGGCCCTCACGCTCGGGATGGAAAGGGAAGTGACGCGCCTGCCCCAGTGCGTCGCTTGTAAGTAACGCGCTGGGCCCAGTGCGTCGCTTGGCCCATCCACATGGGGGACAACAGGAAGTAACGCTCCTGCCCCAGTGCGTTACACGCATGTAACGCGCCTATCTCGGTGCGTTACATGGCCTGACCCCCAACGGTCAAAACCCAACGGTCGAAAGCATGTGACGGCCCAGCCCAGGGGCGTCACTAGCAAACGGCGGCCAGTCGCAGGACCGTTACAGCCCTCGACCTCAAAGGCCAACACCCAGGGAAGTAACGCACCCCTCTAGGGGAGTTACAAGAATGTGACGGTCACTGGAGTGACCGTCGCTTGCCCCAGAGCACGCTACGGCGGGAAAACCCCAAAAACACCAACCACGCCCCCGTACCTCCACCGGAGAGGGGGAAAACAAGGGGGAAGACCCCTGGGGACCCCTAGCATGCATCTAAACCACCAAAACATAGAATCATGGGCTAAAACCATAGATCGGGCGGCTCACCCCAAAACATGGAAAAACCCCAAAAACGCCCAAACATGCCTCTCTCGGCCTCCCCGCGGCCTACAAACCACGGAAAAGAACGGCGAAGAGCTAGGGAACGTCACCCTACCTCAATGGAGCGAATGCTCCGCCGGATCGTCCACGAATCGCGAAGAACGCTTGAAAACCCTCGTTCTTCCTTAAGCTTCCCACGCTTGCCGCACGCCCCCACGACCGCCTCGCCGCCGCCCACGTCGCCGCGCCGTCGCCCCGCCGCCGTCTGCAGCCGGAGGGGAGCTCGCCGTGGCCAACCGGGAGGAAGAGAGGGAGAGGGAGGGAGACACGGTGGAGGAGGAAAGAGGAAGAAGAAGAGAGGAAGAAGAAGATGGTGGGGGAGAGAGAAAAGAAAAAGGGTTTTATAGAAAAACCCGGAAAATCCGTAAAATTCCAAAAAATAGGAAATCACACCCCCGCGATCCTCGGAACGCACCGATCGCAACGGTACCACTCGTGTCCGTGTGAACAGCCCGGTTCACCCGCAACGAGCGTCCGAAGAGAAAAGCCGAAACACACACCGGGAATCGGAAAACACACGCGGAAAAAGCCGCGGAACGCCTCCGGGCCTCCGAAACGACTCCGGATCGCGCCGATCCGAACACGAAAGATGTCCGAAACGAAATTTCGGACACAACGGAGCCGGACACTCCGAAAACTAGATCCGGGACCCATGAAGAAGGATCCGAAAGGTCCGGGATATTACAGCCCTCCCCCCTTAAGGAATTTCGTCCTCGAAATTGAGAACAACCCAAGGGGAAAGAAGAGGAAGACTCACTCAAACAGGTACGGGAACTGCTGACGCATCTCGTCCTCACGTTCCCACGAAGCCTCACCACCAGAGTGTCGTTGCCACACGACTTTTACCAAGGGAATGACCTTGTTCCGCAGGCGCTGCTCTCGCCTATCCTCCACGCGGATCGGAAACTCTGGGAGAGAAAGATCTGGAGTCACCTCAGGCCAAACGGAAAACTCGAGCACATGAGAGTCATCGGGCATATACTTCCGCAACATAGAGACGTGGAACACGTCATGCACCGACGCCAACTCAGAGGGTAACTGCAACCGGTAAGCAACCTCACCGATGCGCTCCACAATCGCGAAAGGACCAATATAGCGGGGACTCAGCTTCCCACGCCGTCCAAACCGCATCACCCCCTTCATCGGAGAAACTCTCAAGAACACATGATCGCCCACGGCGAACTCGAGGGGCTGCCGCCTACGGTCAGCATAGCTCTTCTGCCGACTCTGGGCCGCCAACATGTTCTGACGAACCAGGTGCACAACCTCCACACATTGCTGCACCAATTCCGGTCCCGTCAAAACACGCTCACCCACCTCAAACCAATCAAGTGGAGTCCGACAAGGACGCCCATACAATGCCTCATAAGGAGCCATGCCGATGCTCGAATGAAAGCTGTTGTTATAGGCAAACTCCACTAACGGTAGGTGACGAATCCAACTCCCCTGCCACTCCAGGCAGCAGGATCTCAGCATGTCCTCCAAAGTCTGAATGGTCCACTCAGACTGGCCATCCGACTGTGGATGATACGCCGAGCTAAATGCCAACTCCGTGCCAAGAGCTCGCTGGAAACTCCTCCAGAATCCAGAAGTGAAGCGCGGATCCCGATCCGACACGATCGAAATGGGAACCCCATGCAACGGAACGATCCGCTCCACATAAAGACGAGCCAACTTAGGCACGCTCCAGCTGACCTTGACCGGTAGCAACCGCGTCACCTTCGTCAGCCGATCCACCAGCAACCAAATATTGTCCTGCCCAGTCGGGGTTCTGGGCAACCCCACCACAAAATCCGTGGTCACATGGTCCCACTTCCAAGCAGGAACATCCAAGGGCTGGAGAGTACCGCCTGGTCGCTGATGCTCCGCCTTCACTTGCTGACAGATCAGGCACCTGGCCACAAACTCGGCCACATCTCTCTTCATGCCAGGCCACCAGAACTGCCTCCGCAAGTTCCGATACATCTTCGTCGCACCCGGGTGCACAGTGTACCTGCTCCCATGAGCCTCGCGTAACACCGCACGACGAACCTGCTCCTCCCCTGGGACGTACAGCCTGCCACGAAACCTCGCAGCACCGTCCTCGCCAAGCTCCACATCAGCTATCGCCAAAATCCGGGGCAACTCAGGGTCCGCATGCTGAGCCTCTGTCACCTGACGACGGATAGCAGGAGTGACAGTCAGACTCGCAAGCACTGCCAACCCTAGCTTCTGGGGAATCTTGAGCCTGAAAGATACTTCGGGCACCTGTTCCCAGAGCCTCCACTTCCTCAGCATCAAGGTACTGACCGCAACCTTCCTACTCAAGGCATCGGCGACGACATTCATCCTGCCCGGCTGATAAGACAGGGTGAAGTCATAGTCCTTCATGAACTCCATCCAACGCCTTTGTCTGAGGTTCAGATCTCTCTGCGAGAACACATACCTCAGACTCTGATGGTCAGTGAACACCTCGAACTTCTCACCGTACAGATAATGCCTCCAGATCTTCAGCGCGAAGATCACTGCCGCCAACTCAAGGTCATGGGTAGGGTAGTTCTCCTCATGGGGCTTTAGCTGCCGAGATGCATAAGCCACCACTCTACCATGCTGCATCAGAACAGCACCCAATCCAACGCCGGAAGCATCTGTACACACCACAAAACCTCCCGATCCAGAAGGCAAAACCAACACCGGAGCCGAGGTGAGCAACCTCTTCAGTTCCCTAAAGCTCTGCTCACACTCCTCGGACCAGACGAAAGGCACATCCTTCCGCGTGAGCCTCGTCATCGGGGTCGCAATGCGGGAAAAATCCTGGATAAACCGGCGATAATAACCCGCAAGCCCCAAGAAACTCCGGATCTCCGTCACCGACCTCGGCCTCGGCCACTGCATCACGGCCTCGACCTTGGCGGGATCCACGGAAATGCCATCACCAGAAATCACGTGCCCCAGAAAGTGCACCTCGCTGAGCCAAAACTCGCACTTGCTGAGCTTCGCATACAACTGGTGATCTCGCAACGTCTGCAGCACCACACCCAAATGGTACGCATGCTCCTCGGCAGACTGCGAATAAACAAGGATGTCATCCACGAAGATGACCACGAACTGGTCCAAATACGGGTGGAACACCCTCTGCATCAAGTCCATGAAGGCTGCTGGGGCATTGGTGAGCCCAAACGGCATCACCAGAAACTCATAATTCCCGTACCTCGTACTGAACGCAGTCTTCTCCACATCGGACTCGCGAATTCTCAGCTGATAGTAACCGGACCGCAAATCAACCCGCGAGAACACTCGCGCAGACTGCAGCTGGTCGAACAAATCATCAATCCGCGGCAACGGATACTTGTTCTTAACGGTCACTTCATTCAGCTGCCGATAGTCAATGCACAGCCGCAGACTACCGTCCTTCTTCTTCACAAACAGCACGGGCGCACCCCAAGGGGAAAAGCTCGGACGAATATACCCCTTGGCCAACAGCTCCTGCAACTGCGCCCTCAACTCCCTCAACTCAGCGGGGGCCATACGGTAGGGAGCCTTCGCCAAAGGTCCCGTACCAGGCACAATCTCGATCACGAAATCGATCTCCCGCTGGGGAGGTAATCCAGGCAACTCCTCAGGAAAAACATCGGGAAACTCGCACACCACCGCAATGTCCTCGACATTCGGCTCCATCCGGTCAGACACAACCACTGACGCGAGAAAACCCTGGCAACCTGAATCAAGCAATCGACGGGCTCGAATAGCAGAGATAAGAAATCGAGAAGAGGTGGAACGGATACCTTGGAAATAGAAGGTCCTCTGCTCGGATGCTGGAAGTAGACCCTCTTCATTCCACAATCCACCACCGCTCTATGAGTCTCGAGCCAATCCATGCCTAGAATCACATCATAATCCCGAAGCTGCAACGCATACAACCTGCCTGGCATACTCCGTCCATCGATCCACACCGGAACCTGGTCGAAGCAATACGGAGTGACCATAAAGTCACCCGAAGGCAACTCCACAGCCAAATCACAGGACAACTGGGTCACCGGCTCCTCGACGCTCGACGCGAAATCCTCCGAAATAAACGAATGAGACGCGCCAGAATCAAATAAAACCCGAGCCGCACAACCCAAAATCTGAACGGTACCTTCCACGAGCTGCGACGCTACTGCCTCTGCCCTGGTCAAGTGCGTGATCTGGCCACGAGCCCTCTGCCTGCCTCCCACACTAGCTGACCTGGGTAGCGGCGGATACTGTCCCTGCTGCTGCTGCTGCTGGGAAACCTGCTGCTGCGGCGGCCTCTGAGGACAGTCACGCGCCATGTGCCCTGGCTGGTCACACCGAAAACAGATGATCGGCGCCGTGCACTGCCTGCCTGGGTGGGTCTCACTACACCGTGGACAAGGTCCTCGCGATCCACCCACCGATCCCTGTCGCTGCAAAGGAAACGGCTGCTGCACACTGCCCGATGAAGCCTGCCCCTGATCTCTGGACTTCTTCTTGCCGAACCCCTTCTTGAAGAACTTCTTGACCTTCGAGCCGAAGGACGCAGATCCTGTCACCGAAGCTGCCGATGCCGGTACTCCTGAACCACCCGACGCAGACTGAAAGAAACCCTGCTGCTGAGTAGCCGACTGCTGGCTGCGACCTGACACAGACTGCCCCTGGCTGATCGGTCCTCGAGTCCTCTGCATATCCATCTCCAAGGAAATCGCAACACGAGACGCCGTCTCGAGATCAGTGGCCCCATTCGCGATCAGATGGTGCCTCAGCTCCAGCCTCAAGCCCTGCACAAACTACGTCGTCCTCACCCTCTCATGCTCCATGATATGAGGTGCGTACCGACCCAGCTCGACAAATCGGGCCCTGTACTGCAACACGGACATGTCACCCTGCACCAGCTCCAGAAACTCCCGCATCCGCTGCGTAGCAACAACATCTGGACAGTACGTACGCTCGAAAGCACTGACAAAGTCATCCCACTCGACCTGCTCAAGTGGACGAAGCTGAAAGGACGTCTTCCACTCGGAAGACCACCACCTCCGAGCCGTACCCTGCAACTGGTTGTAGGCCAACACCACTCTGTCCTCGACAGCACTCTTCGCAGAACTGAACACCCGCTCCATCTCATCAAGCCAATCACGAGCCGCATCAGGGTCTGCCTGGCCGCTAAAGTAAGGTGGATGGAACTGCATGAAGTCCCTCACTGCTCGGCCTGGCCCACCCCTGACTGACGAGCCCTCACCGGCCTCTCCGCCGAACTGCTGAGCCATGAGATGGTACATGCCACGGAGAAAACCCTCGGCCCTCGGAGCCCTCGCAGCATCCGCGGCCTCGGTAGCTCCCGGAACTCTGCTATGCTCCTCCTGGTCCCTCTGGACCCCCTGCTGGATCTCCTGACCTCCAGCCGACTGCCCCTGCTGAGAGCGAGAACTTCTCCTCGGCGCCATACTCGCTCCTGAAGCACAAGACAGAAAAACACGGAAACGGCAATGTCAAAATAAACACACGGTGCCCAATGCCAGCGTCATCTGTACATCATCGTTGTGGACTAGTGGACCACTACAATTACCTATGATTCTCATGTAATTCCACAACCGCGCTCTGATACCAGCTGTAACGACCCGAGAATCCGATTACCGGGAAGGCCCGATAACCCGAGACTCGTACCGCCACCCACGAGTCCGAAGACTCGGAAGGGTTAAAAGGATGGTGTGGAAACTACACAAGTATCACAAATAATTGCAGAAATTAAACAGTTATAATATTAAGCAGGAAATGAATTTAACATTTTACATGGTCCACAATAAAATAACAACAACAGCAACAGTAGTCCACGACTAGTACAGTGACAAGAAAGAAAAGTACAGCTACACGGGGCATCCCCCGGCTCTGACCTCTGGCACTACCTCTGGACACCCGCACCACGCTTCCGCTGCGCTCCTGACACGCTCCCCGAAGGTGGCGCCTCACCTGAAACACGGTGAAAACACGCAGGGAATGAGTCTCGGAACAAGACTCAGTAGGGATCACTCGAACCCTACCTCGAAAAACGAGAAACCACTACTCTAGCGGTAGGAAAGTACCTCGGAAAGGAAAGCCCTGTACTCTACAGAACTAGACCCTACGGCACGCAAACCGACACACGTGCCACGGTACGAGAAGACCGCAACTCAACGGTCGAACCGTCAAAACCCGAAGGTCGGAAACACACGACTGACAGTCTGACACTCCGTACTCGACAGGAGTACCACCCACTAGAAGCACAGCCGGTAGCGTCCCCTGACGTCTTACACCGCACCGCAGGTGAACCGCCTGACGTGGTAGGTCCTACCCGAGGCGCGAACACCGTACAAGTAACCACAAACAAGTGACTAGCTGGGGTCACGCCCGTCGACGTGGGTCCAACCGCCCCCAACCACGTGTGCACACACAGACCGCGCGTCCCTGGTCTGGCCCTCTGACCGGTTTTCCCCTCAGCCGGACTCTGGCTGCAAGACGTGGGGCCCAACGGTAACCGGTCCACAAACCGTCTCTAAAGGTCAGCCCGTACACCACTCCCTGGTGCGACTAGCACACGCGTACTAGTAGGCTACGACTAGTGGAGGGTCACTGAAGGAGTAGACTCTCGAGTCACGGAAAACAACACCCAAGCCCGACAACGTGTGGGAATCACCCCACGCACCAGTCCCGTCACACGGAGACCACGGTCGGAGAAAAGCGAGGTTGCCACCCTCATGGGGCAACACAGGAAGTGGCGGTCTACCCTCAGACCGTCACTGCCAAATGGCGGTCCACTCTAGGGCCGTCACTTGGAAATAGCGGTCTAAGGCGGACCGTCACACGGCCAGGGGGTAGGGGGAAGCGACGCGCCTACCCTAGTGCGTCGCTTGGAAGCGGCGCACCTAGGCCAGGGCGTCACATGGCACCCCACACCCACGAAAACCACAGGGAAAGTAACGCGCTTACCCTGGCGCGTCGCTTGCAAGCAACGCGTCGGGCTCAGTGCGTTACTCGCATGTGACGCGCCTAGACCAGCGCGTCGCATGGCCCTCACGCTCGGGATGGAAAGGGAAGTGACGCGCCTGCCCCAGCGCGTCGCTTGTAAGTAACGCGCTGGGCCCAGTGCGTCACTTGGCCCATCCACATGGGGGACAACAGGAAGTAACGCTCCTGCCCCAGTGCGTTACACGCATGTAACGCGCCTATCTCGGTGCGTTACATGGCCTGACCCCCAACGGTCGAAAGCATGTGACGGCCCAGCCCAGGGGCGTCACTAGCAAACGGCGGCCAGTCGCAGGACCGTTACAGCCCTCGACCCCAAAGGCCAACACCCAGGGAAGTAACGCACCCCTCTAGGGGCGTTACAAGCATGTGACGGTCACTGGAGTGACCGTCGCTTGCCCCAGAGCACGCTACGGCGGGAAAACCCCAAAAACACCAACCACGCCCCCGTACCTCCACCGGAGAGGGGGAAAACAAGGGGGAAGACCCCTGGGGACCCCTAGCATGCATCTAAACCACCAAAACATAGAATCATGGGCTAAAACCATAGATCGGGCGGCTCACCCCAAAACATGGAAAAACCCCAAAAACGCCCAAACATGCCTCTCTCGGCCTCCCCGCGGCCTACAAACCACGGAAAAGAACGGCGAAGAGCTAGGGAACGTCACCCTACCTCAATGGAGCGAATGCTCCGCCGGATCGTCCACGAATCGCGAAGAACGCTTGAAAACCCTCGTTCTTCCTTAAGCTTCCCACGCTTGCCGCACGCCCCCACGACCGCCTCGCCGCCGCCCACGTCGCCGCGCCGTCGCCCCGCCGCCGTCTGCAGCCGGAGGGGAGCTCGCCGTGGCCAACCGGGAGGAAGAGAGGGAGAGGGAGGGAGACACGGTGGAGGAGGAAAGAGGAAGAAGAAGAGAGGAAGAAGAAGATGGTGGGGGAGAGAGAAAAGAAAAAGGGTTTTATAGAAAAACCCGGAAAATCCGTAAAATTCCAAAAAATAGGAAATCACACCCCCGCGATCCTCGGAACGCACCGATCGCAACGGTACCACTCGTGTCCGTGTGAACAGCCCGGTTCACCCGCAACGAGCGTCCGAAGAGAAAAGCCGAAACACACACCGGGAATCGGAAAACACACGCGGAAAAAGCCGCGGAACGCCTCCGGGCCTCCGAAACGACTCCGGATCGCGCCGATCCGAACACGAAAGATGTCCGAAACGAAATTTCGGACACAACGGAGCCGGACACTCCGAAAACTAGATCCGGGACCCATGAAGAAGGATCCGAAAGGTCCGGGATATTACAATGTATCTGAACAGGCACATGAATTTCTATTGTTGCTTCATGGCTTAGCTGAAGCAGAAATGAAACTTCCAGAAAAATTCCAAGTGATGTCTATCATTGAGAAGTTTCCAAAATCTTGGGAGGATTTTGGAATGTCTCTCAAGCATCGCAAGGGATCTCTCACTCTGGATGATTTACTTGTTGCTATAGCCATAGAAGAAGAACATAGAAATCAGAAGCTTGTGATGCCTGTAGAACTGAATACAAATGTGATGACCGTTTCTAAGGCAAGAGATCTTAAAGGAAAAGGAAAACTTGAAAACATGAAGAACAAATCAAACATCAAAGGCAAGATTCAGAAAAAGTCCAAAAAGAAACCATGCTGGAAGTGTGGACATGTTGGTCATTTCATCGAGGACTGTCCTTCGAAGAAGGCTAAGAAGGTTGAAAAGCACTCTTCTGGTCCCCAAGTCAATGTTGTGATTGGGGGGACTGAGCAAGCTTCGGGCTTCACCAGCAGATTGTATGTTTCTGTTAACCCTCAAGTTTTCACTATATATGAACCAAATGAATGGATAGTAGACACTGGGGCTAATGTGCATGTATGTGCTGACAAGTCCGTGTTTGTGTCTTACCAGGCCATTCATGGCAGATCTGTGACCTTGGGGAATGCTACTGCTTCCAGGGTGTTGGGGATAGGGCGCGTGGACCTGAGACTGCCTTCAGGACGTGTTCTCTCTCTACACAGGGTGCACCACGTTCCATCGATCCGGAGAAATATTTTGAGTGGTTCTATTTTAGTAGAACATGGTTATGAATTGACATTTAAATGTAATAAAGTTGTGCTTCTTTATTTAAGGACTTTTATTGGAAAATACTATTTATCAGATGGTTTGTTTAACTTTCATGTAATCAATATTCTGAACAAGTGTGTGGATGACATTTATACTAGTTCTACTTCTTATTTTGTGAATATTGTGGAATCTTCTATATTGTGGCATGAACGTTTAGGACATGTAAATTATAATTCCTTGAAACGTATGATGAATCTGAATATGATCCCTGAGTATGCCATTGATAAAATTCATAAGTGTGATATTTGTGTACAAGCTAAACAACCAAGAAGACCCTTTAACTCTGTTGTTAGAGAGTCTGAGATTTTAGATTTAATCCACACAGATATTTGTGAATTTAATGGTGTACAGACGTGGGAACATAAGAAATATTTTATCACCTTTATAGATGATGGTAGTAGATACTGTTATGTGTATCTTCTTAAGTCTAAAGATGAAGCTTTATCCAAATTTATCATATTTAAGGCTGAAGCATATGGGATAGCTGAACGAAAAAATAGAGTATTTATAGACATGGTCAACTCTCTTCTCCAAAACTCTGGACTACCTAGTTATATGTGGGGGGATGCTTTGAATACGGCATGCCATATTCTGAACAAAATACCCTTGAAACATAAAGACACTAGTCCAGAAGAGTTATGGAGAGGTAGGAAGTCTATCTTCAAGTATCTTAAAGTGTGGAGTTGTCTTGCAAAAGTGTTAGTCCCTGAACACAAAAGAAAGAAGCTAGATCCGAAAACTGTTGACGCAGTCTTTATAGGCTATGCGGCTAACAGTTATGCATTCAGATTCTTAGTGATCAAATCTGAGATATCTGGAATAGCTGTTAACTCTATAGTTGAATTTTGTGATGCTACGTTCTACGAGGACGTGTTTCCCATGAAATATGGTGTACCTTATCTAGTGTCTTCTGAAGATGTTCCCTGCACCTCTAGCTCTATTCCTGATCATGTAGAAAGGATATCTGATGTGGGGGTTGAGACCTCCAATGCTAATCTTGACTCTACTGATCGAGAGGAATTGGTGGAACCAAGAAGGAGTAAGAGACCAAGAATTGCCAAGGATTTGGGAAGTGATTTTATCACCTACAAGATTGAGGGTGATCCTCCTACTTTCCGAGATGCTATGGCTTCACCTGAGGCAAAGCATTGGCAGGAAACCATTAAGAGTGAAATGGATTCCATTATCTCTAATGGTACATGGGAATTGGTTGATTTATCTCCTGGTTCTATGACTATTGGGTGTAAGTGGATTTTAAGAAGAAATTAAAACCTGATGGAAGCATTGACAAATATAAAGTCAGATTGGTTGCCAAGGGGTTCAAACAAAAGGAAGGAATATATTTCTTTGATACCTATTCCCCTGTTACTAGGATGACCACAATTAGAGTGCTTCTTGCATTGGCTTCTGTGTATGATCTCACTATCCATCAAATGGATGTTAAGACCACCTTTTTAAATGGTGATCTTGAAGAAAAGATATACATGGATCAGCCTGAAGGTTTTGTGGCACCTAGTAATGAAAACAAAGTTTGTAAGCTTGTTAAGTCTCTTTATGGGTTAAAGCAAGCCCCCAAACAATGGCATGAAAAGTTTGATAAGACTATCTTGTCTTTTGGCTTTAGTGTCAATGAATTTGATAAGTGTGTCTATACCAAGGTTAAAGGTGATGCTTGTATCATTGTGTGCCTGTATGTAGATGATATACTATTGTTTGGAACTTCTATTGGGATTGTGAATGAGACTAAGTCTTTCTTGAGTAGAATGTTTGAGATGAAAGATATGGGAGTAGCAAATGTGATTTTGGGTCTTAAGCTGATTCGTTCAGTTGAAGGGATTATAATTTCTCAGTCTCATTATGTTGAGAAAGTCTTGGAGAAATTTGGCTATCAAAATTGTAAATTTGTTAGCACTCCTTATGATTCATCTAAAACATACTACAAGAACAAGAGTAGTATACCAGTGTCTCAACTCAGGTATTCCCAAATCATAGGAAGCTTGATGTATCTTGCTAACTGTACTAGGCCTGACATTTCATATGCAGTGACCAGATTCAGTAGATATACTAGCTGTCCTGATTGTACTCACTGGGAGGGCTTGGATAGGATACTCAGATATCTTAAGGGTACTATATCATTAGGCTTACATTATGGGAAGTACCCTGCTATTTTAGAAGGGTATAGTGATGCAAGTTGGATAGCCCAAAACTCAGGGAGTAACGGTGTCTCGAGGTATGTCTTTACCTTGGGTGGTGGCGCTGTTGCCTGGCAAAACAGACCATTTTATCTCGGTCTACTTTTGAGGCTGAGCTGTGTGCTCTGGACATTACTGGAACAGAGGATGAATGGATCAGGGGACTTCTTTCTGAGCTCCCACTGATAGAAAAGCTCATTCTTGCGATCTCGGTGCATTGTGATAGTATGACTACAATCGCCAAGATCAAAAGTTCGAAGTACAACCAAAAACAAAGGAGACATGTCCAAGTCAGATTGAAATCTGTAAGGAAACTTGTGTCTCAAGGTGTGATCGCTGTTGATTTTGTTGGTACCAAGGACAATACAGCAGATCCATTGACCAAGGGACTTGATAGAAATCAAGTTCAAAAATCCAGATTAGGGATGGGATTGAAACCCATTGAGAATTCTACTATGGCGGCAACCCAACCTAACTAAGTGGAGATCCCACGAAGTAGGTTCAATGTGGTAACAACAAGCTATAGGGAGAATTATGTGGCACTTTAATATTCAGTTGGTACTATTGTACATGTGTGTCTCTCCCCTGATAATCTGTTCTAAGTGCCTATACTGTAAGATAGGAAGGATTTTGTGAAACTCTGAATGGGTTCGAGCCTATATTGACAGGATGTTTGCAGTACATCCTTGGAGAAGCCCACCTATGTGAGTGTGACTGTGAGGCCGCAGTTAAGGGAAGTGAGTTCTTCCTTATCAACACTCATGAATCAGGGTAAGGGTGCATTGCCATAAAGCACCAACCCTGAAGATGATAACCAGAACTTGTATTTTGTTATTTCTAATTGAAATTCTCATAAAATGAGCCAAGTTCAAGCCTTAGTTCACTTCGGTTCTGTGAGGGTTGAAATTAGAAACTCAGGTGATGGTTCAAACCCGAAAGGTACCCTCACTGAAAGTAAGATATGCTCTTCTTTTGTCAATCTAAGTTTTCCTTAAATTCCTTTGGGTTTGTGGGGGAATGTCGGAGAAATTGTGACTTTTATTGGGTTTTACTTTTAAACCCAAAGGCTTTGAGGGTTTTATTGTAAATGGTCATGAGGTGTTTTGCATTCCCGTTTGTGTTTCCCGTGAGTTTCTTTTCTGGGAACAAATGGGATTAGAGTTTAAAATCGATTTTGTTTTTTTCTGCTAAAAAACTGTGCTGCATATTTGACGTGGGTGTGGTTGCGTTTTGGAAAAAAAATAAGAAAATAGAGTAACCTTTTGGAGGAAAAAATAGAAGACACGAAAGAATCTTCGCAGAGACTGGACCGCGGCGATTCTTTATGAGTCTTTTTCTTCTAAGAGGCTTTTCGTTCTCTCTCTGCTTCTCTGATCTCGGTTCTCGAGTTGCTGGACTATTGTTCTTTAGAAAAATCCTTGTATCACAGTTTCTCTCATATTGACGAAGGAGTACTTGTTCCCAAGGTTTTCGTCGAGGAGGGATTGTCTTCGTGCGGATATACATCCATGTTGCCGTTCTATCTTGGGGGAAGATCGTGGACTCCGCCGCACTGGTATGACGGGGGCGATAACTTCTCTAAGGACAGTCCTTGCGGGCGGCTCGACTAAGTGTTCTAAACTGATCTTTTTGTTCTTTATTTGTTGCAC
The DNA here is from genome assembly GCA_022559845.1 of Amorphophallus konjac. Lineage (NCBI taxonomy): Eukaryota > Viridiplantae > Streptophyta > Magnoliopsida > Alismatales > Araceae > Amorphophallus > Amorphophallus konjac. Next base: position 27,837,465 of record CM040121.1, read on the forward strand.
TGCCATGCATGCTATTTCCTTTTAGTTTTGGATCGGATCTTGCCTTTCCATGTGGGACGACATGTATATAACATTTGTGCCTTCATATATCGTTCATTTGTTCTTGTGATTATTAATTTCATAATCATTGTTATATTTCTAACAAAAGTAAAAACAAAATGTGATATATAATACGGGCAAATTTTTCCACACTTAATCTAAATGTTTTTAGAATAACTCGTGCTATGCGGATAGAAGAATTATTCCACCTTCACTCGGATATGTTATAGAGCAAAAAAATCAAAAAAATTATGAATAATTTACGTGCATTTAACCTAGCTAACCCGGTTTTACGTACCGAAGAGAGCCTTAATGAAAGGGTGGAACGGTGTAGCTGCAAATATTCTAGTCCATTAATCCGTCGATCGGTTGTATATATGTCATTGATCCAATCAGAACAAAACAAAGAGGAAAGAAAAAGAGACAAAGTTTGAGGTGTGGAAGCGTAGATAGACCACTGCTACTAGACTACAGAGGAGTATTCTCCACAAAAATTGAGAAATATCCATCCGGGTTTTCATCCAAAATCTATCTCTTTGATAATGGAATATGGGTGAAATAAAAGACCTCAATCCGGAGAATAAGTACGTAAAAATATATATAATTAGATAAGGCATATAATTTTTTTCACCCTCTAACTTAAATTTCCATAGAATAACTCGTTCTAATTAAAAGATATAATAAGTTATTTTACCTTAACTCAGATATATATGTTTCAAAATAAAAAAAAATAAGAATACCTTACTTTAATTTAAATTAACCCCATTTTTTCTATCCCATCGTCAAATAGAGCCTCAAGGAGTCTAGCCCAGTCAATCACATTTAAGGGAGATCGATTTATTTGATATGATATAAAGGATGTTTCAACTGGTCATGCGGTAAATATTCTATTTCATCCATCTTCTACTATGTTTAATAGATATATATTTAAAAAACATAATAGCAAATAGAAGTCCACCGGAGTCGAAAGGAACGGCATACAAACATAGAATAAAAACGTCCATTTCGAGACGTTGTCGGCATGGTGGACGGAGAAGGCGAGGTGGCACGGGCATTGACCACGGCGTCGTGTGACAGCCTGTTCCCGTGAGAGTATGTTCTTCTTCTCTATTTTTTTATTATTACTATTTATTATCTTCTGGCCACGTGTGTGATGTCTATCTCTGCCCCTCCTTGTCATCTGATCATAGGTCTATTTATACCGGTTGTCCTGGTGGTGAAAATCTCATCCCTTAACAGGGAAAGACATGAGTCGTGAGATAACAACTCCTCGTGATCGTGAGGAGTTTCTTGTTATGTGCCCGTTTATCAGGGCCGTGCAGCCTTCAGGCGAGTCTTATGGTGCTCTAGGCGTGTGCTCGCCCATACTGGAGTAGAGGTCGGCAATGGCGGGAGTAACGTTCGATCGCTAGAGAGTCATCCGACTCCCGAGATGCCCGAGTCGATACCCCTTGTGGGCTGGCGAATCTTTCATTTATCTTTATTAGGCTGCCTGGTGCGCACCGCTAACTATCGGAATGCCTACTTTGCACCGAGCGGGTCTTGGGCCGACATAGACCTAGTGCTAATGGGCGATATGTGGACCGAGTTGATTTTTCCCTCCTCAAAGATAATATACAAATCTTACTGACCTTTTTGCAAAGTTCAATGAAGAAAACATATGGATGGTTATGACTTTTGTAGTTCTCTTACATGCAGCAGTTCGAATTAACAGATCAAAATGCTCATTTAATGTCATTGGTGAATAGGTTAGGTTAGGAGCTTGTGACTTACCCATGTGGGTCAGTGTGATTTATGTTTTACATCAAGCGGTCCGACCTCATACCCATGTGGAGATGGTGTATGCCTTTATTCCATAAAGACATCACGAGAGTTTTTCATGGAATTATTCTTCCTTATGTCTGTGCCAATGCCAAGCGATGTACGTAATTATGGACAAGAAGGAGAAGCCATTGTGGACGCCAGAGGAATTTGTCTAGCCTTGTCTTTAGATGGGGACAGTTATGCATTTGTTCCACAAGGAGTGCCCAAGGATCATGCACGAGATTAATTTCTCTAATCGTCTAATTAATGTTTGTAGAGGGCCCATCTTGGTGAATAGGTGCAACTTGTGGAGTGGGCCTTGACAATTGAATATCACATGCAAATCATACATATGTGTTACAATTTCCTGTAATATTTATTATTATGGAAGAAATGGTTCCCATTGGGTTAGGGGAATGCCATGTTTTTTGAAGATATTAGTTATAATGGTAAATATAGTTATATGAATTTCAAGATAAAATTATAGACGACGAATAAGGATATGAAAATTTATGCTTTATCCATCGAAAAGTAATTTGGTGTGTGCTTCATGAAGATGGCATGTGACACAGAAGGTAAATATGTGCATTCGTTTATACGTACATTTGTTCAATGATAGGCTTTCTGTCTCGACTCCTCTTCCCAGACTTTCACCAAACTGAGTCTTCATGACTGCCATTTGCTGTGTGATGTGTTTTTATGTGGAGAAGAGGTTGCTGGGAAATATGTCAGAGATTGTTGTGACAATCACCGATTGATTTCTCTCAATGTTTAGTTCACACTTGACTAAGAAATATGGTGTCATTTTGCACTATATTGTTGTGCTAACTTCTTTTTCAGTCATTGGCTAATTAATGCATAAGCTTATTATCTTATGATGTATTAAGTATCAGCTTTCTCTTAAATTTCGAACCAACATTTGAACCGGCGACGAAAAGCCCACTAATTCTCTTAATAGTATATGTTATAGATATATACTTGTGGTACCATTTATGTTTCAAAAAAAGAAAGTATCAACTTATCCTATATTTTTTAATCCCATATCGAGCCACGATTTCATCATTTTTTTTAGGATTATGGCACCATTCTTTTGTCATCTCTTTCTTGCAAATCTTCATTATATAATATAATAATAATAATAAATTCACGCGCGAAATACGTTTCTTTGACCAGTAGAGATAACGAGTGAAGCAACCACTTTCGAATGTTATCTGGACTAGACGAGTTTTGTGCACGGGAGGGAGTTGAACTGTATTCTCCATGTGTAAGAAGAGACGAGTTTTACCGTCGCCCCCGATTAGAGCTTATGTCTATGGGAGTTACCGACGGGCTACGGGTAAGGGAGGCAGAAGCGGAGATTAGAAAAGAATGGGCACACGTCAGTAGAAGGATGCGTAGTGTTCTTTATTTAGATCATCAAGCAAGCACTCCCTCATTCCCTGCAGGGCATGGATGCGTCTGGATTCTACGTACATGCTTATTTTTACCTGTGGCCTAGGACAAGGAGGATGGTCTCACAATCTACATCGGTTTTGCAAGTACATGTGTGTGGATGATCACAGTGCAGTTGCACGCAAAGAATATATATACATAACTATATGAAGTAGCATGCTCCGAGATAGAGTGATGAGCTCTGGTTGACGGTTAGTCCTGCTTCACTGGTTTCAGCTCATAGCCACCTTCCTCGCTCTCCTCCACGGTGTAAGGTATGTAGGTGCCCATGATCTTGTCCCAGAAGGTGAAGTAGGGGGCGGAGAAGTTGGCCTTCCCGCCGTAGAACTGGTGGTGCACGGTGTGGAAGGCGCTGTTGCTGCTGAAGACCAGGTGGAAGGGGTGGGCCGGCAGCCACAGCCCGCAGTGGTCGTCGATGGACTTGACGAGTGTCAGGGAGAAGAAGAAGAAGGCGGTGTGGGGCGTCATGCCGGAGACGGCGAACGCGACCGCGGCGCCGAGGTTGTCGAGGAAGAGGGACTCCACGGGGTGCTGGTACTGGGCGCCGAAGGCGTAGGGGACGACGAGGTGGTGGTGCAGGGCGTGGACGTGCTTGTACAAGAACCGGTTGGTGTGGAATAGCCGGTGGCCGAAGTACTGCCAGACGTCCAGCACCAGTATGGCCACCAGCAGCTGCACCGCCTGCACGTAGAGCGGGGGCTGGACGACGGGGCCGCCTCTCCGCAGATCGCCCTGCAGCTGCATATCATGGAGCACATATGATGAGTTGATGGAGTGAGTTGATGGGGGGAGAGAGAGAGAGAGAGAGAGAGAGATCTTACCCAGAGGAAGAGGAAGGAGACGGCTACGTGGACGGCCTGGTTGAAGAGAACACCCTTGATGGCCTCCCACCTTGTGATCAGGTTCTTCTGGTCCTCCTCCTCCCTTGGGAACAACCTGTACTTGCCCATAAAGGAGGCGACGGCCTCGTACATCCCCGAGTAGGCCCATTAGACGACCAGGGGCGCAAAGACCACCAGCACCTCATCAGAGAGTCCCATGAGTGTCATCTTAATTAATTTGTCGGAGGTCGAACACCTGGCTGGGTGGGAGGGAATAGCAGAACACCTGCAGGGTCCCTGTGACTCTGAGTGTGGCTGGGGGAGGTTGGTGCTCTCACCCAACTCTCAAATCTTTTATATGTAGAAGGAAGAACACGCGCGATGTGACGGATAGGTGGATGGGCCGGAACGCCACCCCGGATCCGACCTACCAAATTTGACCGTGGACTCATCAACCCTCGTCCCTCCGATCGATGGCGTTCGTCCATGCATGGTCATCTCTCTCTCTCTCATCTCTCTGCGTGTGTTTGTCTATGTTTACACTCTCTCTCTCTCTTTCTCTCTCTCTCTCTCTAATTAAAAAAGCTTAACTTCCATGCATGTCTCTCGGAGTGTATCGATCGCACCAGCTCCCCTCCCACGGTTTGACTGCGTATCTCGGGGTGTCATACATGTGGGACAACGACTCCTACTTGTTTTCCTTGTTTATGGTCAACGGTGTACCTACGAAGAAACCATAATTCATGACTACTTTCAAGAAAAAAAATGGATGCACGACTGTTATTGCAGAGCATCGTCTATTAATCATTCAAAAAGTGATTGAGATCGTCTACTCCAATTTATATATATATACATCATTAATTTGGCACTTCAATTCATCTCAACCATTCATCATGTGTTTCTTAATTTTTAGAGATTTGGCTTCCACAATCTGGATTAATTAATTAAGGAGAGTATATATTAAGATAGATGAAGGGCTGATATAAAGTGGAGTACAAATTAAAATGGTGTAGGGAAAATGTAGTAGAGGATCTCACTCCCAAAACTCTTAAGAATTTATCTGTTATGACGGTGATCTTTATAACTTGGTTATGCATGAATTAATTAATCTTATTGAGATTTAATTTTTTAAATAAATGCATTGGTTAGTACTGATAGAGCCAGCCAGCCTCTTACACTACGTACTGTTAAATAAAGAATGTGGTTTTGTAATAATGCAGACTTATAATTAACAGTGGTCTGTTGATAAGAGAGTAGCTAGTCTGCCCAGCTGGTGGGACTGGAGGAGAGTACGTACGGTTAAGGCCATGTTTGAAAATGTGACGGTAAGAGAGCCTTAATGAAAGGGTTTTACCAAAGATTCTTAATGAAAGGGTGGAGGAGAGCCTTAATGAAAAGGGTGGAACGGTGTAGCTGCAAATATTCTCGTCCATTAATCCGTCGATCGGTTGTATATATGTCATTGATCCAATCAGAACAAAACAAAGAGGAAAGAAAAAGAGACAAAGTTTGAGGTGTGGAAGCGTAGATAGACCACTGCGACTAGATGATAGAGGAGCATCGTCCTCCACAAAAATCTAGAAATACTCGTCCAAGTTCTCATCCGCATTTCTTTTATGATCTCCTTGATAACGAAAGAAGGGTAGAATTAATAAAGGATCTCGATCCGGAGAATAAATAACAATATAATTTGATAAGACAAATAATTTTTTTTTACCCTCTAATTTAGATTTTCATAGAATAACTCGTTCTAACTAAAAGATACAATGACTTATTTCATCTTAACCAAGATATATATATATTAAAATAAAAAATAAGAATACCTTACTTTAATTTAAATTAATCTTATTTTTTCTATCCCATTATCAAATAGAGTCTCAAGGAGTCTAGCCCAGCCAGTCACATTTAAGGGAGATCGATTTATTTGATATGATATGAAGGACGTTTCAACCGGTCAATATTCTATTTCATCCATCTTCTACTATATTTAATAAATATATATTTTTTAAAAAAAAAACACAACGTCAAATTATTTGATTCAAATGGAACGGCGGGCGTCCGCCGTTCATTGTGTGAGAGACAAGTCCACCCGAGTCGAAGAAGGGAACGACATACAAACATTAGGATAAACACGTCCATTTCGGGACGTTGTGTGCATGGTGGACGGAGACGGCGAGGTGGCACGGGCGTCGACCACGGCGCCGTGTGACAGCCTGTTCCCGTGGGAGTCTCTTCTTCTTTTATTATTATTATTTTCTGGTCACGTGCCCGTGCAAGTCGAAGTCGAAGTGATGCCGGGCTCCGACGGCAATGTCCGGAAGCCTGTCCCTGCGCTCGCGATGGCAACCGAGTCGAAGGTGACATGAGTGGCATTGACGAGCATTAAAATTGAGGTTAAATAATTAGCATTAAAATCTAGTGAAAAAGAGGAAAGTTATAAAATTATTATTATCATTATTTAATCTTACCGTAACATAACATTTCTCCGAATTTAGAACAGAGAGCCTCCAGCAGTGCCCACCTGACGTGGCACGTTCGAATGAGAAATATTCACGAAATAATTTGTAACTAATCATCGGTATCCTAGCTAGTAAACACTAACATGTTCAAATGTATAAATAAATCTCGTGGTAAAACTTAACGTGGAGAGGATAGCGTTTTGACCAAATTTCATTCATCAAAGTCTTAAGATATATTTGAATAGAGATCTAGTGGGCTCTACGTTATGTTGTTTATTTATTTATTTACTTAGGTCTCCGGCCACTTGGGTGAAACTATTGTTAACATGTATAGTATTAAGCTACTTGCTGTGATTTGTTGGCGTGCATGTGTAGATGACACATCCATAAAAGTCTCCTACACCTTCGTAATTTTGCCGACATCAACACCACACCGAAGGAGTGGTGACAAGGGCCTCTTTCATGTGCAGGGGGGGCCCATCCCATGTCATGCCCTGCCCAGGTAATTGTATTTGAAAAATCGTTTTGAAATGCGACACATCATATTTATATAAATATAAATATATATATATATATATCACTTTGAAAATACCAAAAAAAATCGCCTCCATTGTAATTAATAGTTCAGGCATCTAATCAATAAATGTTGATACGCTTTTGTTTATATATATATGTGTAGATTAAAAATAAGGTGCGGTGGGTGTGGTATTACAAAACCTTTCACGTTGTGTTTTCGTGGACGTATCAAGATTCATGGACGTAGTTTATTTTGGGGGGACAGAGACAACTATGCGAAATATTCCAAGTTTGCATCAAGTGGCCCGAGACTCCCGGGAAGCAAACACGTGAATTGACCAGTGAAAACGAGATCGATCCGGAGGAAGAAAAGGAACAACTTTCAAACAAACAAAAAAATTGAGGCTACGAGAGGTGCACAATGCAGACTGGCATCAGATTTTGACTAGATATAGTAAATGGTTGTATTTGAACAGTACGAAGAGAAAAATCTACAAAATACTTTTCAAGAGAAAAGTCTACGAAATTTCGAGATCATTTGAAAGTCTTACGTTAACTCATTTTTACTTCGACAAAGGAGATTAACGTTTCAGTCGAGATAACTATATCGGTTAATATTCATTGCACAGTGTTTTGAGATATAAACATTAAATTTTCAGGCTGAATAACATCCATTTCGGAATGCTATAGTGTTCCACGAACATGAGATAGGAGGAGGACTGTCTTTTATCGTCCGTGGAATAAATTACATTATCGCCGATCTAAGGATTTCAGGGCTTCTACGTGTTCCTCCAGGTCATCTCTAAGATACGCCTAGAGGGCAATGTTTTAAAACCCAACTCGGATTTTGACTCGGATAGACTAGTGAGTCATGACTTGTCAATAATTTAACCGTCCAGATTAACTCGTGACCCGTAAGACTAGAACTACTTACATTAATTTTATGTACCCATCAAATTTTAATATACCATAAATAGTAATTTAGAGATACGAAAGTCACTTTCTTTTCTAGCTACACTCTATGATTTTTCTTTCTCCTTTGTGGCTTGTAGATTGTCCCATGAGACAGCGTCACGATATGAGTTCACCAAGTTTAGTCTTAGACACTTAATTTTTTTTAGTTTCTTTATACACTTAGGTTAAAAAGATTTAGAACGAATAACTTTTCAAGCTTTAAAACTTGTGTTAATATCATTAAATGTTGAGGTTACAAGGGATATAATTTCAAGGATGACTCAACGTCTTCCATATTTATTTACATGTTAAATTAAAATCTAATCTAACGATAGAAACTTAGAAAATGTAAAATATGTCTCGAATCTGGCCGGGTCATATTGATTTTAATGGGTTGGTCCGGGTTAGCCGAGTTAACAGGATTTGGTCGGGTTTTAGATCTTGGCCGCCGGTCTAGAGAGTTTCAACGTAATTTTAAGATTGGATCGCGGGTCAATCGGTTGGACCGACCAGGTCGGGCCGGGTTTTAAAATAGTGTTAGAGAGAGACGGGGTGATAGGAGAGGACGAGATGACATGCTTCAGGAACTTGCAGTTACAACCCCACCGATGGCGATTAAGTGTGACACTCCCTTGGTGGCACCCTGGATGGAAGGCGGAGGTCACCCCCTCCTATACATAACCCCCATCCAAATGCCCCCGTCCTACAGCAGGCTCTTATTTGGTGTGTCTTCCTCTTTAGGGGTGAGCATGGTTTGATTTGGTTTAGTTTGAAGAAAAATTTTCTCAAATAAAATCAAATTGAACTAAGGCTTCAATCTGAATCAAACCAAATCAAACTACTCTGAAACTAAATCAAACCAAATCGAATTAATTCAGTTTGGTTCGATTTGATTCGGTTTGAACCATATTCATCTCCCCTTTTAGAAATTAGATTGAATTCAAACAAGAGTAAAGAAAGGTAGGGTGGAAAATTTTCTACCAAATAAAGTAAATATTAAAAATATAAAATAAAAGGTTATAACTTGTAAGAACAAACTCCATAATATTTTCACATAAAAAATTAAGAACTTCAGTTACAGTAAAATGGATGCGATTTGAAACATATTTCATATAGTCGGAAACTCCACCAGGATGGCGGGGATTAGACTTTTTGAATTAGGGTTTATAGTTACATATACACTTATATCAACTTGACAAAAATATCTTTAAATTCGGGTTATTCGGTTCGGTTCGGTTTCCTGAACTTCAAAATAAAATCAAACCAAATTTTTTAATACGGTTCGATTTGAACCCAAATCAAAATTTTTTAAATTTCAACCCAAACCAAACCGAACCAAATCTATCGGTTCGATTTGATTTTCGAGTTGAACCCAAATAATGATCACCCATATTCCTCTTCCTTCGTTGATTAGGGTTTTATGGAGTTAGTTGTGAGAGGGGGGCGAAGATGTGAGAGGGATGAATCTTTTTTAAAGAGATTTTTGCATGAGAGTTTCGTTAGAGGTGAATTTGTAAAAAAATATATTCTTTGAAATAAATTAGCATCTATATAACTCGGTTAATTCAAATAGTACATAAATACTATTTAAACGTGATTCTTGGTAAGTTTTTGAAAAAAAATGATATTATGATATTTTTACACAATTTAGATTTACACAGTGATACGTCTGCTAATACATTTACATAAATATTTTTTTATAAATTTTCATTTAACACTAATTTTCATATAAAAGTCTATTTTTTAATCATGGATATTATCACATTTTCTCACGTCGAGTTAAAATTAATCAAGGTTAGATTCATAACTGGTAATAGGGAGTTACGATGATGACATTTTTACACTATTTAGACAAAATAAAGGTCATCCTTATTAATATATTTTCAAACATAATTTTTTTACCATTTCAACTTTAATAGTGATTTATTTAAAAAAATTAAAAACAATATAATTATACTTACGAGACATTTCAATGGTTATACTTTTTGTGTCTTGTAAAATTTTAAACTCACAATATTTTGATCTTGGTTAATGTCTCTGAATTGGACTCAGACAACGCCATCCAAAGACTTTGACTTGTTAATAATTTATGGTTGCATCATCTTGGATGTGTCCGTACTCCGTAGTGGGGTGGAACATTTTGACTCTAGATAGGAACGATGTCGAAGATTTTTTATGGGATTATGATTCTATGACTGACCTTACAAATCCGTGGTAAATCTAAGACATGTACAATTATAATGCGACTTAATCCTCATCTTGTCCCCTCAATCATAGAGAGCAAGGAGTTATAAAATCTTCATGCACATCATCATGATAGAGGGATACAGGAGGGCACAGCCTTCTTGGAAACCCTAGGGACTTGTTTGATAACCGAATACGTCACCCACGGGTGGCGTATTCGCCAGTCTCACGCCAATTCCGCCGTTGTCACGCCGATCCCAATTTAATAAGGCCTCGAGCAACTCAGGATAATCAAGACTTATAAGAAGAAAACTTGGTTGTCCCGCTCGATCCCGTGGGGTCGAATAAATCAACCTTGGTTGCCTCGCCCCAACCTTAACCCACTTGTTTATCAAACGGCCCCTAGGTTCTCTCTTGGTTAGGGTGCTTCATGCAAGGGCTCTCCTATTATTTATAGGAGAAGCCCAAGGAGTAGGGAGTCGACCCAGTAAGAAAGGCATTCCCTTTCTTTTTTGGGCAGCCCACTCCTACTCCTAGCTCGAGAAAGACTCATTGCACATCTCGGTGTGTTGCACACCCGAGATGTGCAATATTTTTAATTTCTATTTTTTTGAAATTTTTTAAAGCGACCTCTAAGATTTTTTAACTTGGAATGGAAGTCATGTCACCATTGAATTACTCAGAAAGAAATTAAATATATATATATTGAATGAATAGTATTATATCCATTCTTTTTAGAATTGGTCCGCTTCATTTTTATTTTTTGTGAATAATCTGATGGTGATGTCACTTGCACTATAAATTAGGATAACTTTAGAGGTCACTCCAAAAAAATTTAAAAGCATTGCAGACCCAGGGTGTGCAGCACACTCGGTGTGTAGCAAACCTTTCTCTCCTAGCTCATTAGGGTTGCCCTAGCGGGCACTCAAAATGGGCTGATGGCCCATTAGCTGACAGAAACAATTATGTCAGTCATTTGAGACACAGCATTAATGCATCAAAATATTACTCTCTTATAATTTTCATCAATAAAACATTGGAAATGGGCTTTATGTACATTAGCTGATGGCCCAGTGTTGATAAGCTCAGAACAATCTTGGGTTCCACCCCAAATAACTCTTGTAACATTGCCACAGACGCGAAAGGCAAATATCTCTCTCTCTCTCTCTCTCTCTCTCTCTCTCTCTCTCTCTCTCTCTCTCTCTCTATATATATATATATATATATATATATATATATATATATATATACACATCTATATATGTAATACTGATTGCACAACCATATGATTACCTTAACATGATTCGAGTTCAAATCTCATGCTAACATGAAGGGCCTTCTTTTCATGAAAACACCAACATGTGTATACATATTTTGAAACGGACCAACATACATATTTCAGATCACAAAAAAGAAGGAAAATGTATAGAAAAGGAACCCAGAATATGTGGAGCATCTCTCACGACCAACATTGGGGAGGAAAAAGCTACAAACACATTCTCATGATACATAAGCATCAATTTCGATCTTCCACTCAAAATCTGACAGCTACTGGGAATGGACACAGTTCCATCCTGCAGGCAAAATGTAGTTCAGCAAAATCCTTTATTAGTCTCAACGTTAATTGCTACTCATCTCCATAACCCCCACAGGGATCAAACATAAAGGTCTCTCCGTTTGGCCATCGTCTTCATCCCACTGGTAACGATTCTAACTTGCAACTCGGTTTCAGGGCCTTGATCTTCTCATGTCACTCTGGGTAGGTAAGTACTCAAACATGTTCAGATTGTGAGTAGACAGGAGAAGGCTGTGTCTTAGGTTTTTCACAATGACGTGGATGCTAGCACAGACATGAGCCAGAGTGCCAGAAGCAGCGCTGCTTCACCAACACGCTCTTCTACCAGAGAATCTGCCATCTCGGTACCGTGGAAAAGGAGCTCAGGCCCTCGGCCCTTGCGAGGTTTATAGGAATTAGGCCAAACGCTCTGCTGTAAGCTGCAAACTTTGATTTTTCCTGAGAAAGAAATGCTTAGAAGAAAAGCCCCCGGCTTTAAGAATCCCCTTCCCCAAAGAGGAGACCATAAATGATTACCATTCTCCCGAAGGCTCCCCTTGTCTTTTTCTTTCCTTTTTAAAAAAAAAAAATACATCCTGAGAAACTTAGGAGCTAAGTATGAACTTTTGAAGTACCAAACACAGTGGGGAGGATATACTACTGGTTATCTCTACAGATTGGAGTGTACCCACATGCTTAGGGGATGTCAGGGGAATGGAATGATTCACAGACACTTGGAACAATGCTAATGTGAAGGGGAAGTACACTTAACGCTTTCTCATGATGCTCAGCTGCCATCTCAGCAGACATGGATGCTAAACTATGGCAATCAAATGTTGTTTTGCAGTGGCAATGTTTGAGCCTGTTGGAGGAAGGTTGGAATGTTTTGGAAGTGTGGATAAAGAGAATGCCATGGATGCCACATGGAACAGCCCGGCTTCCCACTTTCGCTTTAAATAAAGGGTTTAAAAGTGCAGATCCCCTCCTCCCATAGGTGGCAAATCCAAGCTTGGAGATGGGGCTGTGCTTGGCTTGGACCATGACCAAGACCGGTCTCACTTTCAGCATCCTAGATTCTATAGGATTACCCATCCCAATCCCCTCATCAGGTTGTTTTTTTCTTTTTTGGGGGACAAAGTGATATGAGAATTTGTGCCTTTTCAATCTGTAAAACATAAATATATAAAGATGAAAAAATTAAAAAACATGGACTGCATAAATAAACTGGAAAAAATCTTGGGAAATCAGTGGAAGGGAAATAGGGAAGCTTATTGTGGATGCGACCTGAAATCTTGAATGGAGACTTCTTAGGAGTTGGGGCTAATCGACTCAAAGGAGGGAAATTAAAGAACTCTTGGGTGCAAGAAGAGGAAAGAAAAGCATAAAGAAACTCATTTAGCACAAGAAACCAGGCACTCCTGGTTTTTTTTTTTTTGCATGGATATCAGTGCTGCTGCATGGCTGTTCAAAGTGGAATTCCCTAAAGTAGAGGGAGATCAAAGAAGATGGCATAAAGCAAGCGCTTGGTCTGTTGGAGCCCCATTCTCCACACCCTCACTTTATATATGTATATATAACGAGAGGTGGGGAACCAATAAAAAGATACTTGGCTTCCCAAGGATGGTGTTCCAATCTCTTTATTCATGCGTGTCAGAACCTTCTAAAACAGCCTTAGATTTACTTGGGTTGCAGGCATATGATTGAAGTGAATCCAAAACTCTCTGAGTATTTTGGAGCCCCTGAGCTTTATGCTTTTGGAGCCAAAAACCTACCAGGGAGATAAGCAGGAGCAGAAGGTTTGCATCCACAGGGGAACAGCAGACATAAGGAGGGGGAGGAGAAGGCTTACAGGGCTGCTAACCTTCCTTGCCTTCTGCAGAGGCTCTCAGTGGGTCTTTAGGTTGCAGAGGCACCATGTTGCTTCACTATCGCAGGCTTGTCATTCTTGTGGTGCTGATTGGGTCCCTGGCTGCTGGACCAGAGAAAGCCTCTGGCCTGAGAAGCATAGGCTTTGTGCTCAGGTGGAGTGAAGAGCCAAGTGCAGCAGCAGCAAAGGGCCAGCATGCTATGGAAGGTGCCAAGACCATCGACCTGGACGCCAATGTGCAGTTGGCGCCGGCGCCGCTGTCGTTCGACCTCAACCGGACCAGCAAGAGAAGAGTTCGGAGAGGATCAGACCCCATCCACAACAGGTGCTGACACTGATGCAGCAGTTCTTACTCTTGGTGTGGAAGGCAAGGAAGAATGGAGGATGCCCATCTGCAAAGTAACAGAAGACACCATGGCATTTTCCTGGGAGAGGCAGGCACTCGAGGGTGGTGGACAAATCTCTCTGGCTGATCTAGAGGTTTCATTGCTTCAAAATTTCCTGCTTAATCTCTGTCTTACATCATTTGGATTAATGGGTTGCCGCTACTTGTTTCAAAATCATCTTCTTCTTCTTTTTTCTTTTTCTTCTCTTTTTAAGAGGAACATGTGTACAGAGGTATTCAAGAGAGACACCCGGGGTGAGGTGGCTGGCAAAGCCAACATCTCTGTACTGTTGCCAAGGATCCTGTGAATGGTGCAGAGATAGTGATTGATAGATGATGTTGGATCACTGATTCACATAATGAGTTGTTATAAAAAAAAGATATTATATTTGTCAGCAGCTGCTGCCTTTTAGTTGTGCCCTGGTCATGCTGAAATCCAGGAGCATTCTTTTAGTCCCCCATTTCACCTGGCCATTGAACTGTGTGCATTAGATATTCTTCTATTTCATTGAAGGAACATACTGAGGAACATGCTTTGGCTACTCTCATCTTATTGAATCGAAGTCCCTTTGGTGGGAGTGTTCAAGCGTAATTGTAAATTGTGTTGGCTTTTAAGTATCTATTGACGTCGGCACAGGTATATCTTATTCAAACTTATATTAGTTCAAAATAGGTATACCCCCCCCTGTTTTAAAGACCCTGGTGGGGAAACAAATCTAATGCCTGTCAACAATACAGCATTTCCAATTTCTTACTACCATTCTCTCATCCTTGGTATAAACAGAACACACCCTGGAGCATTAACATGAAATAGACAGAAGGGTTTAGCTGTTGTGTAGAAAGAAGCTAGCCCTTAGTGGATTCAGTCTGTCAAAAGCCATGGGTTTCTCCCATTTGGCTCACGGCGGTCATCCTCTGACCATTGCTAGCAACCCGTTAAATTGTACATGAATTTGAGTGACTGCTGGACAGCACAAGTTGTGTCACAGTAATTAAAAGTTCAGCAAAAGAAATACTCATTTTCAGTAAAGTTTACGGACCGTTCGTACCGGTCGTACTAATTTTTTACCGTATCGTGGTATAATATTAGGTGCCAATAAGATTATATTATTTTATAAATATTATTATAGTAAAAATGTTAAAAAAATATCTATGGCTTAGTTGGCTAAGGAGTTTTTTAGTTGAGGCGGAGGCGTTCAAATCTCACGTGTTTCACCTTTTTTGACATCAATTTAGAAGAAGAATAAAAGAGAAAAAAATAATAATGGGCCCGTTCATGGGGTTCTAATCTAGAACCGCCTTCAAATCGACGAAATCATTCAACCAACTTACCTAACGAAGTCTTTTATATTTAAAATAATATATTAAATATATAAAGTGTATCGATTGCGTATCTCGTATCCGTACGATCGGTCTATGACTGGTACGGTCCAGTACGGATGATTCGTCCCGTACCGGACTGATTTGTAAAATCCTGATTTTCAAAGCATCGCTCGTACCCTTTAGTAAAATTACGTAGTTATTAGTGATGGAATATAAGATGGAAAGTTAAAACTATAAGAATGTTCGTATTGATATATTGAAACTATATTTGAGATAATTATAGAGAAAAGTTTTTTTGCATACATAATCTCAGAAATACCACTTTTATACACATTAATTAAAATAACCTTGGTATGTATTCATAAATACGAAATGTCCCTACAGTTAATTGCCGTCTAAAAGTGGAGAGATATTTTGCACGTAAATTTATAAAGTAGGCTATTTTTTGCACGGTATAGTTATTTTTGCACTAATAAGTCAACATATTAGGAACATCCTTTAATTTTAGTTTTATTTTAAATTGAGCTAGTCATACTTATCCGACGATGACGTCTAATGGTAGGTGCATGCCAAAATACTATTTGTCAAGTTAGTATATCTTCGTAGAGTTCTTTGATTTGCTAAAACAAATTAAAAGGGATCAATTTCTGATACGGCTGTCAATGGGTCAGGTCGACCCGATAATTCCACGGGCCTGACCCGATTTCAAGCCTGATCATAAGGTCTTTTTCGACCTGCGAGTTTTTAGTCGGGCCTAAAAATTCGGCCCGACTAGATCCGCAGGTCAGGCTCGGGCTTTGAGTTCGGCCTGCGGGCCGGCCCTGCCCGATGTCTTTTTTTATTCTCACTTTAAATTTTAAAAATTACTTAGTTAAAATTATATTATTTTACTTAATTAAAAAATTTTAAAATCTCTTTTCACATAAATAATATAATTGATATCAAAATTTTAATTAATTTAATGTGACTATAAATTTTATATTATTAAACATATTGATTTTTTATTATTATTATTATTTATTTAAGTTGTCGGGCCAGACCGAGTCTTAGTCGGACTTGATATTTTTTAAGTAGTGTCGGGTCCAAACCAGACTTTAATATTGATAAGTCGGGCCCAGATCGAGCCAGCCTAAGCCCAACCGAGACTCGACCTATTGACATCCTTAATTTCTGATCGCCTAACTTCATAATTAGGGATTTCAACCCTTATATCTTCCATGTTTACATATTAGCCCTCTAACATTTACGAGCGCTTACAAAGTTACAATTGCACATTTGTTTGATAAATACCTTCTCAAATACTAGATATATATATAGAGACTTGAGGGGTTTATTGGCTTTCCACTAAATAGCTTTTGATTTTAAGAAGTTATAAATAAATATCTAGATTCTAGGAGCTAATTTATAAATATTAAAATTCTCTATTAAATTTTATTTTTATATAGTCCTAATGTCTGGAGTGCGGAAAAATTTAACATTCTAAAATCCTTGTTTTTATGGCTTTATGGTGTAAAATTACTGAAAACTAAACCCAAGAACACAACGAGACATCTTTGGGAGTTGTGTGGGAGCACTCCCCCCTGCATGTATACTTTTTTTTCTCTTTTATATATCCAATGGTACCATTCACATTCAAAAAAAAAACACAACCACACATCCCATTAAGGTTGGGACATCATCCGTCGGGATGAGATCAGATTGGCGGCGATTATTAACTGCTCACTCATGCCGAGCCTTCTTCTCGGAGGCACTTACTGCCTCGGCCTTCTCTTTCTTCTTCCTCTTCTCCTCTAACAACTCCTAAAGAAGGTCTGTCTGGGTTGATCTTATCGCTCACAAGAATCCGGGCTACGACCAGGATAATGTGAATGATAAAAGGAATCAAGCGGGAGGAGGAGACCAAGCTCACCCTGCAACTGGGTAGGCTAAGCCTCGCCCACCCCCAACAAATCAGGTGTCAGCAGTCTTCGAGCTAACCACTCGCCACCCAAGAGTCTCCTAGCAATGTTTTCCTCGTATGAGCTCAGTTGTGACCCAACCAGAGAAGAAGCACTCAAGATCATGCTCGCCCAATAGATGAAAAATGGCCACTTGTCTGACGTCCTCTAGACAAAGAAAATTCTTTTCTTCTAAGAATGAAGTGAGGAGGGCACCCCAGTGACAAATGATGTCTTTCCTCAGACCCAAGGTGTGGAGGGGGGTTTTCTCATAAGTCCAACAGCCTAACAAGCGCGACACGGCCTAATAACGCCAGGAGGCTGGCATGGCCCAATATCGACAAGGGGCCGACCCATGTTTGACCCGCCTCCATAACGTGGATATGGAGGCCCGAGCCCCACCTGCGCCAGGCTGGAAGCCAAGAATAAGATGCCAACATGGTTATCTCAAGCCACGAGATCCCGACCCAACCCCGAACCTCAGGAGATCTAGAGCAGTAATTCGACCCCAGACGTTATCTGGAGGCCTGGAGCGCTAGCTCGATCCCGAGCCATTCTGGGAGGTCTGGAGTGCTGACTCGGCCCTGAGTTGTTCCCAGAGACCTCGAGAGGTAGCTCGACCCCAACCTCATGAGATCTAGAGCAATAACTCGGCCCCAGATGTTACCCTAAAGCCTAGAGCGCTAGCTCTATCTTGAACCATTCTGGGAGGTTTGGAGCACTGACTCGGTCTTGAGTTGTTCCCAGAGAACCCCAACCTCAGGAGATCTAGAGCAGTAGCTCAACCTAGACATTATCGGAAGGCCTGAAGCACTAGCTCAATCCCGAGCCTTTTCAAGAGATTTGGAGTGCCAACCCAGTCCTCGACCCCAACCTCAGGAGATTTGAAGCAGAAACTCCATCCTACATGTTAGCCAGAGACCTGGAGCGCTAGCTCGATCCCGACACTCGAATCCAAGCTAGTAGAAGGCCTTGGCATGTACCGCAGAAGGCTGCCCACTTGGACATCACGAACATCATGCGAGATTCATGACTGCCAACATACATGATCAAACTCCCACACCAGTTCACGAGGCGACGCCATCAAAGACAAGACCTCAGTCCGACGGATATTTCTTGAGAAGCATAATTGTCACCCTGTTGGCAGTTGCCAAGGCTTCCTGCATGTAGGTACCCTGGGGGACTGTCGTGTGGCCTGTCCTACCAAACCTGGGTGATCCTGCTCAATTACGAGGATTTGATGCATCATTATGACCTACCGTTGTCAATAGTTCTTCCCACCTTTTTGATGTCGTAGAGTGCGGTCCCTTCAAAGTCTGGAGGCTAGGAGATCCCTGTCGATGTGGAACCACTGCCTGCTAACAACTATATAAAAGAGGTATGAGCGGCCTCCCAAGGTAAGAGCAAAAAGACCAGGCCAAGAAATAAAAGGCAAAGGTGATCCTAAACTAAGCCTCTGCTCCCTAAGGGAAGAAACCTGGTCCAGTCCTTATCCCTAGTTTCTCGGGCCACCATGAGAGTTCTCCCAGGGAGTGCCGCTCTAGCGGAGACCCTTTTCGCCGCTCCGGTTGAGCCTAGGGTCTATCCCCTCTCGAGAACCCCCTCCTCCATGTCCATGATGTTTCCTGACTTGAATATAGAAGGGTTCTCTCGGGCAACGCCCACCTCAGTGAGAACTTCCCTTACTAGAAAGGAGTTCAACGAGGTTCTCTTAAGACATCTGTGCCCCAAAGAGCCGATGGAGAGAGTTCAATGAGAGTTTCTCACATCCTCCTTGAGAGGGGACATATGTGGGGACTTCTCTGCCTCTAACGACAACAATGCTTCGTCCACCAACGTTGAGGATGATGACGATTGCCTCTCTCGGTGAGCCTTTCAGAGCAAGATCTTCTGAAGGCCTCCATGGCTGGGCATAGTCTCAAAGGCATCCAGGGGGGTGCCCCTGACTCAGGGGCCTCACCGCTACGTTTGCTCAATGTCGCTCCGTGCCGACTGCTCCCCTTGACACCGGTGTCATCAAAGACACAGCTCTTGTTGGCCCACGCTTCTCAAGGTCTCGGCCCCGTACCCACAGGAAGGTGCCACCCTTGCGAGCCTGGGACATCGTTCCGCAGTTCCCACCTCCAATGCCATCACCCTCTCCCAGGTTCAGGATGCTGGTGAACTACCACCGTCTCTTCGCACACGGTCGCCCAGTGCCCCCCCTATAGAAGTCCAGCGCTCTGGTAGTGTCCCTGAGGGTCACTCTTCTTTCCCTTTTCTCCTCCTTCAGAATAAAAGGCAAATTAAAAAAAATCCCTAGATGTCCAGCTCCCTCTCTCCGCCCCTCACTGTAGGTCACCCTCCTCTGACTAAGGCGAGATCTTACCATTCCCTACGACAAAATCTATGGCCATCCGACGAGCTGGGAAACTTGTGAGTTCTACACTGCTATAC
This sequence comes from Amorphophallus konjac, assembly GCA_022559845.1. Classification (NCBI taxonomy): domain Eukaryota; kingdom Viridiplantae; phylum Streptophyta; class Magnoliopsida; order Alismatales; family Araceae; genus Amorphophallus; species Amorphophallus konjac. The sequence continues at coordinate 27,857,196 of CM040121.1, forward strand.
AAGGAAAAACCCATTATTGGCCCCCAGGCTCCCCTTCAAAGTATAAAAAAAAGGTAAGGTGGGGTTAATGTGACTTGTAGTTTAATTCCTTCGCTAAGGGAATTAAAATCTCTTTGTTAGTGAACTGTATATGCTTTGTTGGGAATCGTATTTTTTTGAGATGTATGATTCCTATTAAGACTTAGATTAAAGAAGAGTTTTGATGTATTGAAGTCACACCTTGGAGAGGTAAGAATTCAATTCTCACATCTTTCTTAAAATAAACTCACGTTCATTAACCATGAATTAATTTCATAGTCAAAACTCTCGCCTAACTCACTAACCCAAGAATTTAATCTCAATACCAAGCCCAATCAAAACCCAATAAAATACATTCACAATTTGAAATACGACTCGTACATTGAATTCAATTGCACATCTCATTAACCCTCCCCAAAAAATTTGACATTGGCAGTTATCCGAGCATAGTGACATAGTACGACGGAGGTGGTCAGTGCAAACTGAGAGAGTGCCAACCCATAGAAGCATAAGAGCTTGGCCACAAATTTTGAGATCAGGAAGCACATCATGTTCTTCAACATCTCGTCACATGTAGAGGGCTCCCACCTTTAGCGTGTTTGCTCAGTTTTGCTTGGTTGCTTGGCCTAGTAGGCTCGCAGATCACTTCAGATGGGAGTACATATCTCGTCTGCAAAGCCTTCACGTCGTCCAACTTGAGCTCAAATGAGGCCTCAACCATTGACAAAGGGGGTTTCTAAGCCCCATAGGGTGCCCTTTGGGTAACCCTGACTAGAACACCTGTCTCTTCTTCAGCCTTGCTCGACTCGAGTTTTCCACTGCCTTTGGTAGTCTCATTCTTGCTTCCCTCCACCTTTGCAGCCCCCTCGACAACGGAGTTACTCATCTTGCTCAACAAGATCGAGCTCGAGACTTCTACCAGGGTGGTAGGCACTTAACTCGATCCATTTGAGCGGAATGATTCACTCTCACCTGATCCACAAGGAGACCTGCTATTCGACATTAATAAATTGAACTACAAACTTAGGAGAAAGCCTTACCCAGGCTAAGGCACCTCTTTTGCCTCAACTTCTCCTTCAATTTCACCAACCCCTCATGTAGTAACCCGATTAATCAAAATAAATAGAAGCTAGTTTTTATATATTTATATGCATGGCTTATATAGAATAATATAATTATAATTAAAATTCTTGCAATGAATTAATTTAAAATATCATTTTGACTAAATTTAATAATTGGGTTAAGCCTTGAAGTAGTTATGAGTAAATCAAATGGGCTAATAATAATATCTTTATGGGTCTAAAAGGGAGTTAAAAATCCTAACTTAATTAACCACGTAGAAATCCTAAAACTAATGAGGCTAAATGGGTCATTAGTGGGATAAACTCTAGAAACAGTGAGACTAGTTAGGGTAAAATCGACCTTATTAGTTTTGTTCTCATCTAGTTAGGGTTTTTAGAGAGTTTGACTCGATTTTGGGAGACTCCTCGTGGATTAATTTGGAGATAATTTTGATTTTTGGTGTTTGATATAATCCATCTATGTTCTTAAGAATTAGGACTCTAGGTAGGGTTTTGATTTATAAATAAGACTAGGATCCCTCCCAGCCAACCCTATTGTTTCGTGGAAGGTAGGTGCTATCGTGGATCGAGACTAGGTCGTGGGTTAAAAGGGAAGGATCGGCGCGTACTTCGAGTTCGTCTTCTTTGTCCTTTGATCTTCAATTAGGTAGGTGATCTCTCGAGCTAAACTTAATTAAATTTGTAAGCATATTTAGTTACATGTCTACTTTGATTCTATGCATGTTTACCTCTTTATAATCCATAGTTCTTCATCAATTTGAGGGTATTAAGCATGATATATCGGTGTTCTCCCTCTTTTCTCGCCATAAGAATGTGTTTCTACTTTTCAAACTGAGAACGAGTCCATCGCAGAGATCGTGTTTTGAACGCGGCCGTGCGACATATTGTGTTTATGTTTAATGCCTAGATCGCGTCTTCTAAGATGACCATGATCATTTGTTCTTCGTGTGAAATACGGTGTCCGAGGAGACCGCGACCTGACCGGATTCATGAATTAATCTCATTTTTAAAACCCTATTTAAAACTCCTAAGTTAGTTTTCAAAATATTATTTTATGTAATCATGTCGTCACGAAATAAAATTGATTAGGTAATGGACTTTTGAAATTTTGATTAAGTCTTTAACGACTATACTCTAATTTTTCCTAAAGTCCATATTTGAATAATTCTATCTTATTGATCTCATCTCTACATCATGCTTTGATTTCCCTCTTTTTAAATTGAATCCTTTCATGTCTAAAAAATTTAGATCCTAAAGATGTAATCTTAGTCTTGTTACTTGTGCTATAAGATTTCACTTTCCATGATTAGCCTTCGTTTTTAATTGTTCACTTGTTATAATCGGCGTTTTGATATATGAGGATGTTAGATTGACGTTTTATATTGAGATAATGTCATCTTGGTGATGCGTATCTACCGATTACGTTTTGATTGGGTTTCTCGCAAAAATCCTTTCTCGGTGAAGTTAAGATCTTCCGTCAGATATTCCTCCTGTCGGATTGGAACTTCTTCACTAAGGCCTCCGTAAATCTCCACGAGTCATGGATTCTCATATGGACGTCGAGCTAGTTGTACCACAAAAAAATCCTACAGACACTTCTGAATCTCGTCTTACTGCTAAGATGTGATTCAACCGACCTTTGGAAACACGTACCCTATCTGGGACACGGTTCTATTCTATCTGTTTTGAACGCGGCACAACTAGAGACCACATTCATCTTCTGTCTTCTTGAACGTGGCACTGCGATATACCGCGTTCTGCCCTCCTATTTCTAAACGTGGTCATGAGTCAAACCGCATTCTATCCAGTTTCTTGTGAATAGGCCCATGCGACCAACCACGTTATATCTGATTTTTTCTGAACGCAACCCTGCGATTGACCATGTTTTATCAAATGCCTGTTAGTCCGCATCTGACGGTAGAGATGTGATTTCACCTATGTTTCAGTGTGGTTTTCTGCGAATTTCAATTATTATCATCTTTGTAAGTCATAAACTCTAAATTCTTATGAAAAGCAGAGTTTTCTCTCCGTGCAAATCTTTTTTTTTTGAATTCCTTCATATATCATGAAATCTTGCTAAGATTCTATACCTTGTTTACGTGAGCTTACTTTTTGAAATTCACTTGGCCATTGTAGACACGACATTTTTAGCATTATGCCGAGCAGATCCCGTACTACACTAAGACGTCCCAAAGTGGCTCGCACGGTTAAGTTAACTGAGTAACCTCCAATTTATCTGGTAAACCTCGATTGTTGTTTCTTAATAAGACTCCTGTTAATGGGCTTGTGGCTATTCTCTTCTCTACATAAAAAATAATAATACAAAAAAATATGTGTGTTAATGGGCTTGGCCCATTCTTATTCTAAATAAATAAAGGGAAGCTTATTAAGTGTTAATGGGCTCATGTGATCATGGGCCTGGCCCCTTCTTATTCTAAAAATAAATAAACAAATTTTAATAAACTTGACCCCATCCTTTATTATTCTTTACTCTCTTCCCACCTTATCCGGATCTTGCCCCCCCCCTCTTTAACACACTCTCTCTCTCTCCCCTTTTGACTTCCTCCGTAACCCACCACCCATCGGATCCCCTGAGGAGACACACACACTCCACCCTCTCAACCCCCTGAACCTCCAGCCCTCCTCCTCCCTCTCCCCTTCTCTTCCCCTGCATGCACCACCTCCGGCACCTCCACTGCAACCCCCGGCTGCCACCTCCGGCGACTGCACCGCCCATGCTTCCACTGCCAACATCGAAAACCCACGGCTGCAGCCACCTCCCGAGTCACCCCCCTCCATCTCCACACCTCCTCCGGCCACCTTCCAACAACCACGTCGCCTCCTCTCCTCCACGTTAACTCCACCAGAGACCGCATCCACCCCCTCTCTAACCTTCGACCTCCACCGAGCTCCCACTCCCTCTGCTCTCCATACAGCCACTCCACAGCCACCCTCGCGTCTCTCACCCTTTCACCTATTAGCTGCCAAACTTCCCATCTCCACCAGCCACTACCTCCGGCCCTCGTTGCCTCCACCGTCCTCCACACCTTCGCTCCGAGCCACGTCCGCAAGCACCCCCCACTGTGCATGCACGCCACCCTTCCCTCTCTCACCGTCGCCCTCCACCATGTGAACGCACCACCCACCCCTCTCTCTCTCATTGCATCCTCCGACGACTGCCACAGCACGCCGTCCGACGACAGCCGGAGCTATCCGCGACTCTGCCGCTGCCGTCCTCGTCGTTCACCTCCGCAACCGTCGACCGCCCGTCGTCGCCATCGAACGCCGTGGCTGCCGTCCCAGCCGTCCGCGGCATCTCCACCACCGCACGTAGACGCCGCGAAGCCCCCGCCGTGAGCACGCCACACCCCCCGCACGCAGCGCCCCCGACGCCCCCCCGACGCCGCCCAAAGCACCTCCGACGCCGCCTGTTAACAGCCCGCAGCGCCCCGACGCCGCCTGCACGCCTCCCCCCCTCCGGCCAGCGCCCCGACGCCGCCCCGACGCCGCCTCTGCCCCGCTGTCGTCTCCGGCCAAACGCCCCAGCCCGCAGCGCCCTCGCCTCCGGCCCCGACGCCGCCTCCGCCCGCAGCGCCCTCGCCGTCGGCCGCCTCCGGCCTCACCGTCGGCCGCCTTCCGCCTCGCCGTCGGACCCCCCCCTCTCTCCCACGCGCGTTCTCTGTCTCTCCCTCTCCCTCTCATCTCTCTTCTCTCTCTCCCCTCTCTCTCTCTCTCTCGCACCTCCCTCTCTCCTTCTCTTTCTCCGTTCTCTCTCTCTCTCACTCTGTTCCTCTCTCTCTCTCACGTCTTCTCTCTCCCTCCTCTTTCTCTCTCTCCCTCTCTCTCCCTCTCGATCTCTCTCACTTCTTCTTCTCTTTTTTTATTTTTTTTTATTTTTCTTCCCCCGCCGCGGGTCTCTCTCTCTCTCTCTCCCTCTCCCTCTCATCTCTCTTCTTTTCTCTCTCTCACCCTCTCTCTCCCTCTCGATCTCCCTTTCTTTCACCTTTTTTTTTATTATTTTTCCCCTTCATCATCACTCTACCCCCTCCCTCTTTCTCTGCTCTCACCCTCTCCCTCTCTCTCACGACTTCTCCCCCACTCTCCCTTTCTTTTTATTTTTTTATTATTATTCTGCTTTTTCTCTCATCTCTTTCTCCCTCATCTTTTTTATTTGTTTGTTTTAGTTGATTTCTCTCTCTCCCTCTCTCTTTCTCTCGGTTTCTCTCTCTCTTCCCCGCTACTTCCTCTCACCCTTTCTTTTCTTTTCTTTTTTTATTATCTCTTTTCCCTCTGCTCTTCTCTCTGTTCTCCCTTCTCTCCTCTCTACCGGCCTCACACCTCTCTTTCCCTCTCTGCCCATCTCCCCCTTTTTCTCATTTTCTGTCTTTTTTTTTCTTTTCTTTCCCTCTTCTGCACCTATTAGATATATATATGTATATATATATTATTTACGTATATATAGCATCTATATGTTTATGTTCATGTATATGTGTATGTGTGTGTTCGTATAGGGGTACGTGTCTTTGAACGTATGCACGTGTTGATTTGAAGTGGAAAAGAGACTTTAAAGTAGTCATTCTGCTGTGCTACGTGCCTGCTTTACTCCCACCTTGCCAAAGAAGCTCACCTTCGAGCCCATCATCTATATAAGCTTTCTTCCCCCCTTTTACTGTCTACTTTTCATTCATTTAATTGCATGCATGCATCGTTTGCCATATCCATCAAATTCTTCTCTTTGAGAGAACTTTAGTCATTTATTCACCATGTCGCTCATCCATCCTATTCTAAAGGGGCTTTAAACAACACTAAACAGGTGCGTGTGTTTGAACATGATTATGTCATTATCATTTCAAGGGACCGATACTACCCTACTATTCTTCTAATCCATCATCTGTTTCTTTGTATGTCGTGTTTTGCGAGGGCTAACCAGTCGGGGATCACGCTTCTTCCGTCGATCAAAAGAGTAGGAGGTCATCCCTCCCTTTGAGGTACCCGGCTATTGTCTCTCTCATCCGTCCTAGTTCTTTCTTTCATCATTATTATTTGTTGTTAATTTCCATCTTCATCCTCCTTTACCTTTCGTTTAACAATAAGTCTGTCTCCTCTCCCTTATTAGCATTATATATCGTTAAACCTCCATTTCCGTTCTTCTCTGTCTTATCTAAAATAAAATTTTCATCTTGTCTATATTTTCTTAGCATTCTTTTCCTATATCGCACTACCTTATTCTACCATCTATCACCCGATTTCTCTCTTTGCTCTCTCATCTTTCTCTTAAAAAGATATAAGAACATAAAAACAATAAAAGCCACAAAACCCCCAAAAAATATATAATAACAGAAAGTAAAACAAAAAAAAAATGATAATAAAATCCGGGTAACCAAAGAAGGCCCTCTTCGTCGGCCGGCCGACTAAAGAGGAAGAGAGGACCCGCACTGCTCCCGCCCCGACGGCGAACGCGATCACAGTTCTTTTTTTGTGGGGCTCTCAGCCCCTGGCGATCACATCCCCTTCCCCTTTTCTTTCCTGTCAATTTTCCCTTTTGTTTAAATCCTGCGACGGAAGTCATTCCTCGCGAAGGTGTACGTGACGGAAGTCATTCCGCGCGAAGCCTTTTTCATTCTGTCATTTTATTCCCTTGATTTTGTCTAAACCCTGCGACGGAAGCAATTCCTCGCGAAGGTGTACGTGACGGAAGTCATTCCTCGCGAAGCCTTGTTTTTCATTATGTCATTCTATTTCTTTAAATTTCTGTCTAAACCCTGCGACGGAAGTCATTCCTCGCGAAGGTGTACGTGACGGAAGTAATTCCTCACGAAGCCTTTTTATTCTGTCATTTTATTCCTTTGATTTCTATCTAAACCCTGCGACGGAAGTAATTCCTCGCGAAGGTGTACGTGACGGAAGTTATTCCTCGCGAAACCTTTTCCATTCTGTCATTTTATTTCTTTAAATTTCTGTCTAAACCCTGCGACGGAAGTAATTCCTCGCGAAGGTGCACGTGACGGAAGTAATTCCTCGCGAAGCCTTTTATTATATATATTACAGTAAAAACCCCGCGGAGAGTAATATCTCGCGGTGGTCTCATGTATATACACTCATGTTTATTATCTATATTGCAATAAAAACCCCGTAAGGCCAGTGTCTCGCGGTGGTCCTAATACGTACATATATATCCATTAGTGTTGATATTATTGCATCGCTGTTAGAACCCCACAAAGACCAATGTCTTGTGGTGGTATGTCTTGGTTCGTATTGTCTTTGTAATTTTCTGGAGAACGATACACCGCTGCAGTTTCTGAGTCTTCGTGCCTCCCCATTTCTGTTACTTAGATTCTCGGATTTCCTGGTATATGAAAAACTGCTCGTGGAACGGTAAGTCACGCTTACTGGGAAGGGGTTAGTTTGCGCGAGAGGGTCTTCCGACCCCTATCTCCGCCACGTACCGGAGTTCGTTTCACATCCTTCTTTCCTTTCTCTCCTTTATGTTCTTTCTCTTCTTGAGTTGATCTCGTCATTTCCATCTCTTAGGACAGACGAGGGTGGACGTCCCTTGCCGTCTCCACCTCTCTGGCAATCACCTTTTCTTCATTACTTTACATCATTGTATTGTTTCTTTTCTTCACGAGGGTGGACGACCCTCTTTTGCCGTCTACACCTTTTTTGGCGATCACGGTGGGACCTCTGTTGTTTTCTCTGGTTACCCAAATATTGTCGGCACCCACGTGTGCCCCTCCACTCGGCACCCTCGTGTGCCCCTCCACTCGGCACCCACGTGTGCCCCTCCACTCGGCACCCACGTGTGCCCCTCCATCGGCACCCACGCGTGCCCCCCTCCACTCGGCACCCTCGTGTGCCCCTCCACTCGGCACCCCCGTGTGCCCCTCCATTCGGCACCCGCGCGTGCCCCTCCATTCGGCACCCACGTGTGCCCCTCCTGATTGCGCCCGCGTGCGCTATATTCGTGTTCCCGCTATCATTCTTGGCATTCCGATTTCATCCCTCGTGCACTACGTGCATTACTCCAGAATCCCCTTGAAGTCTGAAGAAATTTGTATCATTGCAGAAAGGGAGTGTTGTGATGTTTGTTTAATTTCTTTTATTGCATATATTTGCTGTCTGTTTATATATCTCTTGTTAAATTCAACACTGCATTGCATATCATCTCCCTTTTATTTTTATTTCTTTTATTCCATCTTTTTTAGGATCACCTTTTCCTGGTGAAGGAAGGACTCTCCGTCGGGAATTCCTCTCGACGGACTAGGATCTCCTCCACTGGGACCTCCGTAAGTCCCCGACATCGAAGGATTCCCTCTTCGTTCACTGGGCTGGTTGTACCACTGAAGTTCCCTGGAGATAGTTGACCCATTCGTGGTGAGTCGAGTGTCCTTAGATCACACGGCGAAAATCAATATTGCAACTAAGGTCCCTCCTGTGGTGTGAACATTAGACTAGAAAAAAAAGGAAAAAAGGGGAAAACCAAAAGAAAACAAAAAAAAAGGCGTTAAACATCAACTTGTTTGTTAATCTTTGCTAATGGTTTGAGTGTGTATGTTATTACATTTTAATTAGAAAGAAAAGGAAAACAAAAAGGGAAAACAAAAAGAAAACACGAAAAGGCGTTAAACATCAACTTGTTTGTTAATCTTTGTTCTTGGTTTGAGTGTGTATGATATTGCGTTCCGGCAAAATCTCACGTTCCGAAAAAGATCAAGAAATGTCCGGGAACGGTCAGAATCCGACCCCGACTCACCAGGGGACACATGTCCCTGCTGAGGACGCAGGTTCCTCCCGTGAGCCCTCACATGAGGTGCGAGCCGCCGTCGGCGAAGCATCCCTGCCACAAGATATTTCCTCCTTGCTAGGTGTTCTCGCGAACACACAACTCAATTCCGATCAGATCCGAGCCTTTCAGGCCGTCTTGAAAGGGAAATCTGTTGATTCTACTCCTCAAAACCCAACACCAGTTGTTCTCTCTATTCAAGAGCCCGCACAGGCAATCCCTCCCTCATTCCCTCTTGTGCAGACAAGTTTGCAGCCTCCCTCTTTCCAATTACCTCCCCAGTCTCAAGTTCCACCAATTCTTCATCCAACATTTCAGTCAGTTCCATTTACTGATATGCCACATCTGCAACCTCCCCCTTTCCAATTACCTCCCCAATCTCAAGTTCCACCAATTCCTCATACGACATTTCAGTCAGTTCCATTTGCTGATATGTCACAACGTCTCTCTCATCCGGAATTCCCTTCTCAGGCTTCTGCAAGGCCTCAGTGGCCACCACAACCTGCTCCTTACAATGAGGCCACTCAATCTCTCCTTCATAGGATGAACAAGATGGACGAACAATTCCGAGATTTCAAAAAGATCGTGGATGTCAAATCCGCGCCTGAGATCTCTTTACCAATCCTCCCAGTATTCCATCTCCCTCCTTCTGAAATGCCAACGTACCGACGGTACACCGGCACAGGCAACCCCTTCATTCATCTAAAGGACTTCATGTATGAGTCCTCGTTTTGGCAGAACGATCAAAGATCATTGGCATACCTCTTCAGGAGATCATTGGATGGTCCCGCCTTAGAATGGTTCTATTCCCTAGAGCCGAGTGAGGCTGAGAACTTCGACGTAGTCCAGAGGAAATTCCTACAGAAATATCGAGATAGGGTCGGTCCCTCCTTCTCTATTACCGACCTAGTGGCTGAAAAAATGAAGCCGGACGAAGATTTCATCCAATTTGCCGATCGGTGGAGATCCTTGGCAGAGAAAATGAGAGACCCCATTTCAGAATCAGAGCAAGTAAAGATGGTCGTGTCTAATGCCACTCCACAATTTAGACACGTCCTGGCAATGAACAAACTCACCACTATGGAGGAACTGTATGAGAGAGCTCGATATATCCAAACACAGCTGAAAGATTCTCCCCTCATGCATATGTTCGAGCCACCAAAGCCAAAGGTGTTTAGGAAGCCGGGCACGGGTGCCCAAGGTGGGGTAACAGAAGGGGTTGTAACAAATGAACAAGTGGGCGCGGTTGGCTATCCCAACCAGCAAGCTAACCCTAGGCCCCCACAACCCCCACAATTCCCCTTTCATCAGGAGCAACAAGGTCAGCAACCCTATCGTCCTCCCCCACAAAATAATCTCTTCCAGAACAATATGCCTCAACCGCTCCATCTCCAACAACAACAGCGGCGACCTCCTCAATATAATCAGGTTCCACCACCCGGGGATTATGGCCCCCAACAACAGAGAAGGCCGATCGGCCCTAGGAGAGCTCATTACCCACCTTTGCCGGAGTCATTGCCGGACATCTTTAATGCTCTCATGGCTGCTAATTTCCTCACCTTGCCCAAGGAAAAAGCCGTATGGCCCACGAACGTCGACACTTCCAGATATTGTGTCTTCCATAGACAGCCGGGTCATACAGTGGAAAACTGTTTTCATTTCAGAGATTATATCTATGATATGAACGATGAACATCAAATAGATTGGGATGAAATGAGGCGATGCATCACCATGATGAAGGCCAGGAGACCTCCTCTTAGACAACAACAACAACAACAACAACAACAACAACAACAACAGCAGCAACAACAGCCTCAGCAGGCACCACAACAACAGCCAAATATGGGCATCCTCCAGAATCCATTACCGGCGCACCAACAACCTAACCACCAAGTCAACCCCATCTCTTCCTTCCTGGAGGTTGGAAGAGGGCAGGATTGGCATACGGAAAGCGGCTCTGTCCTTGTCACCAATCACGTTCCTATCCAATCCCCACGCCTTATTCGTCCCGCACCTGTCTATCCTCCACCCGGAGCACAACCCGCAGTGATACCTCACTCATTTCCACTGCTATCACGTCCTCTCATCCGCGTCGCTACTGTTGACCTCCCTTCGAGTCTCCAGCAAACACCCTCCACTTCCACCATAACACCGTTACCCTCAAAGCCTCTCATCGTTTCTCACGCCTCCACTTCATCATCCACCTTCATTCCGCCTCCACTAAACAAACCCCTCATTGCCCAATACCCTTCCGAGGTGCCCTCCACCATAACACCATTACCCCCAAAACCTCTCATTATCTCTCACACCTCCACTTCATCATCCGCCTTCATTCCGCCTTCACTAAATAAACCCATCATTGTCCAACACCCTTCCGAGGCACCATCTACCTCCACCGCAACCCCTTTACCCTCGAAACCCCTCATTATTCATCACCCATCCGGGGCACCATCAACCTCTACTATGCCTCCACCTTTTAAACCCCTTATCATTCGCCGTCCATTTGAGACTTCACCCACTCCCACCACGCCTCCACCTAACAAACCACTCATCAGAGCCCCTACACCTATTATTGCCCCTACTTCATCAATTGTTCCTCCACCACTACCCCTCGAACCCTTGCTAAACCCCATATCTAACTCTACAAAGGTGCCGCCAAAACCACAAGCCATGGTGCTCCGTAGTGGAAGGATGTTCCATCGGATTTTTCCCCAAAACAGTCAGGTCCCCGAGCAATCTCAGCCGGAGAAAGACACCGAAGAACAGCCAGAGGAGTCTATCCCCGGGACACAATATGACCTGTTGAAACACTTGGATAAAACACCAGCTCGGATCTCCATTCTCGAGCTAATCAAGAGGTCGAAAACCCATCAAGACGCCTTGATGGAGTATCTTCAGAGGGTTATGGTAAATGAGGATCTCCCAGTGGAGAAAATCTCGTCAGTATTGACGCCAACTGATACACAACCGGCTATTATATTTCACCACCATGAGCTTGCCCCCAAGGAGGCTCGAAAGTATGCTTTGTGTATCGCAGTCAAGATCAATGCGGTGCCTGTAGACCCATGTTTGGTGGACACTGGTGCGTCTATAAATGTGATCTCTATGATCACCCTCCAATCATGTGGGGTTGACACGGAACAGATAAGGCCTTCATCAATCACGGTTACGGCCTATGATAATAGCAAAAAGCCGCCAATGGGGATGGTCATCTTGAATGTAGAATTGGGCCCTGCGTCAGTCTTCACGGAATTCCATATCCTTGATATGGATCCCACATTCAAGGCCATACTGGGCCGCCCTTACATTGAGATTATGAATGCGGTGCCTTCCACCAATCATCAGTGCTTAAAGTTTCCATACAAGACTTGGATCATCAAGGTAAATAGCATGCCCATCTTTTCTACAGTGGACGCTATTAATACCTCATTGCCTTCTGTTTGGCCAACTCACCGGCCAATTCTTTCACTGCTAGATGTGTGCGACCCTCGTCGCACCCATTTTACACAAAAGCCACTTCTAACACCAAAGTCCTGTCACCCTTCCCATGCTAAGGGATGGGAGATCATGAGAAACATTGGCTACCAACAGGGCAAAGGTTTGGGGGCACAATTACAAGGGAGACTGAATGTAACGACCCGAGAATCCGATTACCGGGAAGGCCCGATAACCCGAGACTCGCACCGCCGCCCACGAGCCGGGAGGGCTCGGAAGGGCTAAAAGGAGTGTGGAGGCACAAAGAAATAGGAAATAAAGCAGGACAACTCAACAATTAACAGAAATAAATAAACAACTACAACAGAGTCCAGTCCAACAGAAAGTACAGTCTAAAGCAGTAAAGCGTACCACATGCCAAGTGAACACTCGGCCCGGCAAGCTGGAAACTGAGAACCACCGCTCCGCACCCTCGAACCACGAGGAAGAACCGCTACACCTGAAAAGCAGGGAATGAGTCTCCAAAACAGAGACTCAGCAGGGATCCCGCGGAACCCCAACCGGAAACAACGGCGGTAGCGGAAAGGAGAGCTACAACTACAGCAGGAACAGCAAACCGGTGGCCGGTCAAAAACTCGGCACTACAGCTACTCCTACTGCACCGGAAGGTACACCTCGGTCACGCAGACGAAGCTACCGAACCACACTAGTACCACCTACCGAAGCAAGAACACACGGCAACCACGCCGTAGAGGCCTGTCCCTCGGACACAGCCGACCTGGACACGCTGTCCAAGGTGCAACCCCGACCATCCGATCGCGGGTACCGCACAACAAGACCCAACCTCGGTAAAGCCACTAGCATTAGACCCTTGGCGCGAAAACCAACACACGCGCCACGGCGAAACAACCGAACTCAACGGTCAACACGACCGAAAACCCGAAGGTCGAAATCACGGAAACTGATAGTCTGTCACTCCGTACTCGACAGGAGTACCACCCACTAGAAGCACAGCCGGTAGCGTCCCCTGACGTCTTACACCGCACCGCAAGTGAACTGCCTGACGTGGTAGCTCCTACCCGAGGCACGAACACCGTACAAGTAACCACAAACAAGTGACTAGCTGGGGTCACGTCCGTCGACGTGGGTCCAACCGCCCCCAACCACGTGTGCACACACAGACCGCGCGTCCCTGGTCTGGTCCTCTGACCGGTTTTCCCCTCAGCCGGACTCTGGCTGCAAGACGTGGGGCCCGACGGCAACCGGTCCACAAACCGCCTCTAAGGGTAAGCCCGTACACCACTCCCTGGTGCGACTAGCACACGCGTACTAGTAGGCTACGACTAGTGGAGGGTCACTGAAGGAGTAGACTCTCAAGTCAACGGAAAACAACGTCCGCATCCGACAAAGTACGGGGACCATCCCACGTACTAGCACCGTCGCACGATGACCACAGTCGGAGAAGAAACGGGACTCACAGTCCACAGCCGCGCACACACCCTGCGCGAGAGTCGAGAAAACCCAAGTGACGCTAAGTCACTGGGCTCTGGACAGTCCTCTAGACGCCCTACACCCAACGGTCCTTGAGTCACAAGACTCGGGGTCAAGACCGTTGCACGCAACAGCACAAGGCCGTCAATCTAGTCCAAGCTCTAGGTCTAAAACCACTGTAGCACGAATACCGAGGCAGCTCACGAGCCGCCGAAACCATTCCCTTGGGAAGGGAACTCACAGGACTAAGGCCACACACACGGCCCACGCGGAAAGCACAGAAGCACGATTCCCAAGGCAACTTGCACACCACCAAGCTGCAGCCCAACTCAAGGAAAAGAGGGAAGCCTCCAGCCCCAGACTGGACAACTGGGCTCGCAGCCCAAGGCCTCACACAGGACCCACTCGGGGATCGCTTTTCGGAGAAACCGATGACACACGTCAACACACGGTGACACGAGTCGAGAACTCTACACCCGGGACTACAACGTACCACGACACCTGGCCCCGACGACGTGCACAACATCCGTCAGGCCACCGGTCGGCACGTGGTTCGAGAACCACACACCCGGGACTCGAATCAGTCAAAACGGAAACACCGGGTTAGACTGGCACATGTGCGGTTCACCCTGGGCCGCTCAAGGGATGTGCGGCTAGGGCACAGCCGCTCAAAAGTACATGCGGTCAGGCAGGAGCCGCACAAGGCTCTAATCGGACTAACCCCAAATGGAGGATGGACGGTTAGGGCTGGACCGCCCAAGGGGATGTGCGGCCAAGGATCGTCCGCACAACCTAACCGACCTACTCCAGTGCCGGTCAAAACGGTTTTGACCAAACCGCACAACCCAACCGACACTAAACTGTTGACCAAGGGTCAACTGGGATATGCGGTCAGCTCCTGGCCGCACAAGCCCACGGAAGGACAGACGGCTGGGTTCCAACCGTCCATGGGGGAGACATGCGGTTCTCACCTGGCCGCACAACAAATGTGCGGTCTATCGTGCGACCGCACAACCCCAAAACCAAGAGAAAATGAACGGGCCAAAGGCAACCGCCCTCGTGATGGACGGGCCCGGTTCGACCGCCCAACCATCACGGCGGGTAAACCCAGGGGGTCTCCCGATCGTAGCCTTTCCACGCCCCGTTCGTGCCGAAACGAAGGGGATACAACCACAACCACCCTGGCAATCACATGGACTCCGACCGGAGTCAAAACGACGCACGAATCGCGAGAAACGAGCGATTCTACCGAAGTTACCCAAAAAGGGTTATCGAGCTTCTCGGAGCTCTACCGGTCCAACGGGACCACCAATCGAGACGAAATCAGGGGGAAAAGAACGCTCTCGCCCCAAGGAATCCGTTGACAGTAACCGATCTGGAAACCGTCGCCGTTTCCCGACCGACCCTACGAAACCCACAAAACCACGGTTTCGCTAGAACGGACCCAAACACAGCTGTTTCCGCGCCGAACGACGTGCAATGGCAGGGGAAACGAGCAGAACGCAGTGGTGTTCCGTCACCCTACCTCCACCGAAGAAACCGTGCGCCGAAGCGACTAATCCACGCCGAAAACCGCCCGGAACGCGAACGACGCCATCTCGGAATCCACCGAGGGATCGCGCCCGCCTCCGCCTCGATCCTCATCCATCCTCGCCCGCGCCTCGCCCGCGCCGTCCCCGCCTCGCCCGTACTCCGCCCCGTCGGCCGCCGGAGAGAGAGGGAGAGAGGAGAGAGCGTGAGAAGAGAGAGGGAGAGAAATGAGAAATGAGAGGGGAGAGAGAGAGAAAAGCTATTTATAGGGAAATCCGGAAAATCGGAAAAATCCAGAAAAATAGAAAATCACACCCTCGCGATCCTCGGAACGCACCGATCGCAACGGTACCACTCGCGCCCTGGTGAACGGCCCGGTTCACCCGCAACGAGGTTCCGAAGGGAAAGCCGAAACCCACGCCGGGAATCGGAAAAACACACGCGGAAAAAGCCGCGGAACGCCTCCGGGCCTCCGAAACGACTCCGGATCGCACCGATCCGAACACGAAAGATGTCCGAAACGAAATTTCAGACAAAACAGAGCTGACAATCCGAGAAACGCAGATCCGGAGCCCACGAAAAGGATCCGAAGAATCCGGGGCATTACAGCCCTCCCCCCTTAAAGGAATTTCGTCCTCGAAATTCAGGACCAAGCACGAAGTCCCAGGGGAAGAACACAGAATCACTGACACGCTGTCAGAGCCCCAGCACAGAAAACCTCGATTCTCACGAAAACACCGATCCTGAGGGACACAGCCAGACTTACGATCACAAGCAACACCTCGCTCCTCGCGCCGAGCACACAGGCCAACAGAGCAGGCATATACCAAAGGACACAGTCCGGCATCACCTCAGACAACGCGAGAATCCACCGTGGCGCCGCAGCCACGATCTCGCTCACCGAGGAAACACAACCCTCGACACGAGCAACAGCTACTGATCCACCCCAGGGTCAGCAGACAAAACACACATCAGCTTCACAACCAGCTGACAGGTCGCACACCCTCCTCAAGGGAGCAACCAACACAGAGCCTCCACCAGCTCAAGCAGCCAGCTCAACAGACCGCAACCAGCACATCGGCTCAACACCAAGAAACACCCCACACATGGCAAGCCGAAAGCCGGACACAACACCGTGCCAATTCTCGTCAGAAGACAAACTTCGACAAAGTCCAGATCCCATCCGGAAAGGCACATCACAGAAACGACCACCAAAGGTCTCGCTGGCACTCAGCTCTCGCCACGCTCGAGCCCCAACAACCAGCATCTTCTGTCTCTGAAAAGACCATCCACTGGTCGCCAAATACACGTCAACGGGAAACCTCCACCGGCCCAACAGGCACGATCCAATTCACAGCAGGCCATCCGCTGACTCACACATAGACCGATGCCACATCTCGAGCTACACTCCTCTCGGACTCCGCATCCGAGCTCGATCATCGCGCCAACTCGACCCTCTCGGGGAGCACGACGAAACCAAATGACAGAACATGGCGTCTTCAGTCATCACCTCACGGGACTCAGACTTATAGGGAACCACCCCATGCTAATCACCAAACCAGGGATAACCTTGCGACACCAACGTCCTATCAAGGACCACCAACCGACGCTAATCTCACAGAAGGCCTCCGCCCACAAGCGTCACTCATCCATCTGGTCTCATCACATCCTTCGATCAAACCAAGTGGACACCTGCCAATCCCGATTCCGCCCTTACCACAGAGCCACGGGACACCACCTGAACAGTGCTCGTGGGTCCCTAAGCAATAAACATCTCACCGTCACAATCCGACAAGACCGTAGAACCAACGGAAGCCCACAGCCTGCCAGAGACCACTTCTCCAAAAACGATCTCAACCGAGGACACGACTGGGAACACAAGTCGGGCACCAAGCCGCCGACTCTGACCAACACATCCTCGACCATCGTCAGGCGACATCCTCAACAACCCCATCCAGGTCCAATACCGACGCCTGACACGGCTTCCAACACAGGAACAGGGTACTCATGCGGCGCACTAGCCAGCACATTCCCCAACACTCCATCCTGCCAGTGCCAAGAACCATAATACCTCGAGCAACGGCACGGCAAAATCACGTTTCACACCGAGGAACCAATCCTCCAATGCTCAACGCAAACTCAGGAATCCGCCCGTAGCAACCAATGCTACGATCCTGAACCAATGGGTTACGAGCCCACCACGCTTCCGCTGCGCACTCAGATCCGCGCGCACAGCCGAGAAAGCAAACACCGCCCAACCAGCACTCGTCCTTCCGGAACAGCGCCAGCACACCCTCACACGACAAGGGAATGGGCACAACTTCTCACAGACAACCACCTTGCCAAGACAAGGAGCACGTCTCGCACGGACTTCATGGCACACAAGGCCAACCAATCCGGGCACACAATGCAAGACGGCAAACCTTAACCCAACACAATCTCTCCAACCAAAGGGGAGACCAAACGCACTTCCGACCAACGGAAGAACTCCACGCTCGACCTGACCTCGAACCTCGCGCACGCTGGAAACAGCACCATCCAGCACCAAGGAAAACCATCGCTTCCATCAGGTCAGCGCCTCCGACACACTCGACGAGTGTCACGTCGGACCACCATCACAGCATCTCTCGATGCACCACCGCTGCAATTCCTCGAACTGCAACACGGCATGCCAAGAGCCGCCACACGAGCCATAACCGACAACCGCCGATGCTCACCCTCGAGTCCCGAAACTCACCGCGGAGCCTTCACATCTCAAGCCAACTCCAGGGCGAACACAACCCATCCACTGACAGAAGCACAGGAGCAAAGACTTAACGGGACATCTCTGCCAAATTCTGCCTCGAAATCAGCAGAACAATTGGGATCGACACGTCATTTCTGACGCAACAGAGCACGACAAAACATCAGGCTCGACGAAACAGCAACCCACCGAGAAGATCCTCCGCTCACCCGAGCACACTTCTCGATCAGAACGCCTCAGGAGCTGGACAAACCTCAAGCTGGAGTGACCAAAAACCGACAGCAGCTCCCTCAGAGCACGCTCACGGCCACTTAACCAAGAACAGTCCGCACTAGCCACCTGACCACGCTGCAGGTTCCTCGAACGCAGCACCGCGAACTCACGCCTGCCAGCAACCTCTGCCCAACGCAGCACAACCAGGGCCACCACCGATGAGGGAGAAGGCTCTCGACCTCGATCCTTAGACCCTACGCTGGCACGAAAGCCGCGGACAGCGACCACCTTCACAGCGCCGCACAGCGCACTCAAGCTCTCAAGCGAGAAACAAAGCGGAAAACAAGCACAAAACCCTATGCCAGCTGCCGACTGTACTGGACCTTACGGACTCTGATCACTGCAATGTTTCGAATTCCTAAGTACGCCCACAACCACCGCTCTGATACCAGCTGTAACGACCCGAGAATCCGATTACCGGGAAGGCCCGATAACCCGAGACTCGCACCGCCGCCCATGAGCCGGGAGGGCTCGGAAGGGCTAAAAGGAGTGTGGAGGCACAAAGAAATAGGAAATAAAGCAGGACAACTCAACAATTAACAGAAATAAATAAACAACTACAACAGAGTCCAGTCCAACAGAAAGTACAGTCTAAAGCAGTAAAGCGTACCACATGCCAAGTGAACACTCGGCCCGGCAAGCTGGAAACTGAGAACCACCGCTCCGCACCCTCGAACCACGAGGAAGAACCGCTACACCTGAAAAGCAGGGAATGAGTCTCCAAAACAGAGACTCAGCAGGGATCCCGCGGAACCCCAACCGGAAACAACGGCGGTAGCGGAAAGGAGAGCTACAACTACAGCAGGAACAGCAAACCGGTGGCCGGTCAAAAACTCGGCACTACAGCTACTCCTACTGCACCGGAAGGTACACCTCGGTCACGCAGACGAAGCTACCGAACCACACTAGTACCACCTACCGAAGCAAGAACACACGGCAACCACGCCGTAGAGGCCTGTCCCTCGGACACAGCCGACCTGGACACGCTGTCCAAGGTGCAACCCCGACCATCCGATCGCGGGTACCGCACAACAAGACCCAACCTCGGTAAAGCCACTAGCATTAGACCCTTGGCGCGAAAACCAACACACGCGCCACGGCGAAACAACCGAACTCAACGGTCAACACGACCGAAAACCCGAAGGTCGAAATCACGGAAACTGATAGTCTGTCACTCCGTACTCGACAGGAGTACCACCCACTAGAAGCACAGCCGGTAGCGTCCCCTGACGTCTTACACCGCACCGCAAGTGAACTGCCTGACGTGGTAGCTCCTACCCGAGGCACGAACACCGTACAAGTAACTACAAACAAGTGACTAGCTGGGGTCACGTCCGTCGACGTGGGTCCAACCGCCCCCAACCACGTGTGCACACACAGACCGCGCGTCCCTGGTCTGGTCCTCTGACCGGTTTTCCCCTCAGCCGGACTCTGGCTGCAAGACGTGGGGCCCGACGGCAACCGGTCCACAAACCGCCTCTAAGGGTAAGCCCGTACACCACTCCCTGGTGCGACTAGCACACGCGTACTAGTAGGCTACGACTAGTGGAGGGTCACTGAAGGAGTAGACTCTCAAGTCAACGGAAAACAACGTCCGCATCCGACAAAGTACGGGGACCA
Organism: Amorphophallus konjac; assembly: GCA_022559845.1. NCBI lineage: Eukaryota > Viridiplantae > Streptophyta > Magnoliopsida > Alismatales > Araceae > Amorphophallus > Amorphophallus konjac. The sequence continues at coordinate 27,877,171 of CM040121.1, forward strand.
TCCCACGTACTAGCACCGTCGCACGATGACCACAGTCGGAGAAGAAACGGGACTCACAGTCCACAGCCGCGCACACACCCTGCGCGAGAGTCGAGAAAACCCAAGTGACGCTAAGTCACTGGGCTCTGGACAGTCCTCTAGACGCCCTACACCCAACGGTCCTTGAGTCACAAGACTCGGGGTCAAGACCGTTGCACGCAACAGCACAAGGCCGTCAATCTAGTCCAAGCTCTAGGTCTAAAACCACTGTAGCACGAATACCGAGGCAGCTCACGAGCCGCCGAAACCATTCCCTTGGGAAGGGAACTCACAGGACTAAGGCCACACACACGGCCCACGCGGAAAGCACAGAAGCACGATTCCCAAGGCAACTTGCACACCACCAAGCTGCAGCCCAACTCAAGGAAAAGAGGGAAGCCTCCAGCCCCAGACTGGACAACTGGGCTCGCAGCCCAAGGCCTCACACAGGACCCACTCGGGGATCGCTTTTCGGAGAAACCGATGACACACGTCAACACACGGTGACACGAGTCGAGAACTCTACACCCGGGACTACAACGTACCACGACACCTGGCCCCGACGACGTGCACAACATCCGTCAGGCCACCGGTCGGCACGTGGTTCGAGAACCACACACCCGGGACTCGAATCAGTCAAAACGGAAACACCGGGTTAGACTGGCACATGTGCGGTTCACCCTGGGCCGCTCAAGGGATGTGCGGCTAGGGCACAGCCGCTCAAAAGTACATGCTGTCAGGCAGGAGCCGCACAAGGCTCTAATCGGACTAACCCCAAATGGAGGATGGACGGTTAGGGCTGGACCGCCCAAGGGGATGTGCGGCCAAGGATCGTCCGCACAACCTAACCGACCTACTCCAGTGCCGGTCAAAACGGTTTTGACCAAACCGCACAACCCAACCGACACTAAACTGTTGACCAAGGGTCAACTGGGATATGCGGTCAGCTCCTGGCCGCACAAGCCCACGGAAGGACAGACGGCTGGGTACCAACCGTCCATGGGGGAGACATGCGGTTCTCACCTGGCCGCACAACAAATGTGCGGTCTATCGTGCGACCGCACAACCCCAAAACCAAGAGAAAATGAACGGGCCAAAGGCAACCGCCCTCGCGATGGACGGGCCCGGTTCGACCGCCCAACCATCACGGCGGGTAAACCCAGGGGGTCTCCCGATCGTAGCCTTTCCACGCCCCGTTCGTGCCGAAACGAAGGGGATACAACCACAACCACCCTGGCAATCACGTGGACTCCGACCGGAGTCAAAACGACGCACGAATCGCGAGAAACGAGCGATTCTACCGAAGTTACCCAAAAAGGGTTACCGAGCTTCTCGGAGCTCTACCGGTCCAACGGGACCACCAATCGAGACGAAATCAGGGGGAAAAGAACGCTCTCGCCCCAAGGAATCCGTTGACAGTAACCGATCTGGAAACCGTCGCCGTTTCCCGACCGACCCTACGAAACCCACAAAACCACAGTTTCGCTAGAACGGACCCAAACACAGCTGTTTCCGCGCCGAACGACGTGCAATGGCAGGGGAAACGAGCAGAACGCAGTGGTGTTCCGTCACCCTACCTCCACCGAAGAAACCGTGCGCCGAAGCGACTAATCCACGCCGAAAACCGCCCGGAACGCGAACGACGCCATCTCGGAATCCACCGAGGGATCGCGCCCGCCTCCGCCTCGATCCTCATCCATCCTCGCCCGCGCCTCGCCCGCGCCGTCCCCGCCTCGCCCGTACTCCGCCCCGTCGGCCGCCGGAGAGAGAGGGAGAGAGGAGAGAGCGTGAGAAGAGAGAGGGAGAGAAATGAGAAATGAGAGGGGAGAGAGAGAGAAAAGCTATTTATAGGGAAATCCGGAAAATCGGAAAAATCCAGAAAAATAGAAAATCACACCCTCGCGATCCTCGGAACGCACCGATCGCAACGGTACCACTCGCGCCCTGGTGAACGGCCCGGTTCACCCGCAACGAGGTTCCGAAGGGAAAGCCGAAACCCACGCCGGGAATCGGAAAAACACACGCGGAAAAAGCCGCGGAACGCCTCCGGGCCTCCGAAACGACTCCGGATCGCACCGATCCGAACACGAAAGATGTCCGAAACGAAATTTCAGACAAAACAGAGTTGGACAATCCGAGAAACCAGATCCGGAGCCCACGAAAAGGATCCGAAGAATCCGGGGCATTACACTACAACAGATGTTCTCGTCTCCAGACTTAGAGGGGCCACTTTTGATCTCCGAGGTACCAAAAGATGTCATTGACATTGCCGGAATTCCAAGTTTTCCTCGCCGAGAGGAAGTTGCCACTGACGGACCGCTTTCCGTCATTCTCTCTGATCATTCTCCTCAGCCGTTGCTGCTGACTCTTTCTTGGACCCGACGTTTATCTGATGATATTCCCAGGTCCTCTTCTCTACTCACATTCTTACGTGAATTTCCCAGCCCATGCCAAATTTTCAACCATGATCTGCTCAATGAGCCATGCAACCCCCTAGTTATAGTTCCCTCCTCCTATTCTCTAATTTCTTTCAATTGTTTTGTAATTGAAAATGAAAATGAAAAAAAAACGTCGATTTTCAAACTCCTCAACAGTGCATCTCCTTTGAGGAGACCTCCTACATCTCTCACGAGTGTGCCCCGACTTACGGGCCACTCATTCAAGGTCCCTTGAGCGACCTTCTTTACCTCTCTATCGAGGGGTCTCTTCCTGTACATTCTTCAACTTCTCCTTCGTCTGTAGAACAAGTCAGTCAGGTTAGGAATAGTGAGTCAAGGGTAGTACCTAGAAGAAAATCCAAGGGCAGGGAAATTCCTCGTCGATTCCTTCTGGATCTAGCCAATAGGTGTCAAGTCTTTCTAGCCATTCCTCAATTGCTAGAAAATCCCATCCATCTGCCGGAGTTAGAACGTGAGGAGAATTGCATAATTGATGAAGGGTATGGAGTTTTGAGCTCACAGATGAAGAGTATCCTATTGAAGAAGGGGACGAAGAATATGAGATGCGGCTGACGCATATGCTAGCGGAATGAGGAGGTTTGACGAACCATCAGCCGCTATAGAAGAACCCACCAAAGAGATCAACCTGGGGACCGAGGAAGACCCTAGGATCATCCTCATAAGTGATAATTTGCCGACATCTGAAGAGGAGGAATTGATCAAGGTTCTAAAGGAGTACAGGGACACGTTCGCATGGAGCTACGAGGATATGCCGGGATTGGATTCCACCCTGGTCGAACATCGCCTAACGTTAAAACCAGGGTCCGTCTCGGTAAAGCAAAGGTTAAGACGTTTCCACCCTCAAATGGCTTTAAAAATGAAGGAAGAGGTCGATAAACTCCATAAAGCCAGATTTATTAGAGTCGTCCTATATCCTCAATGGGTGGCAAATATTGTCCCGGTCATGAAAAAGGATGGAAAGGTGAGAATCTGTATCGATTTTCGAGACCTTAACCGCGCGTGTCCAAAAGATGATTTTCCCTTGCCTCACATCGACGTGTTGGTCGATAACACTGCAGGCTATGAAACTCTCTCGTTTATGGATGGATTTTCAGGGTATAATCAGATCCGTTTGGCGGAAGAGGATCAGGAGAAAACATCATTCACCACACCTTGGGGAACTTACTGCTATTTGGTCATGCCGTTTGGTTTGAAGAATGCTGGAGCTACTTATCAAAGGGCTATGATGGCAATATTCCATGACATGATGCATGTGTATTTAGAGGTATACGTGGATGATTTATTGGTCAAATCTAGGACTAGGGCAGAACACCCGAAAGTTCTAGCTAAGGTGCTGCAAAGATCCAGAGAGTTCAATTTGAAAATGAATCCAAAAAAGTACGTATTTGGTGTTTCGTCAGGCAAATTGCTTGGCTTCATGGTGAGTAAAAGGGGTATTGAAATAGATCCCAATAAAGCTAAAGCAATCAGGGAGATGCCACCTCCGAGAAATCTGAGAGAAGTTCGAGGTTTGATTGGAAGGTTGCAATTCATTCGTCGATTTGTGTCACAGCACTCACAAAGGTGCAAACCTTTCTATGAGTTACTAAGTCAGGAGTAGAAT